>LPNX010852476.1:407270-548807 GCA_001517045.1 Pseudotsuga menziesii | reverse complement strand
GTTTCAACCGAACAAATAAATCTTTAAATATTGTTTACCATCTGGTCTTGTAAGATTTGTATTGAGAGATCCCTCTCTGGAAGAAAATACCAATTTCTTCCCAAAGTGGTTTTTCTGTTACCTCGGGGTGTACCTTTTTACAACCTGGGTACATTCTGAGTGCTAACACAAGGTACTTTACATGATTGATTACAATAATAATATCTCGAAAGGGATTACAATAATAATACAACAATTACACATCAATAATACATGAAAAATATCTTATGAAGTTACATAATATTCAACACTCCCTCTTAATAAGGAAGGTATTCTTCTAACATGATCATCATCATCATAGTTGTTCAAATCTATACTCATACCATTTACTACTAGCATCTCTCGAATTTATACATCATAAGAAGATCTCTATGAGCAAGCCATCAAGTGGGTACAACCTAGGATCACAAATTATGTTGCAAGGTAACTACCTGCGTACCGCACTATCATCTCGTTAATGATGCTTAGGAGCACAAATTACGTCACCAAGTGATTACCTTCCATCACATAATATCCATATCATCTCATGAATGTAGCCTAGGAGCACAAATTACATCACCAAGTGACTACCTGCTACCACGTCACATCAAGTGGAGAACAACCGAGGTCCGCAACCTGTGTCTTCGCACATCCCGTCCACACAACACTCGTGAGTGTAGCCTAGGAATATACATTATGTCCCTACATGACTACCTTCTACCACGTCATCTCACATGGAGAACACCCTAGGTCTGCAACCTACATCTTAACACATGTGTGTATACCTTCCATAGTACCAGCAGTCTGTATAGCTTAATTACATCACCAATGTGACTACCTACTACATCCTCATGAGTGTATTTGTGAAGCACAAATTACGTCACCGAAGTGACTACCCACTACAACATCACCTCAAGCGGAGACTACCTAGGAAAACAAATTATGTCAATAGGACTACCAATGTCTCACACGTGCTATGGAACCCACTACTCCCTATTTCGAGGAACATCAATTTGGATAACTCCAAGCTTGTCCCTAAATTATTCAAACTTCACTCTTGATAGAGGCTTGGTCGAAACATTGTCTATCTACTCATCTATCACCACATACTAGAATTGCACTACTCCTCTCTGCACCATATCGTTGATATAGTGGTACCTTATCACGATATGCTTTGACTTGTCATGAAACAATGGGTTCTTGAACAACTACACACAAATCTGGTTGTCGCAGAAGATATTGTCATGTCCCCAATTAAATAATTTCCAAATAAGACTATTTGCAAATAATGTTTCACCAACCTACTAGTTCCCTAGGTTGAGATGGAGACATATATTTTGTAATAAGGGGCTATGGGACCCCAAACGAATTCAATTTACCATATTCACATTTAATTGGGTCACATAAATGATAAATTCTAAGAAAATAAGGCGGTATGTTTTCATGAAGACACTTGGAATCTTGTGGAGCCTTTGGGTGACTAGATACCCCGCACACTTGGCATGATGTTCATCCAAATTCAAACAAATGGGTAATGTAACATTATTGGATAGTTATGTTGTGTCAAATATAATATAATGAGCCAAGGAATTCAATTTGGTTAAGTAGGGTCACTCCCATGGAAGAGGAAGAGGCTATAAGAAAAGGTGTTCCACTTGGAAGGAGATTTTATGCACTCTATGACAACAAATGATGGAAGATTTTATGACAAGTATTAAAAATTCAGACGATTGCTAACATATGACAAATTTGACATGTCAGGGATAAAAATAGCCACCAAGAGGTCAAATTTGGGGATTAGAGGAAGACATTCGAATTAGGGAAAAAATTGAAGCATGAAGAGGAAGACACATGTCATGAGAGTTACTAAACCACTAAGATGAGTTGGAGGAAGATCATGAAGGGAAATTTGACCTTAGCAGGCCTCATGAAGTTAATAAAAGGATGTCATGAGGAATGAGAATAGATTTTGATCATTTGTTAATTGGCCTTTGGCCTTTTGGAGAGATTTTGCTTGTCCATTGCACGATGAGTGCACACTTACCTTTCTAGTGAACCAATTTCGAGGGAGTTGGATTCCTTTCCAAGTTGGTTGATAGAGAGGCCATTCAGACCTCTCATGGGAGCTTAATGAATGATTTTTATTTGTAGGTTGAAGGTCCTATAGTCGAATTTGTTGAAGTTTTTGTGGCCATATGGAAAATAGATCAGAGTGTGATATGGTTTTCATTGATGGCAACATAGTTCATAGCATATGATCCAGATGAGCAGAGGACTCAAAATAATACATGGCTTGTGCAGAGATCTTAACGGATGGGAGTAAACCCACACAAGAGATCAATGGATAGAAGGAATTTCACTGGTTGAAAGAGCGAGGAGGATAAAAAGGAATTGAGTTGCGAAATCAGAAACTAATCACCAAGAAGGAAATCACGATCAACAGACGAGGTTGATCATGGAAGCAGATCAACGGCTGACAACGATTTCACTGGGAGAAATAGTGCAGATTAATAAATTTCTGATATGTGCAAAATTTTTATGAAGTCCTCCTTACAATATTTGAAGTCCATCGTCGATCTAGATCTGACGGTCCTCAACGATTTCACAGAGTCAAGTAGTAGGTGAGTTAACAATCAGATTGGGAGTGAAATTCTAATGTAATCTGCTCTATAACATTTGGAGTACACCGTAGATCTGTATGGACCTAGATCCAAGGGTTATCAATCATTTAGCTCGTTGAATTAGGAGGTGAGTTAACAAAGAGGTTGGGCATGAAATTATTGTGATGGACAGATACGACGACTAATGTAATATACAACTTTATGATTCCTCCATCTTTCATCAATAAGAAGTAATAAATTGGTTCAAATTCTTGCATATTATCTGTGCGCATGCTTATATAGGATGTTGATACGCTTGGTGACTATCCATTATGTTCAGTTACAAAAGAGGTTATAACAGTTCAGAATTTTAACCGTCGTAGATGACTGGAAGATAGAGGCATTATGTCAATGTTCGACAATTGTCTATATTGACAAACCATGTTGGTATGTTGTTATGTCGAGGCAGACCTGTCGAGGTGAAACTTTTGAGGAAGACCTGTCGAGGTGAACCTATCAAAGAAAACATGTCGAGGCAGACCTGTCGAGGTGAACCTGTCGAAGCAAACATGTCGACACGAACCTGTCAAAGCAGTCAGAGTAGTCGAAGCTGTTGAAGTGCTAGACTTTGTCAAAGTTTGAAAACCTACCAACTATTGGTTGGATCATTCTGATAGTCAGGAGTGAACCCACACAAGCAATCGATGGTGCAGAAGAATCCTGTGGAACTAGAAGTGTAGAAACTCTGATTTGTTGAAGAAATAAAATTGCGGAAGAGCCGAGTTGTAGAAAATGACATTTGCGGAACAATCCAAATGGTGAATATGTGTTGCAGAAACATATGATTACCCAGTGATTGGACTTATTGTCTATCATAAGGCATCGAACAGTTTGATCAGTTATGGAAATGGACCATTAGGAATACAAATAAGTGAAGGTTTTAAGGATTGATATGTATAAAAGGATGTGCGTGATGAAGGAATATTTGTGCTCTCTATGGGAAGAGAAGCTAGTGCATGGATCGTCGTCAAAGTGGGGATTGCATAATGACAGAGGACACTGCGTTCTTTCAAGAATATCTAAAACAGAGACAATGAGGGGAACCAAGGTGCATAAGAAAATATAGAAGTAGATCAGAATAGAGTCGGTATGCATTGTTATATCTGTTTTTCTACATATTGTAGTGAACATGTTTAAGTCTGAGAAACAAGGGTGGTAGGGTGGTGCTAGTAGAAACATTTTGTCTTCTCTGTACAAGTTGGAGCTTGACAAGTGGAATTTGGTGCTTCCACTCAGTTGTAGCTGGAGAATGTCATTTTTAGTGGGTGCTAGAAAAACATGAGGGTTGGTGCTCTCCATAAGAAGGAATTTGTAAAACATAGGTTGCATCCTCATTTGAGTAGGTGCTCAAATAAAGATGAATATTTTTCTTTCTCTATCATGTGTGTGTGATTGATGTTCATCATCTCTTCTGTTATACTTGCTGCATTATCACAACTGTAAATCTGTAATCAGTAATATTTGTTTAATTATTGAAAAATGATTTAAGCTTTAAAAATAACTGATTCACCCCCCCTCTCAGTTATTTGAATAATTTCAACAATTGGTATTAGAGAGGGTTCCTTTTTGTTTAAAGGTAGATCTGTAAGCTTAAACATGACAAGTTATGAAGTTACTTCATCCAATAAGGTTCCTCTATTTGATGGAACAAATTTTTCCTTTTGGAAGGTTAGAATGAGAACCTATATAATGTTCTTGGGAGATGATGTTTGGGATGTAGGAAAGATTGGCTATGTAAATCCAGTTGTGCTAGCCTCCAGAGATGAGAAGCTAGAATTTAGTTATAATGCAAAGGCAATGAACGCTATTCTGAGTGGTCTTATAGAGGCTGATTTTGTTAAAGAATTACACCTTGAATTTGCGACAGAGATGTGGGATAAGCCTATAAACAGTTATGACCAAAATGAAAAAGTAAAGGATGCCAAACTACAGACATATAGACTAAAATTTGAATAGCTAAAGATGAATAAGGATGCGATAGTCAGTAAATATTTCCTAAGAATAGAAGAGACTGTGAATTCTATGAAGCGTCTTGGTGAAAAATTTGATGAAGCATTCTTAATTCAGAAAATTTTAAGATCTTTTATTGAAAGATTTAATCCCAAAGTCTCAGCAATAAAAGAATTAAGTGATCTCAAATCTCTTCCTATTGACCAAATCCTAGGTATTCTAACAGCCTATGAAATAAGGATTGGTAAAGACAAATCCACCACTAGAGAAGCATCTTTTAAAGAAGATAAGAATACTGATTCTAAAATGGATGTGGTTGAGGCAAAAATTTTAAGGAGGCTGAAGAAAGGTTCAGGTAAATACAAAGGAAAGATGCCCTTTAAATGTTTTAAATGTGGTAAAATAGGTCATTTTGCATCTAAATCTCCCCAAAAGCAAAAGAGGTAGACTCTTGATGATGATGAAAATTATGCATTCAACAAATACAATAAGGAGGCTAAACACAAAAAGAAAAACTTGTGTGTAAATGATGTTGATTCTTCAAAAGAGACAGATAGTGATTCATCTAGTGAAGATGAAATGAATAACTTTATGCTTATGGCCATAGACCATTTTGGAAATGAATATATAGGGAGTGACCTGAATGATGAGGAAGACATGGTTGATATGGAAGGTGAACTAATCAGTGCTCTAGAGGAGATTGACAGACTCAAATTAAAGAAAAGGAAACATAAACAATTATTGTTGCAGTATGAAAAGAATGGAAAAGAACCAAGTGAATATATTGCCCTGTTAAATTTGGAACTAGAAGAGGAAGAGAAAATAGAAGGTCTTCTTAAACAACAATTAACAGAAGGGAAAAACAGATGTGAAGCTTTGGAAGAAGAAGTACTAGCATCTAGGAAGGAATTGGAGAAATTTCAAGCTTTGTACCACCAAAATTTGTCAACTATCAAAGCCTCAGAGGAATTGAACAACATTCTTAGCAAGAAAAGGTCCTCATGGCTAAAACCAGGTCTTGGATATGAAGAAGGTTCAAGCAAAAACCAGTCAGAATGCAAACATACAGTGCAAACAAAAGGAAATGAAGCAAGTACCATAATCAAAAATTCAGATCAGAATTATCAACCAAGGATTGCTCAGAAACACGGTCAACAAAAGGGAATATATCCAAGATACAGGTACCAAAAAATTTTCCATGGTTACTGTTAATGTTTCTCTAATTTTGGTCACAAAGCTGCAAACTGTGCATTTAATTTTAGAAATATGCAATCAAAGAACAGTCAATTGCTGCAACATAGAACAAGGCAGTCAGCAAGCAAACAAGAACAACACACAACTCAGTTCACAACTAAGAGAATAACTCATGATAGATATAACAACTCTTTTAATCTACTGTAAAATGAGCCAGAATGCTATGTTTGTCATAAATTTGGACACAAGGCCTCAAACTGTCATCTGAAGGATTACAAAACAGACCCAAGAGTGAATTACTCTGTCGAAAGTGATAAAGTTTGGAAGAAGAAAGAAAATAACAAATGTGGCTTAGTGCTTTCTATTCAAAAGCAAAACTTGGCCCATGGTATATTGAAAGTGGTTGTTCCAAACATATGACTGGTGATAAAAGTAAGTTTCTCTCTCTAAGTGAAAATAAATCGGAAATGTAACTTTTGGAAACGATGCTCCAAGGAAAATCAAAGGAAAAGGAATGGTAAAGTTAAGTAATGGAAAAGGGAAAGACCAAGATGTGTTGTTTGTAGATGGACAAAAACATAATCTTCTTAGTGCCAGTCAAGTTTGTGACAAAGGATGTGACGTTGTTTTCATTTCTAAATCTTGCAAGACAAAATGTGTACCCTCAGTATAGATCGTTGCAAAAGGTATAAGAACTGAAAACAATGTCTATGTCTTGAAAGAAGGAAAAGAAGAATGCCATCTAAGCAAGTATGATGAAAGCTGGCTTTGGCATAGGAGACTTGGAAATTTAAACTTTGATCATATAATCAATCTTGTGAACAATGGGGTAGTAAAAGATCTTCCAAATATATCAAAGCCATATGACTCTATTTGCAAACCTTGTCAAATGGGAAAATTGGCTCACACAAAGTTTAAATCCAAGAACTTCACATCAATAGACAAACCACTTCAATTAGTACATATGGATTTGTGTGGACCATCAAGAAAGGAAGGAACAAGAGGAGAAATATATTTTATGTTGGTCATTGATGATTATTCTAGATTTACATGGATTGTTTTTCTGAAAGAAAAATTTGAGGCACTTGGTAAGTTCAAAATTTTTAAGGCCTTGATTGAGAATCAAACTAGAAAAACATTGAAGGCGGTAAGATCTGATAGAGGAGGAGAGTTCTATTCAGGATACTTCAAGGAGTTTTGTGATAAAAATGGAATTAAGAGAGAATACACTATTCCAAGGACCCCACAACAGAATGGATTAGTTGAGAGGAAGAATAGGTTAGTACAACCGATGGAAAGATCAATTATGAATGAAACAAACATTTCTTAGACATGCTGGGTAGAGGCAATTCACACAACTGTCCATATTCTTAACAAATATCACCTAAGGCCGAATAGTGATAAGACTCCTTATGAACTATGGTTTGGAATACATGATTTTATCAAACACTTTAAAGTCTTTGGAAGTAAATGTTATATTAAAAATAATGATGAACATCTTGGGAAATATGATGATAGGGCTAATGAAGGTATCTTCTTAGGATACGTTGCAAACAGTAAAGGGTACACTTGTTATAATAAGAGGCTACATAAATTGGTTGATTCTATTGACATTAAGATCGATGAAGGAATCCTTGTGAAAGATATTCAAATAAGCAGTGTTGAACCATATACAGAAGATACAGTTAAATTTAAGGAAGAACATGTCCAAGAATCAGGAAAAAAAAAGATTCAGAGTCAGATGATGAAAGTGCAAACACTCAGGAAGATTCAAGGTAGTAGACAGAATCAAAAGCACCTTCCATAATTGTTCAGAAGAATCATCCTGAAAGTTAGATAATTGGTGACAAGAATAAAGGAGTGCAGACAAGAAGAAAGTTGATCAAAGCCTCAAAACAGTCTCAGATTGCTTTCCTACCTATGATGGAACCTAAGAATTTTGAAGAGGCTAGTGAGGATGAAGATTGGGTTAAAGCCATGAATGAAGAGCTTGATCAAATTGAGAAAAATAATACTTGGGAGTTCGTTCCTAGACCTGCAGATAAAAATTTAATAGGCTCCAAGTGGGTGTTTAAAAACAAGATGAATGAACAAGGACAAATTGTGAGGAATAAATCTCGATTGGTCTGTATGGGGTATGCTCAAGTTGAGGAACGATATTTTGATGAAAATTTTGCACCAGTAGAAATATTGGAAGCTATCATAATGTTTCTTTCCTATGCCACTCATAAGAACTTCAAAGTGTATCAGATGGATGTTAAGTCAACTTTTCTCGATGGATATCTAGAAGAAGAAGCCTATATAGAGCAATCTGAAGGGTTCCAACCGACAGACAATCCTGACAATGTCTTCAAACTGAAGAAGGCTCTATATGGATTGAAACAAGCACCAAGAGCCTGGTATTACAAACTGGATAAATATCTACAAGACAAAGGTTTCAAGAAAGGTATTATTGACAGTAACTTGTATATCAAATATGAAGGTGATAATCTATTAGTTGTTTTTGGTGTATGTGGATGACATTATTTTTGTATGCACTAATGATTCTTCTATTCAATGGTTTGTTAATTCCATGCAATCTAAGTTTCAGATGTCAATGATAGGAGAGCTGTCATTATTTCTTGGTCTTCACATTATCTAGAATCCTGAAGGCTTATTTCTCTCCCAAGGGAAGTATTTGAAGGAGATGTTGAAGAAATTTCAGATGGAAGATTCATCACCTGTCAATACACCTATGGTTGTTGGTTGTAAACCTAGCAAGGATGATCCCTCACCTGATGTTGATCAAAGAACATATCGTTCAATGATAGGAAGTCTCTTATACATCACAGCATCTCATTCTGATATAATGCAAGTTGTTGGAATGGTAGGTAGATTTCAGTCTGCTCCTAAGCAAATTCATTTGATGGTTGTTAAGAGGATATTTAAATATTTGAAGGGAACAATGACCTATGGTCTCTAGTATCCTAGAAATTAGAATCTTCAGTTAATTGCATATTCAGATGTTGATTGGGAAAACTATTTGGAAGAAAGAAAGAGCATAAGTGGAGGTGCATTCTTCTTAGGTGATTCTTTAATTGCATGGTTGAGTAAGAAACACAGCTCAATATCTTTATCCACTACATAATCTGAATACATTGTTGCTGCCACCTGTTGTACACAAATTATCTGGATGATTCAGACACTGGCAGAAATAGAGGTAAAATATGTTGATCCCATTCCTCTCCATTGTGATAATACTAGCGCCATTAGTATGTCCAAATATCCAGTCTGTCATTCCAAGACTAAGCACATACCTATTAAGTATCACTTCTTAAGGGAGCAGGTTACAAACATAGTGGTTCAATTGAATTTTATTCCTTCTATAGAACAGACTGTTGTTATCTTTACTAAAACCTTACCAAATACACAGTTTGAGTACCTTCGCCAGAAGCTGGGTATCATATCTTATTCCAAATAACTTATTCACTTTGATAGGGGGGTTGTGCTATAAAGTCTTCTTTGACATTGATGTCAAAGGGGGAGAATTTGTTTGTTGCATATGATAAGCAGATTGATGATTACAAGTACAACATGCATCCAGAATTTTGAAGGTTGCCATCAATGCCAAAGGGGGAGATTGTTAGAGGTTTTGCGGCCATATGGAAAAAATATCAAAGTGTGATATGGTGGTAATTGATGGCAACATAGTTCCTATAATATGATCCAGATGAGCAAAGGACTCAAAAGAATCCATGGCTTGTGTAGAGATCTGAAGGATAGATGTAAGACCACACAAGAGATCAATAGACATAAGGAATTTCGATGGTTGAAAGAGCGAGGAGTATTAAAAGGCGTTGAGTTTTGAAATCATAAACTAATTGCCAAGAAGGAGATCATGATCAACATATGAGGTTGATCATGGAAGAAGATCAACGGCTAACAACGATTTCGCTGGGAGAACTAGCACGGATTAATAAATTTCTGATGTGCATGAAATATTTATGAATTTCACCTTATGGTATTTAAAGTTCAATGTCGATCTAGATTTGACAATCCTCAACGATTTCCCAGAGTCAACTAGTAGGTGAGTTAACGATCAGATTGGGAATGAAATTTTAATGTAATATGGTCTATAACATTTGGAGTCAACCATATATTTGTATGGACCCAGATCCAAGGGTTATTAATTATTTCGCTCCTTGAAATAGGGGGTGGGTTAATACAGAGGTTGGATGCGAAATTATTGTGATGGACAGATCTGACAACTAATGTAATATACAGCTTTTTGTATCCTCCATCTTTCATTTAGAAGAAGTAATAAATTGGTTCGAATTCTTGTATATTGTCTATGCACATGATTATAAAGAATGTTGAGATGCTTGGGTGACTAGTCGTTACGTTGAATTACAAAAGAAGTTATAACGGTTCAGAATTTCAACCATCGCAAACGACTACAAGACAAAGGCATTATGTCGATGTTAGACAATTGTCTATATTGACAAAGCATGTTGGTATGTTGTTATGTCAAGGAAAACCTGTCCAAGAGAACCTATCGAAGTGAACATGTCAAGGCAGACTTGTCGAGGCAAACCTGTCGAAGCAATCAGAGTAGTCGAAGTTGTCAAAGTGCTAGAATTTTTCGAAGCTTGAAAAACTTCCAACTGCTGGTTGGATCATTCCAATGGTCAGGAGTGAACCCACACAAGAAATTGACGGTGCGAAAGAATCCCGTGGAACTAGAAGTGCAAAAACTCTTATTTGTTGAAGAAAGAAAATTGCAAAAGAGTCGAGTTGTAGAAAATTACAATTGTGGAAGAAGACAAATGGAAAAGATGCATTGCAAAAACACATGATTACTCAGTGATTGGACTTATTGTCTATCATAAGGCATCGAACGGTTTGATCAGTTACAGAAATCGACCGTGAGACATACGAACAGGTAAAGGGTTTAAATATTGATATGTAGAAAAGGATGTACGTGATGAAGGAATATGTGTGCTCTCTGCAAGTAGAGAATCTAGTGCATGGATCATCATTAAAGTGGGGATTGTGGA
The DNA here is from genome assembly GCA_001517045.1 of Pseudotsuga menziesii. Lineage (NCBI taxonomy): Eukaryota > Viridiplantae > Streptophyta > Pinopsida > Pinales > Pinaceae > Pseudotsuga > Pseudotsuga menziesii. Next base: position 537,949 of record LPNX010852476.1, on the reverse strand, counting down.
ACAAAAGAGGACTCTGATTTCTTTCAATAATATCTAGAACAGAGACAATGAGGGGAACCAAGGTGCATAAGTAAATCCAAAAGCATATCAGAACATAGTTGGTATGCATTGTTATATATGTTTTCTACATATTGTACTGAACATGTTTAAGTATGAGAAACAAGGGTGGTAAGGTGGTTCTAGGAAAAACATGTTGTCTTCTCTGTACAAGTTGGAGCCAATACAAATGGAAGTTGGTGCTTCCACTCAGTTGTAGCTGTAGAATGTCATTTTTAGTGGGTGCTAGAAAAACATGGCGGTTGGTGCTCTCCACAAGAAGGAATTTGTAAAACAGAGGTTGCAGCCTCATTTGAGTAGGTGCTCAAATAAAGATGAATATTTTTTTGTCTCTATCATGTGTATGTGATTGATGATCATCATCTCTTCTGTTATACTTGTTGCATTATCACAATTCTAAATCTGTAATCGGTAATAATTGTTTAATTATTAAAAAATGATTTATGATTTAGAAATAACTAATCCAACCCCCCTCTCATTTATTTGAATAATTTCAACAGAATTCTCATCTATCCCCCCATTCTCTCATTCCTTCTTCTCCATTTCCCCACACTCACATTTGAAGGCGCACTTGTTGGAGTGATTCTTGTGCCTCGCTGAGGATGGTTGATGACCAAGATTTGATTTATGATGTATGGATCTGTAATATCATCTCCATATGCTCTGTAATTAAAAATATCAGAAATACATGTATGAAAGGCTCGCATTCCCCATGCTCTTGAATAACTAGTTTTCATGGATTTGGCTTCAATATTGGAGTAGCTTTCTATCTGATTTGTATAAGGACATATATATGAGTTTTATGATGATGGGGAATCAATATATGATTTATGGCTCTGTAATATTATTTCCACATGTTTTTTAAGTCGAAATATCAGAGATACATGTATGAAAAGCTTGCATACTAATGCCCTTGTATCACTAGTCTTCATGGATTTGGATTCAATCTTGAAGTAGTTTTATACCAGATTTGTATGAGGGATATGCTATGAGTTGGATGATGTTGGGAAATACATATATAATGTATTACTCTCTAATTTAATTTCCATATCCTCTGTGGGTCGAAATCCAAGAAACTCATGTGTGAAAATCTTGCATTCCCATGCCATTAAATCACTAGTTTCCATGACTTTGGCTTCAATCTTGAAGGAGTCTTGTATCAGATTTGTATGAGTAATGTTATATGATTTTGATGATGTTGTGACAGCCATATATGATTTTTTACTCTGTAATTTAATGTACCTATTCTCTGTGGGTCTAAATCCAAGAAATCCATATGTGAAACTATTGCATTCCCATGCCATTGAATCACTAGTTTCCATGACTTTGGATTCAATCTTGAAGGAGTATTGTATCATATTTGTGGGAGGATTTTCCTTTTAGTTTTATGTTGTTGGGGAAGAAATTTTTATTACATATACTACCACCATGTTTCATATTACTCTCAAAACCATATATTCTACCTTTCATATGTCAAGTCTAGTTAGTAATGCAAATTTCCATTAGGCAATTTCTATGAAAGTTACCCTACAAATGTTGCAGCTCATAATCCACTTGAAAAACTTAATAAACATGATTAAGGGAAGAAATTAATTTCTTGTAATAATTCCCATAATATTTTCTGAAATTTGGGAGGGTTTTACTTGATTTGGAGAGCTAGTTTGGCCATCACCCTTAGGGGGATTTGAACACAATTTCCTAGTAATTTTGGTCCTTTTGTCATTAGCCCCAAACAAGTTTTCAGAGGTATAAAGTCTGATAAAAAGTATCTATAAACCACCTTGGTATGTTTTAAGACTCTCCATACCATCTCCTTTCAAATTCGGGACCATTTGGTGAAAGTTGGAAACGTCTAGAGTCATGACTATTTAAGCTCAAATTTTGCCCAATTTGTGCATTTCTTCAAAATTTCCAAAAAAGGACATTACATATACAAGTCACCTCTAACTCGATATCAAAAAATATTGCAAGTATATTCCAAATGCACACTGCCTCGCAACTAGTTGAACAAGTTTCAATGTACTATGCCTCGTATGCACTCGGTGCCACACTTGTATGTTTCCTACTGAACCAGGAAATCATGACCCCAAACTCAAGCAGCATCCTAAAGTGCTCTTCCTATCTATGAAACTACCAGCCCAATTTGATTCAACATATCCTTGTAGGATAATCCCCTAATCTATCGCATATCTAATCCCATAATCAATCGTACCCTTTAGGTACCTCAACACATGATTTAAAACAATTGGGTCAACACGTCTCGACTCTACCATCTACTGACTCAATGTGTTCATCGCAAAGAATATATCTAACCTTGTGTTCTTCAAGTACATCAATGAACCAATCATCTATCTATATATTGTAGCATCAAATTTATGTGAAGTAGTATCAAACAACAACTTCAAGTTCGATGTCGTTGGTGTAGCCATGGCCTTGCAATCCATCATCCCAAATATCTTCAAGATACCTAAGAAGTAGTGCAACATACCCAAGTATTTCATCTCAAACTTTGCGACATCTCAAACTTTGCAGAAATCTTCTTCTTCCTTTCTGCAATGAGCTTCATATCACATGTTAGGAACAGGTCATCTACATACGAAAATAGTATCATTTTTTTCCATCCTCAACCTTGAAGTAAAGGTTGGAATATGATTTACTCTTGGTAAAGCCCAAGATTTTTCAGAAATCCATTTATCATGTCGTACCATGTCTTGGGTGTTTGTTTCAAACCGTACAAGGCCTTCCTCAATTTTCACACACGTGTCTTCTTGCTATGTGTCTCAAATCCTAGTGGTTACTCCACATACACTTCCTCTTCTACTACACCATTCAGGAAGGTTTTCTTCATGTCCATCTGGTGTACCTTCCACTTCATCACTATAGATATCGCAAGTATATTTCTAATCAAAGTGTATTTGGATATAGGAGAAAAATTATCCTCATATTCTATGCCTTCTTTCTGGGATAAGTGTAGTGGGAATTTCTCCCCTACTACATGCAAAAGCACCTGCCCTAGATCAACCGAATCATAGGGTAGAGTTCATGGTGTGAAGTGTCTTTCAACCTTGACTTACAATAAAAAATGACAATAAACAAGAACAAAAATATTTTTATGATTTTTATTTTTTTATTTAACTACCAAAAAGAAACAACAATATACATACCTTTCTTTGAAGTGGGCCACTGTACACGTCTAAGGAAATGGTCCACCGACTCCACGGTCTGGGTCTCCAGTCGTCTCCCCTAGTGGTTGTCAAATAGGGGGATTGGATCCAAATGGGTATGGATAAATCTCAACATACACTGTGGGAATGATATGGCAAAATGTGAATATAATGGTGAAAGGTTCAAAAGTGAAGGAATGGTTTTACAAAAAAATTGTTTTGGGGGAGACCTTCACAATGTACATATAGGATGGTCCAAGGTTTTTTGACCAATGGTATTTTATTGTGCATGGTATTTATGTATGGTTTTTTACCCATTCTCATTTTTAGGGTTTTTTGGTCCTTTTTGGAGAGAGCGGGGTTATGTTGCAATAACTGCTCAACTTCCCTTCATTTATGGGGGGAGGAATAATAATGTTTTGGACCATTTTTGGTGGAATTTAATTGTGAAGGTCAAAATGGAGGAAACAATGGCGGGACTATGATGTATAATTATGGTTTAGACCATAGAGATATAGGTGAACAATTGTTTATGTTAACAAGAAACCACGAGCCACAAATATTGCCTTGTATTTCTCAATATTGTTGTATGTTGCATGCTTTATCTTCTAGATCCATTTGGAAGTTGACACTATGGAGTTCCCTTCTAGTCTCAAAACCACATCCCAGACATCATTCTTCATGATTTATTGGTAATCTTTGATCATGGCATCCTTCCACTCTTTCTTCTCTTCTACTTCTTCATAGCTAGAAGGCTTTGCATCAATTATATCACATAACAATGTGACATAGTTGGAGTATGGTCAAGGTCTCTTAATTTATCTGGAAGTCCCATCTTGAGCATCATACTTCTCTGCATATTGAATGATCTCTTGTGACCAAGTTGGTATTCTCTTGTGTATGTTTACCTCTTGGGGTGGATCTATAGGTATATGTGGCTCAGTAATATTATGGTCTTCATGTTCCTCTGGAATCATCTCTTCCATAACTTTATCTCTATCTATGGGAGCTTTAGATTCTTCTTCATGTAGTTCATCAAAGTGAATCTATTTTGATCTATAAAAATTTGTATCTTCATCGAAGGTAAAATCTCTACTAGTATCAATCTTCTTGAATCTCAAAATATAAACTTTGTATTCCTTTGATGTATCACTGTATCCGAAGAAAATACCCTTCCTTCCTAAAGGATCCAATTTTGTTCTCTTCTCTTTGGGAATATTTATGTATATTGGGCAGTCAAATATTCTAAGATGGTTGACTTTTGATTTCTCTCCTGTGAACATCTCTTATGGTGTCTTGTTCTCTAATACACGATGCAGTGTTTTGTTCTTCACATAGACTATTGTTCTTGATGCATCGGCCCATACGTGCATCAGAAGATCTTGATCATGGATCATGGCTTTCACTGCTTCCATTATATTCATGTTCTTTCTTTCTTCAACACCATTTTGTTGTGGATTATAGGGAGTGCTCATCTCTCTCTTAACCCCCGATTCTTTACATAAATTTTTGAAACTTTATGAAGTAAATTCACCACCATTATCTAATCTCAAAGTTTTTATTTTCTTTTCATTATGATTCTCTATGGGAGATTTAAATTATTTGAATTAACTAAACACTTCATCTTTTATTTTCAAAAAGTAAATCCAAGCTTTGTGGGAATAATCATCTACAAAAGAAGCATAATATGCATACCCACTTAGTTATTTGGATGGAATGGGTTTGTATACATCTGAGTGTACAATCTCTAATATCTCTTTTTCTTTTTTGTCACTACTTGGAAATGGTTTCTTCATGTTCTTCCCTTGTGCACATCCTTTACACACACCTTCACATTTTGTATGGATCCCAAGTAGACTCATCACCATTTTTTATTATCAGTAAAGCATTGTAGTGTATATGCCTTATGTCCCATAGTTCACATGGTTCCATTGTCTTATGAACCAAAGCGTGTTCTTGTTGGCCCTTCAATTTGTACAGACCCCCCTCTTGTTCTCCAATTACTACTACGTCATCAAAAGCTTTACCTCTAGGCCACATGAGTACTTGGCCATCAACAAATGCATCTCTGAACCCTTTCGCATCTAGGCTTGATATGGAAAGGATATTCTTATTCAATCCTGGTACATAGAGAACATCTTGTATCTTGATAGGTTTTCCTGAGTTTAGCTTGTAGTATGCCTCTCCTACCCCTCTTATGGGATATTGGTAATCATCTCCAAGTTTCACCTTGTGAGGTAAGTCCTCTTCTGTCAAGTGGGTGAAAGAGTACTTGAAACATGTCATATTCTTGGAATCACCACTATCAACAAGCCAAACATTGCTTCCATGAGTAAAAGTACCTGTGAGTGTTGAAATCAAGACAAACTCTTCATCACTGGAGGAATATTCTCTAGCTCTCTTATGAGTTGGTTCATTGTCTTCTATAGAATGAGGATGATACCTATTCTTATTTCATTTCTTTGTATGGCCTTTTCTTTTGGGGAAATCTCTTGCAATATGTCCTTTTTCATCACAAGAGTAACATCTAAAACTCGAGCAGCCCTTCTGAGTTTTATGATTCTTTCATAATCTTCTAGAATTATTGTGAGAGTGATCTCCAATATTTCTATTTCCCTTCATTGCATGCATTTTTAAGGATTTATTTTAATATTCACCCATATTCTCTTCTTTGGCTTCAATTATGGCTTCCTCTTGTGTAGAATCCTTCCATAGTCTACTGAATTTGGTGAGCTTCCTTCTAGAACAAGTTCCTTGAATGAATGATTCCCGTGATCTTGGGAGACCATTCAACTTAGTAATCGCCACTCTTGATTCTTCAAAACGGTATCCAATAGCTTCTATTTGTTCTTTGATATGGGATACCCTTGTGAAATAGTATTCTATACTTTATGATTTTTCCATCTTCACTCCCTTGAGTTGAGTTCTCAATGTCATCTTCCTATTACTATTTTTTCATTCATACAAGTTGGTCAATCCATCAAACATATCCTTGGGAGTATTTAAGGAGGAAACATGTGGGATCAAGTCATACTTGATGGATACAACAATGATCCTCTTGGACTTGACCATATTCTTCTTGTGTCTAGCTTTGTCTTCATCTCCCTCTTGCTCTGCAACTTCTTCTCTAACATAATTTTCCAAGTCATGTTCTTCTAATATGAGAACCAATCTATACTTCCATGCCTGAAATTTATTAGCTCCTTTAAGCTTTTCCTCCAGCTTGGTATTGTTTTTTCAGCTTGATAATGAGAACCTCAAATGGAAATAAAGAGAATAGTGCTTACCAATAAGAGTTCTCCAACCAAGTGTTTGCTTCAATGCCTTCTGCAAAACAACTTTTGGTTGATTCTAAGGTTTGTAGGAGAAACTCTAATTTTAAAACTTTAGAATCTTACAAATATTATTTAAGAGAGATATGCACCTCCTCAGGGAAAGTTGAGCAATGGTGTTCTTCTTCTAGATCCATGGTTATAAATGTAGAAGAAGAACACCCCAACAATATTGATAGGGCCAAAATTGAAAATTATTGGATCTAGAATTTTCTTCCACGGGAAGGTGCACCTGTTGATGTATTTGTAACTTCAAAATGTATTCATCTGTATATCTTATGTATTGTACCCTGATGTTTATTTCAGGATGTCTGTAAAGTATTTGAGTCATGTCATGCCCTGGTGTTCCTATCGGGAGTTTCTATAATGTAACAAGTCATGTCAAGTCATTGTGGGTAACCCTCCTATTGGTCAAGGGTTAAAGTCCCCGCAGTTGTGGGGCCCTAGGGTTATTATACCATCCTAGAGAAGACGACCCTAGGTGAGTCATTGTAATTCAGGGCAATAGTCCCCACCGTTGTGTTAAGGATAACCCTCCTTGTTGGTCAGAGGAGGCAAAGTCCCTACAAGTTGTGGGGCACTAGGGTTATTAGACACTCCTAGAGATGTCGGCTCTAGTAAGTAATTGTTAAGTGATTCCTACATGTTGGAGTGGGTTTCAAGTGAACGAAAGAATATAAATAGAGAGTGATCCTCTCTATTTATCACACACACACTCACTCATTGGGGCGCATGAGTGAGAGGAGAAGTTGTTGGGACAAGAGAGAGACTACTGCTGTCGAGAGATCATCTTTATGTTTTCAGGTTTTACTTTTGGTGTTGATTCTATCTCTGAGGAAGTTACGGGGTTTTCTCCTTTATGGTTTCCCCGAGGAAAATTCTTTGTGTCTCTTGTCTCTTGTGTTTTTATTGATGTGCATGTTATTCTCTCAGTTAAAGATCCTAAGATCATAATGCTATCTTGAATGATAAAAATCTAACATGGTATAAGAGCTAACCTAAGAATAAGACATTGTGTAGCTATAGAAGCTAGGGATTCTTAATTTTTGGGTCTCTCTCCACAATCCATCAACAAAAGTATGCTAGGATGACTCTACATTGAAGGGTGCATCTTTCTATCGAAGCGGAATTTGATTCCAGACATTTTCAGTTTTTGGTGTGGAAATTAGGGCTTCTTACAGAAGAGGAATTTTTTAGTGAACCTAGCATAAGATTTCTCTCCTCATCAAAATCAAAGTTTAGAGACCTGGATCAAGATTTTTTGTTGGATGAAACTTCAGGAAAGTCAAACCCTAGTTTGACCCCTAGCTAGATAAACCCTAAATACTAAAACTGCTAAGTTTTGGTACATTCACTATATCCCGATATTGGTGAAGGATTAGGAGATGAAACTTGCAAAGGATGAAGATAAAATATTTATTTACACTATGTCCAACATTTAGCTTCAGATTCGCTATATTCTGGGAGATATAATCCCTCCAAGTTAGGGTTCCAGCCTCTTCCAGAATTCATCCCTAAATAGGACACCTGGGGAGAATTGCTATATATTGGGCTACAGAGATCCAAATGAAATTTTTGAATATGTTCTAGAAATTTAACGGACTGTAATTTCTGTGGTCTGAGTTTTTGACTCACAAGATGAACCCGTGACACGTGGCAGTCCGTACAACTTGGCTGTTCTGAACAGTCCTATAACAGGTCACCTTGGAAAAATGATCATAATTCCCAATTGGTGAAACAAATTCTGATGAAACCTATGGTGTTGGAACAGGGAAATGCGAGGCTACCTTAGTGCAAAGTTTCAAACATATAGGAGCAGTAATTTTAGAGATACCATAGAAACAGTAACAGGAATTTCTGCAGAAGAAATTGGAAAACTAGGGCTTCATGTTCCAGGAGCTTCCCTCCACTGTTTTCAAAAAAGGAGTACATTGGACAGCTAAAATTGAAGATATATGTCTTTCTATCCAATCAGATCTGAAATATTCCAAGTTTTTAAAATTAGGGTTTCTCTAACAAACCCTAGATCAGCCAGCTCCAGAACCAGGACGAACACCTCAAATCGGTAAGATCTAATCTTTTGCTATTTGCATTTGAGGTTCTCATTTCAAAGTGATCTATCACATCAGCTTGATGATAAGCTTGGTAAAGTTGACAACTTCCAAGCATGAAAGTATTTGATCTCTCTAAAGAAAATGAATTGGACACCTACATGAGTAGAGAGGTTTCAGTTCCAGAGGGAGATGAGGCTAAAATCCTAACACCAGAAGAACTTCGTCAAGGACAAGAAGATCATTGTTGATTCAATCACGGATCACATTATACCACAAGTGTCTTCCCTAAAGACACCAAAGATGTTTGATTCCTTGACCAAGATATTTGAAGGGAAGAACATAAATCAGAATATGACTTTGAGAAAATAGTTGAAGAATGTGAAGATGCAGAATGCAGAGACCATACAATCGTACTTTACGGGGGTCTCTCAAATCAGAGAACAACTTGAAGTGGTATAAGAAGAAGTGGAGAATGCAGAAGTGGTGATAACCACCTTGAATGGCCTCCCAGGATCATGGGATTCATTCATGTGAGGAATGTGTGCCAGATGGAAGCGATTACTTTCAGCAGACTCTGGGAAGAGCACACACAAGAAGAAGAAGCTCGACTCATAATAAGAGAAGAGAAGATGGGAGCAACTAAAGATGAAACTCTCACCATCCAAAGAAGATCCCTCAACCAATGAGGAATATGAAGATCTAAACTCTTGAATAACATCTTATCCATCTTATAATTTGGATAAGAAACGATGCTATTATAAATGTAGAAGACGATGAAGCTGATGGCTCAAGAAGCTGTCTACCCACAAAACAAATAAAGATAAGTATTCAATTGTCATTTCATGATATTGTTTTGTTATCCATTTGTTTATATTCAGTTAATGTATTATGCATGATAGAATGTTTGCATTAATGACAGTATACTGCTAATATGCATGTGATGGGTAAGTAGCTCATGGTGCTATACAACTCTCCATTGCTACTTATCTAGAATGAAACCTCTTTGCCGACATATTGGATTAGTGCACAATCTCAATGTTGTCCTAGTAGAGATGGAAGGCATCTAGAAAAGTTTCCGTGAGATATGGATGAATGTTGTATTGGCTAAAGTAGTTGCATGATCATATATTTATGCATAAGAACTTGCCAGTATGAATATTCCTTATGAAATGTTTCGAACCATACAAATGCATTTGACTTGTAGGAAGGATCGCATAAATAATCAAGAAAAGAAGAATGAGGCTTGTTCCAAAGAAAAAGTAATGACAGTTCAAGATAAAGAATAATATGACAAATGCAGCGACATCATTGATGCAGAACCTTCCAGCTATGAAGAAGTAACCAAGAAGAAAGGGAAGACCAGTTCAAGAAGAATTGATGTCTAGGATGCATTATCGAGACCTGAAGAGAAGTTCATAGTTCCATAATGCAGTAGATGGAAACATCGTGGGATACAAGGAAAGATTCATAGCAGGAGGCATAAACTACGAAGATACATTTGCAGCCACCATAAGTTAAGACACATGACAAACAGAAGCATGTGTATAAATGAAAGAAGTCCTTGTACGAGCTTAGAAGACACCCATGGGATAACACATATATGAGGAGCTTGATGAAGATCTGAACCTTTGCTACAAGGTTGATAAAGGATGACAAGCTCACAGATGGATGCAAGAAGAACTTTTGAAAAATTTCAATATAGAGGATCTTAGTATCCAGTGATCCTAGATGGATACATAGAATATTAGTAGCAGAGGAAGCTACTTATCACTCCAGTACAGAATATTTCAGTGCATAGAGTACGCAAGACAAAGGGAGTATGATGCTTCAGAGGGAGTGACTGCAGAATATCCTGAGGTTCGACATGGTATGACAGGATGGATAGATTACTGATGACTCTAGGCTTTACTAAGAGTAAAGTGAATTCCAACCTTTTCTTCAAGGTTGAAGGTGGAAGACCAGTGATGCTCCTATTATGTGTTGATGCACTATTTTCTAGGCATGGAGGTGTGGACAAGGGAAGTATGCAGTAGAGATCCTGAAGAGGTCCAGGATGATGGACTGCATGACCACACCTATGGCATCGAACCTAAAGCCATTAAGTGTTACTTCACCAGAGACGGTTGATGCTACGATGTATCATCAGATGATTGGTTCCTTGATGTACCTGACGAATATGAGACTATATATTTTCTTTGATGTGAACACATTGAGACATGTTCACCTGATGGTTACAAAGCATGCAGTGAGGTACCTGAAGGGTACAGTTGATTATGGGCTCAAGTATGAGGCGAATCAAAAGATTAACCTGGAGGGTTATGAGGATTCAAATTGGGCAGGCAGTGCCATTGATAGGAAGAGCACTTCGAGGTGCTACTTTAGTATGAGATCAAGTGTGATTTCTTGGTTTAGCAGGAAGCAATCCTATGTGGCATTGAGTACAGCTGAAGCAGAGTATGTCACAGCTTGTTCAGCTAGTTGTGAGGTAGTATGGCTAAGGAAAATACTGTCTGATTTATTTGATCTCTAATTAGATGCTACTTGTATACATTGTGACAACCAGAGTTGTGTGAAGTTGTCGAAGAACTCGATGTTCCATGACAAGTTGAAGCATATCGAGATCAAGTATCACTATATCAGGGATATGGTGCAGAGGGGAGCAGTGAAGCTCCAATATGTTGCGACGGAAAAACATATAGCTGATGTGTTGATGAAACCATTAGCCAGAGTGAAGTTTGAGTACTTCAGGAAGAAGCTTGTTGTTCTCTAGATCGAGGTTCCTTCTAAGGGGAAGTGATGAGTCTGTGAGCCATTTTTACATGGTGAGAGGATTGGTTCCTTCCATGGTCAGATGTAAGGACTGAGCCATCCTGTCATGGTGAGAGGATTGGTTCCTTCCATGTTAGATATGAGTGTTAGGCCTTTCTGATGTGATTATAGGATTGGTTCCTACATGATCAGATGTGAGCACATGGCCATTCTGATGTGATTGAGGGATGTGTTCCCACTTGTTCAGATATAAGGGTTGTTTCCATTCTCTTGGAGAATGGAGGCACCTAGTCAGTTACCAGGAACACTCAACCTGGGGTTGAGAGCCTTTCCATCATGGTTGCAGGATGTGTTCCCGCATGGGTGGATGTAAGTGCAGAGCCCTTCCATCATGGTTGCAGGATGTGTTCTCGCATGGGTGGATGTAAGTGCAGAGCCTTTTCATCATGGTTGCAGGATGTGTTACCGCAAGGGTGAATGTAAGTGCAGAGCCCTTTCATCATGGTTGCAGGATGTGTTCCCGCATGGGTGGATGTAAGTGTAGAGCTCTTCCATCATGGTTGCAGGATGTGTTCCCGCATGGGTGGAAGTGCAGAGCCTTTTTAGCATCGTTGCAGGATGTGTTCCCGCATGGCTAAATGTGAGTGCTGGGCCTTTCTGATGTGATTATAGGATTGGTTCCTACATGATCAGATGTGAGTGCTCGGCATGCCTTTCTGACATGGTGTTGGATGTGTTCCTCTCATGGTCAGATGTAAGTGCTAGGTGGGCCATGATCCAGCAGTGATGATCCAGATCCAGCAGTGATAATCCAGATTGAGTGATGATCCAGATCCAGTGATGATGATCCAGATCCAGTGATGATGATCCAAATCGAGTGATGATCTAGATCCAGATCCAGTGATGATCTAGATCCAGTGATGATGATCTAGATCGAGTGATGATCTAGATCCAGTGATGATGATCCAGATCGAGTGATGATCTAGATCTAGTGATGATGATCCAGATCGATTGATGATCTAGATCCAGTGATGATGATCCAGATCAAGTGATGATCCAGATCCAGATGAAGATGACTTGAAGATGACGTGGACTCGATGATGATCCAGATGATATAGAGAAGAAGACTTGTGCTGATAAATTGTGTCGAGAGAATACCTTCCTAGTTAAGAGGGAGTGTTGATGTATTTGTAACTTCGGAATGTATTCATTCGTATATATTATGTATTGTACCCCAATGTTTATTCTGGGATGTGTCTGTAATGTATTTGAGTCATGTCATACCCCAACGTTCCTATCAGGATTTTTTATAATGTAACAAGTAATGTCAAGTCATTGTGGGTAACCCTCCTATTGGTCAAGGGTTAAAGTCCCCGCAGTTGTGGGGCCCTAGGGTTATTAGACTATCCTAGAGAAGTTGACCCTAGGTGAGCCATTGTAAGTTGAGGCAATAGTCCCCACCTTTGTGTTAATGATAACCCTCCTTATTGGTCGGACGAGGAAAAGTCCCCACAAGTTGTGGGGCACTAGTTTTATTAGACACTCCTAGAGATGTCGGCTCTAGTAAGTAATTGTTAAGTGAGGCCGACATGTTGGAGTGGGTTTCAAGTGAACTAAAGAATATAAATAGAGAGTGAGCCTCTCTATTTATCACACACACACTCACTCATTGGGGCGCATGAGTGAGAGGAGAAGTTGCTGGGACAAGAGAGAGACTACTGCTGTCAGGAGATCATCTTTATGTTTGCAGGTTTTACTTTTGGTGTTGATTCTATCTCTGAGGAAGTTGCGGGGTTTTCTCCTTTATGGTTTCCTCGAGGAAAATTATTTGTGTCTCTTGTCTCTTGTGTTTTTATTGTTGTGCATGTTATTCTCTCAGTTAAAGATCCTAAGATCATAATGCTAGCTTAAATGATAAAAATCTAACAGCCAACCCCCCTAGGGTGAGTTGACTTGACCTCCTTTTCAAGATGATCTATAGAGGGAAGTTCCTGGAACATGAAACTCTAATTCCCAACTTTCATTAGTTGCAGCTGCACAATGACTTCTTTCAGGATGGCTTTGATACCATGTTAAAATTTCATGCTTTAACAATGGTTATGTTAGATCTTAAAACAATTTGCACTATAACACAACAACCAAATACAATAGGATTGTTGAAATAAAGATAAGTACAACAAAACAAAAGCACACAAATATTTCTCCTATGGGAAACCCTAAAAAGCAAGAAAACCCAACAAACTTCTTCAGTATAGATTCGTTAGTTAGTGCAATGTATTCTAGTAAAATCCAAGTGATAATTGCTCTTTCACAAAAATATCCCGAGAATAAGACAAGATAGAAAACCCAATAATAAGATGTCTTCACAAAGTAGCTACTCTTCTCCCAAGCGAACTTGTTCTTCTTCTTCTCTCACTAGCGAACTTACTTGAGTGAGTGATATGTCCAAATGAGGGGAGAGACTCCCCTATTTATACTTGTTTTCTAAGTGACTTTTCCTTATTGGGATTACTTGATAATTGTCTAGGGCCAACTTCACATTAGTACAATATAATATGTTACTTATAGATTCTTCTCGGCCAACACAAGTGATAGGGTTTACATTGATTCTTTCAAGATACTTTACATAATTGATTACAATAATAATATCCCTGAAGTGAATACAATAATAATACAACAATGAAACATCTATAATACAAGAAGAATATCTTCCAAAGTTACATAATCTTCGATAGGGAACACAATGATACAATAAAATCATATTCTATTAAATGAATGAAACATAATCAACTTTAAAATAAAAGGAGCTAGAATGGTGGTAGCTATATCTATGAGAAGAGATGTGGTAGCTACGCTATTTCATTACAAGTTGGTTAAAAAATGAGCTTGAAGGGAATTTTTATCATAAGCATGAGGGGAAAACCCTAAACATCAAAATACCTAACCCTAAGAGATGAACTGTAAAAAGGTTTGTGAACCCTGACGTGGTTAGAGTAGTTGTCAACTTCTAGGGGGCGTAAATTTTGCATACAATCTCTATTTGGGGCACTTGGTATCCCATTGGAAAGTTATAGCTAAGAAATACACATTGTGCTTTTCCAAACTACATTTGGCTATGTTTGGACTATGGTGGAACCTAAAAACATTGTTTACGGGCTTCAAAAGTCCACAAAAGTTTTGGATGAAAAAATCCGTAAAAAAAACTGCAAAACTAGAAAATATGTTTTGAGCCAAAGGATGAGGTGGGTGGTCACCAATATCCATCTAGATCAATCTACTGCTTTGGTAAAAACTTTTTTGGAATTTTTTATCTTATAACCAAATGGAGAAACTTTCCTTAGCCGTATTTTCTTGTTTATTCATAAATCGTGTCATTGTACCCTTACTTATAAGACCAAATTGATGGAAAATTCAAACCCTATGATGTGTCTCTTGAGTAGGTGTGTCATAAATGGAAAAGTCACCTATTTTATCATCATACTTTGGGATCATGATCATGATTTTTCCACTCCCAAGAGTAAGAAAGCGCTTTCATTGTCCTAGTTCATCTCAAACCTTCTCTCTTGCACAGTTGATCCCCTTCTCAATTATAATCTACATGATGAAAACATTTTCACCATTTCCTCTAATGATCCTTGGTATGGTGATATTCTATTTTTTATACGCACTCAAAAATTTGCTCCTTATCTACATTGTGAGGATTGACATTGTATTCGTCACCAATATCCTCACCACCTTCTTCTCAACGATGTTTTATATCAACAAGGAGTTCACACCATTTTACATTGATGTATCACTCTCAAGGAAGTTGAGCGGGTCTTAAATGATTGTCAGAATGGAGCTTGCAATGACAACCTTTCCATTATGTCCCCTGCCCAAATATTCATCCACTCTAGTTATTTTTGGTCCACCTTGTTTTGTAATTGCACCCATGCAATTAAACCCTACTTGCAATGTTGGTTTCATTTTAAAAATCACTTTTACATTTTGGTACGGTTTCCATGTGATAGGAATAGATTCCAATGGGATTAGACTTTTTTAAACATCCTTCTAGACATGAGTACTCATACATGTATATGTCTTCAAACTAGCAAATAGGTGATATATATCTCTACATATTATGCATTTAACCTATTTGTTGAACCCAATGATGCCTATAGGAACATTCCCCTATTTGGGAAGTGTCTTAGCCTAACCACTCTTACATTTTCCTTGCCTTATAGTAAATACCTTACCTACACGGTTACTACTTATTAGCATCCTTGTGCATTTTGGTATCCATGTCGTTGTTCCTCATTAGGGAAAGAGTCCATATAGTCATTGGCATAGAGTTTAGCTGCATATGATTCTCATTTCACTCATTTGACTACACCCTATACTCCCATTTTTTTCCACATTATTGGCATCATTTTATTTATTTTATATATTCCCACCACTTCATCCATACAATAAATGTTGCATTACTATGTCTCCATTCATTTATCCTCGAGTTTGCCTCTAGTTCCCACCTCCTAGTCACTTCCTTTTCCTATCACACTTATAATTGACTCATTTGGTTGCTTTTGGGAACGTATCTACTTGGCTATATTGTTATCCAAATATACTCATCCTTTTGGAAATCATTAAAAGTGGTCCATAACATGGTTGAAAAATGTATATGATGTTTTATGGAAGCATCCATGGCTGTCTTTGTCCAGAGAACTCTTTGATGAGTCACCTATGGAACCTTTTGACCACAATCCCCTCCTCTCCCTCTACAAGTCTTGCTCATTTCAATCATTTTTCTCGGTCATCCTATTTTACCCCTCCTTCGAAATATTTCCCCAAACATTTAGTCATTTCATGAAAAGTTGCACGTTAGTTGTCAGACTAGCCATGCCTTTATTTTCAGAACAATGGAAATATTGAGTCCTCCATGCTTAGCTAATCTCTGATGTTGTGTATCAATTCCAATTTCATTTATATTTCTTGTATCATACCTCGTTACTTTTCCATTAACGAACCTACCTCTATTGACTCCAACACATATATTCTATAGGTTTGATTTAGAAACATTTTATAACTTGGCCCCATTTTCATAATTTATGGGTTACCTCAAATAACCTAAGGATACATGATTTCCCTTGGATTGATTGGTTCTCATATGCTTGACTTCAACATGTTATTGCACTATTGAGAAATGTACATCATGGTTGGTTTATCATCCCAATTTGGTTGAATATATTAAACATTCATGAATCCCTCAATTTTTTGAGTCTATATGGAGGCCCTTAGTTCACCTACTCTCCCTTAGTTCACTTGGTACCTTCAATGTATAATATATGATTCCAACGGTGATATGGTTTTATTTTTAATATATTGAATTTGTTTGACTCTACTATACACTTATTGAACCATTTATGATTAGCCTCTCAAATCCTGGCTTCTTCTAGATCCTTGGTCCCTTTAGTGTTCAATGAAGGTTCAATTGTTTGATTTGATGCCCCATGGGATGTCATTGTTACTTCTAAGGTATGCAAATCATCTATGATATGGACCACAGTTATGTACTTAGATTGGGTCCTAATTCTTTACCCTCATTATCATGATGTATTCTCCTATACTAGATATTCATGTACTTTGATCTACCCCATGAGGCCATGATCCCATATTATATTAATACACTCATAAAATCATGGGTGTTCCCACCACATTTATATTTGAGATTACATGCACACCTTACCCCTTTGGTTTGTTATTTGCATGTGTCATGGCATCTTTTGGGGGGGGATTCTCTACCTTTGACCATTTTTAATCCTCGCTCAGGTGGTACCATTTTCCTATGGACTGAACAGACATAAACTTGTGATGTAATTCAGCCATACAATGAGCTAGTGATCTCATACAACAGGGGTATACAATTAACATCCTAATTTTTCTCCTCCACTTAGTCATGAACAACATCACCTTTACACATCACTTTGGGAAACATTAGTCCCATTTCCATTACCATATGACCTCAACATTATCATCAAGGCTGACAAGAATCTTGTGTTCGACCATGAAAATCACTAGATGGAATTTCCATAATAATCAGTGCATGTTGTAAACTTAATTCCTCAAAAACTAAACTGTGGTCCCCAAAATATAAAATAGTTATTTCAGTTGGCTCATTAATGCCATACACCTTTAAAAGTGGCACAGTGAGCTAAAGTGGACATCACCAAATTTCTATTATTAAAAATAACCATTCATCTTGTCTCTACTACCTACCCTTATCCCACTACTTCATCAATGCAAGGGGATTATTCACATTGTAGCTACGTCTAAAGACTATACACGCATTTTCCTATAAATAAATCCCTTGAGGTCATCCACCACATCACTCACAATAAGCAAGGTTATGTTTCCCAATTCCATCCACGAAGAGAGAGAACCATCATTTTGCATCTCTTCTTTCCACCATGGCAATTCATATAATGCAATCCAAAGCTTGGAGTGGAGCACAAGAGGAGAAAAAGAACCGTCCCTTGGGATAATCATGGAGTCCACGTCTTCAGTCAACTATTACTAAGGGGCTTGTAATTCATTTCCCCCTATTTTATTAATAAAAATAAAAACATTCTTAATTGTATGTTATGTTTATGAATCATTCTTTTAACTTTCTTTCTTTGCATAAGATATAATGTATTGGAATGTATTTTACTTTCATGGCTCATATATCTTACGACAACTTTTCATATGGTGCTTACGCAACACAACCCATAAACACATAATTTTTGGCACATGTTGGTGATTGAACAGCAACACTAGGTATACAACCTACTCAAGGATCATGTAGCAAAATGATGGCTTATGTTAAATTAGTGTTGATAGATATAGTTATTGTTGAACATCAAGAAATGAATTTTTAGTACGTCATTTGACATATTGTTGGAATAGGAAGGCTTGTTTATGGATCCTACCTAGGTTTTCATTATTGTAAACTTACCTACACTTGGTACATTGTTGACGCTATGATGTAACTTGGGGCATACTAGGTACTACTGCAGTTTATCAGAGGCTATGCAAAGTTGATGGCACGAATGAAAGAGTTACTGCGAAAGGGGGTACCATTTATCTAGATAGTAACTTATTAAGTATGGTTTTCAGAATAAAAGATGTGGACTAAGGCAACTCCAATCTGTGTGTTCATGTACTCAAGCAGAAATTTTAATGTGCATGTGATGCTTTAGACATAGAGTTGGGAAATGTGTTGGATCAACCCAAATAAGTAACATTGGACCATTTGGGATACTTTACAAGTAGAAAGTTATCAATAGTTTTATAGAATTACACCACTATAGAAGGTGAAGGATTGGAAACGATGTACATGCCCCAAATTTTCTAGCATTACCTATTAGGCTATCCATTTAATTTTGTATAGACCAGTTTGCATTGAGGTATCTATTTAACAAGCCATTCCTCGAAGGTTATATTTTCCATTGGTTGTTGTTGTTGTAAGAATTTGATTTCAAAGTGGTCATGAAGCTAGGAAACCCTAATGTTCGGTTCGATTGTTTGTCTTAGGTGCAACATGGGGAAACTATGGGGATAGTAGATGAACTACTGAACACTGATATCTTTTGCATAGAGGCCATTTCAAACTTCTTCATTGAGATTGTTAAGGTCATTGGTATAGAATTGGAACCCAAGAATTATGATTGATGTCAACACTAACAATTAATTGTACATGCTATTAATTATTAGTGCATCATAAGACAATTATACAATTTAGCTATTGATGATATTTTGTGTTGATATGTAATGGATTATGAGCTCAAGGTAGTGTTTTGGAAAGCATGTAATGGGAAAGGAGGAAGGTACTATGATAGTAAATTCATGGCACAAAAGGTCCCATGTGTAGGGTTGTGGTGGCTTACTCTCTTTACAAATGACATTGAATACAACAAGCAATGTGATGTGTGCCAAGGTCTGGGATGACCCTTGGTGAGAGATGAAATGTTGCTACAATTCATTATGCATATAGTACTCCCAACATTGGGTAGGGTATTTTATTGAGCATATTAACCCTACAAAGCAGTATTTAGGGGATCAGTATACTATAATAGTTGTGTATTATCTAACATGATGGACCAAGGTTGAAAGTACTAGAGATTATTTAGTGGAAAAATCAATTGGGTTAATTTTTGAGCATATAGTGGTTCGGTTTGGATGTTTGGGTCATATGGCTAGTAACCATGGTAAACACATTATAAGTGGTGTGGTAGTCACGTTGGTAAAATAGTTTATGATCCATCATAAAAAGATAATCTCGTATGATCCACAAGACAAAGAAGCAACATAAACATTTAATAAGATCCTTGAACATAGATTGACCAAAATGTGTTTAGGCAATTGAGATGATTAGGATGAGGGGATCCCTATAGTATTATGGGCATACTAGACTACCTATAAAACCATCACCCAACGCACACCATTACATCTAGTATATTGCATGGAGGTGATGATGCCTATTAAGTATTTGGTACCAAGCATATGCATAGTTATTCTTACATGGGTGTCTACCATGAAGGAATTACAAGAGAGGCTAGACATGTTAGTTCAATTGGAAGAGTACATATTTTTTTAAGTTTACCATCAAATGGTCAACATTTGGCTTCAAAAATATTAGAATGATCAATAAGTATGACATAACTAGCTTTTGTAGGGGGGTCTAGTTGTAATGTAAGATAAGAAGTTCTAGAAAACTCTGGAAATTAAGAATGCATTGGTAGGGACCATATAGGGTGGTGCAAATTACTAGTGATGACATAATACAACTAGCCCAACTTGATGGGACATTGAAAAGAAATGGATGAAAAATGCCCACCTAAATCCTTATGTGGTACAGTGGCATCAACCCTTGTAGATCCAACCTAAACTCTTGGAGTGGGTGGGGGAGGGGGGTTAGTGCACCATAATAAAACTCAATTTTTGGATTTATTTCTAGCAATTCAGTTTCTACAAATTAATTTATACATTTTCAAGTTTGAATATTTAATTCACTTTTAATTTTGTAGCTTTTCACATTTGTAGGTATAGGAATAGTTCTAGATTTATGTAGACTTCACAATTATTTGGAACTACATAGTCAATGGACTGTAGAGAAAGGGGTGTATTTTCATAGGGTCAAGTCTTCGTAGGTGGGAATTCTTTCCCATAAACCATTACTTGGGGTAATGTTGGTTGATAGGTGAGTCAAATCATGTGACATTAAATGTGGACACAAGTGATGTAAGAATACGCTTTCACTTTTAGGATGGACACTTTAGTCAATCACATTAAAGCATAGACTATAGCATAATCTCTAAAGATATTTCAAGTCTTCTAATGATAGTTGGATCTATGAAGATCTATAACTATGCTTAATAAAGGGACCCTAAAGGGGAGTGGTGCTAGATAAAATATGACATGCTTTATGTGGTCACCATTGCCAGCACAAGAATTTTTAAATGGATATCAAAGTTGGAAACCCTACAAGGGTTGTGGTCAAGTTCATTCCTACTCAATGGCAACACTTCCTACAGGTCGATATTGAAATCAGGGAAATGGTAGAGGCTGGCTGGTGAACAACAAGACATCATTGCCATGGAATGCAAGGAGGGAATTAGAGGATATGAATAATCACAGAGGTGGAACTTGGGCATTGAAGGGATAGTTATTTTAGAAAGGGTTTTGAAGACCAGGTGTAATTGGTGGATTGTGATAGTAGGGACAACATTTCATGTCCTAGGTCAACACTGAAATCCCAACCAAGGGGGAATCAATATTTCCCATTACCAAATTATCAAACGTTATACTACAGAAGTAGGTGTTCTCATAATTTCATTTGTATGCATAGGTAATGTATATAGAGCAAGAGAAAAACTGGGCTGATCATTTTGTTTACAAATTTGTCCCTAATTTTCATCATCGCCCTTCTTAATGTAGCTATATATTTACAATCAAGAGGGGTAGTGGGAAATGAGGATAAGGCTTAGTGTATTTGATGATTTAATTTTAATAAATGGTAATGAGAGGAGATACCAAGCATATTTTGAGGGGAGGATATGGTAATATGGCTCCAACGAGGATTTTGAGTACTTGAGATTGGTGTGCTACTCCTTATGGAAAAGGTTTTCCCATGAGTATTTCACTTATCCCCACTTGTAGTTGCAACAGAAAACCGAGGGAACCTCTGAGGTATTTTATTTCTCTTTTAGGTATGTTATTCCTACATGAATGAAGTTCTTATCTAATACACATATAGAAAGTTGTATAATTTTGTTTGCAATACTCAAAGCTTGGTATAAGTGTAACTACTATTTGTCAAAATGTCACATTCAATGGGTGTAGGCATGTTACTTACCACACAAACAAGCTTTTGATAGCATAGCACATGGCATATGGGATATCCATACATGTAGTTGTTGGGGGGATTCCTTAAGTACGAGTTTCATAGTCAAGGAATGAGTTGCAGAACCCAACTTGGGTATCAGTTAGAAGGTGTGACTAGGGAGTTCTTTTGGCTTAGTTTTTATTAAGTGATGGTGAAAAGTAGAGTTCAACAAAAGATGAATTTGGACAGATAGTCAATCGAGAGGGTATGGTTCAGGATTCTTGATAAAAAAAATGAGGCTCCAAGAATATTTGCAAGAGACCAACTGGTTCCCTAGTGGAGTCATGCTTGTTGTAGGCTGATTTGATTGGGATCGTGCTAGTCTATTCAAGAGCTCTCACTGGTGGAGTTGTTTGCTACTGGATGTGCGTGGATTTTTGCAGAATCGATTTCTTCATGCTTGCTGTGATCCATGGAGGTTATTGTGTCTTCCTTTTTGGATCTTTCTTGATATATTTGGACTTGGTTCTTTTGGTGTCCTTGATCCACTGAATATTGCTGGATGTTATTGACTTTGATCCTTATAGTTCTGGATTGAAGTGATTGGTTGTAGTTGTTGAACATTGAATTCTACCTAGTTTGTATTTCTTTCACTGTTGGATCATAATTTGTCTGTTCTCCCTAGATTTGTGATCTTTTTATTGCTTAGTATAGTGCCAGAGGGTCTTCGTGCTCTTTATGGCCTATGAAGGGGGTCCTCCTCCTCTTCCTCCTGAGATTGAGGGATTCAAACGCCTCATTTCTTCATGTGGGAAGAGAAAGGGAAGTCCTTTGGGGCACTCCTTTGTGAAGAAGACATACATCCCTTCTGTTGATATTCCAACATAAAGACCTTGTCGGATTGCCTTGAATTTAGCAGAGCATGGTCTCATAGGTCAATTTACTGGGTTGTGGCCATCCCTGAAGGTTGTTGAAGGATGGGTTCAGTGAAATTGGAGACCCTTGGTTTCAGATGGAATATGTAATCATCTAGTTGGCAGAGGTTATTACATTTTTGTCTTTGAATCAGTAGATGATCGAGATCTTATATTCTGAAATGGTACTTATTTTATGGGTCCTCAGGGACTCTACTTGAACAAGTGGACGCTGGATTTTGACCCTTCCCAGGATGTTCCTTCAGTTATTCCTATCTGGGTTAGGCTCCCCCATCTTCCCCTTCACTGCTGGAATTCAGAAACTTTGGAAGTTATTGGGAATAAGCTCGGTAAATACATTGATAGGACAGAAAGGAAAGATCAATATTCTTGTGCCATATTTTGTGTTGAGATTGGGATTCCTAAGGAAATCAAGCTCAATGTCGCTAAATGGTCTCATTTTTAGGAGCTTGATTATGAAAATATCCATTTTAAATGTCTTATCTTCCATGAATATGGTCACCTTGCTCGCAATTGTAAGAAAAAAGCAGAAGAAGTTTTAGATAAATAAAATCCAAATCAATGGAAGCAAGCTCAGAAAGCAGGGACATCTAAATTGGAGAAAATACAGTGGAATATGCTGGAAAATGAAAAACCCTTATGTGAATAAATATGAAAAATATTAGTTTGAAGGAAATGCCACAGCCTCTTCAAACCCTTTTGAGTTATTAAGTTATGTTGATGATCAGATCTCTCCTGCCCTTGAAGAAGGAGAGCTACAACAATCTGAATTTAATATAGAAGAGGTAGAAGTAAACAGAGAGCCACAGGAATATGAGCCATCTCGGCTAGACTCTCCCAAAGTAGAGGTTGGCATGCAGGACCTATCTCCCATAATACCTCCAATTTATCCCTCTTATGCAGATGCGCTAAAGAACAAAGTTAATTCTTTTGGCTCCTCAAAAGATGATGGGCAATTCACTAAGAAGTCTGGAAGGAAATATCGAAAGAAGATCATAGAGGAAGAAGCTGAGAGACTTAAGATGCGGGGTATCCAGGCTCCCATTGAATTGTCATTTGGAAGAAGCAAGGGGAATAGGCCCCCAAAGGGAGGAGCAACTCCCTTCTCCTCGGGTAAATAATGCAAATAAATTTTTGGAACTGCAGGGGATTAGGGAACCCATTGAAGGTTGAATCAGTTAAAGATCTGCTTAAAATGAATCCCTCAGACATTCTCTTGCTTCAGGAAACTAAGATAGAATAGGATGATCTTGTATCTATAAGTAGGTCTAAATGGTAAAAAAACACAGGCATGGTTGTAAGTGCTCGGGGCACTTCTGGGGGTAGTGCTACTTTATGGTCAGAGGAAATTGTTCTCCTTAAAAATTTGTTTGTAACTTAGCATTGGATATTCACATAATTACAACAAGTATCTAGCAAGGTATCCATTTCTCTCTTCAACCTCTATGTTCCAGTTAACTATCTTGAGAAAAAAATCTGTTGGAAAACTCTGTTAGACTATTTGGAAACCCATTCCCCCACAAATATAGTCATGGCTGGCGATCTCAACATTATTCTCGATCCAAGGAGAAAAGTGGAGGAAAATGGGCCAAGGATCCATTCCAGGAGGTGGTCGATTCCTTAACACATACTACTGATATTCTAGATCTCAAGCCCAAGAAAGGGTGTTTCACATGGACTAACAATAGAGTGGGGTCGGGTCGAATTTCAGCTCGTTTGGACAGATTTCTTGTCCAAAGTTCGTTGCTGGATGACAATGTTTTAACCTCAAAAATTTTGCCAAAGTTAACATCAGACCATCATCCAATCACTCTCCATTTGGAAAAAGAAGAAAACCTTGGACCTATCCCATTTTAGTTCAGTCCTCTCTAGGTCAAGAGAGAAGGATTCGAGGGATTAATTTCCCAAATATGGTCTCATTTCATTGATGGCTCTCCCAAATTTTTCTGGGAACAAAAACTAAAGCTCACCAAAATCACTTCAAAACACTGGATCAAAACTCCCCTCATAAATGCAATGAGAAGTAGGGAAGAAACAGTTCAGGTCTTAGCAGATATTTAGCTTAGCATGGAAAACAATGAAATATCTAATATTCCATTAGTTGTTGAGTAGGCCACACAATATTCTGCTTCCATTTCCTTCCGACAAGAGGAAGAACATCTAAGGCTTAAATCTTGTAGCCTAAGGTTGATTGCTGGGGATAAAAATTCAGTATTTTTTCATCAACAATGCAGGTCCAATATCTCTCGTAACCATATATCTAAAATATGCACTAGTGAGGGTGATGTTATTAAAGGATAAAATCAATTGCAACAGGATGCTACTGAGCATTTCCAACATTTATTCCAAGAAGATGGTATCTTTGATGAAAGTTTGAACACTGATTTTCTATCTAATATTCCTTCATTGCTCAACCATGTTGACAATGTTGGACTTGTGAAACCATTCACCAAGAAAGAAATGAGAGATGTTATTTGGGATATGGAGCTGGATAAGGCCACTGGTCTGGATGGATTCTCTATCTATTTCTACAGGTTTTGCTGGAACACTATTAAATTTGATCTCCTTCGGATGATCTCATCCTTCCTTCAAAAATCCAAATTGGGAGGGAACACTAATTCTACCTTTCTAGCCTTGATTCCAAAAGAAGTAAATCTTGCATCATTTGATAGATTTCAACCCATCTCTCTCTGTAATGCTTCTTATAAAATCTTGGCCAAACTCTTAGCCAATAGATTGAAACCTTTATCAGGATCTCTAATTTCTCCTCTACATGGAGGGTTTGTTAAAGGAAGGCATTTGATATATAATGTGATTCTAGTTCAGGAAGCCCTCCATTCCAGTTTTCAAAGGAAGGAGAAAGGCATGCTCATCAAGTTAGACATGAAAATTGCTTTTGATCATGTCAAGCTCTCCTTCCTCTACCAAGTCTGAAGCATTTTTGGCTTTAGTGCTGAGTTTGTTTGTTTGATTAAATACTGCACTAACAGGCCATGTATTTCACCTCTTCTAAATGGTACACCAGTAGATTTCTTTCAAGCTACAATAGGGCTGTGTCAAGGGTGTCCCTTATCTCCTTTCCTATATATTTTGACACAGCCCTATTGTAGCTTGAAAGAAATCTACTGGTGTACCATTTACTGGCAGAATTTTTAACTAGAAAACTTTCTGCTGAAATGGTTGTTGTTTCCCTTCCTGGTATTAAGATTGCAAGTGGTGTAGATCCTATTAATCATGCCCTTTTTGTTGATGACACTCTCTTATTGGGAGGGGCTTCCCTAATCATTGCTCTGGAATTCAATATAATTTTACAAAACTTATGTTCAACCTTAGGAACTTTTATTAACAAAATCAAGAGTGATGTTTATGGTTGGAACGTTGACCATTCGTATCTTCTTAGAATAGCTCATTCTTTGGTTTTTCTTGACTTTGAAAAGTGGGACAAAATCAAGTATTTGGGGCTTCCCTTAACTCAGGGACCCAGCCCTCCATCCCTGTGGTTGGATTTGATTTGTAAACTTAAATAAAAAATTGTTTCCTTGGGTGGTCAATGGTTAACTAAGGTGGGTAAATTGATTTTGATTAAGGTTGTTCTTTCATCATTCCCCATCTTCCAGTTTTATCTGCTTCTTGCCCCCAAGTCCATTTCAGCACAAATCTCCAAACTTCTTCGAGATTTCTTTTGGGATGGTGGAAAAGGTAATCAGAAGAAGATGCATTTAGTCAATTGGGAAATACTTAAAATACCCACTTCTGAGGGTGGTTTGCAAATCCAAGACCCTGAATTGGCAAACTTGGCTTTGGGAGGAAATCTTATATGGTAGTTTTACTCAGACAAACAACACCCGATCAGCAAGATAATTTGGAAGAAATATCTCAAGGGAGGATCATTTAGAAATATCAAATCAGCTAACATCCCTTCAGGTACAACAATCTAGAATCTATGTAGAAAAGGAGTCGATAATTTTCAGCATAAGCTTTATAGAATTCCTGGAAGTGGGAAAAGGAATTTTCTATGGGAGGATAAGATCTTAGGAAATCTACCCCTTTCCTCGATTGATTCATTGAGTGAGATTAAGACTTGGTTAATGGCCAACAAAGGTTTCCTCAGGCTGGTAGATATATGTATTTGGGAAAGAGATGGGAACTGGGTTGGTTGGACCTTTCCTGAGATTCCTGAAAATCTCATTATTCAGAAAATTTTGTTGATTCTATCCTTAACTAGTCTAGCTCCTGTTCACTGCCTCTATAAATATAGTTGGGGGTGGGGTCGCACCAGAAAATATTCAGCAGTTCAAGGTTACTCAGCTCTTCAATTTCCCCTTGCTTCAAGCATTTCTCCAGCAATTTGGAAGTCTGTTTGGTCCTCTCTTTGTCTTCCTAAGGTGAATTTTTTCACCTGGCTTCTGTTGCATAGAAGAGTGCTAGCTAGAGAAAACCTGAGCAAACATGGGTTCAGTGGTCCATTTATATGTTGTCTCTGCAATGAAGCTGAAGAAATTTCGGATCACATATTTATTAATTGTGCTTTTTCACATCATGTTTGGGAGTTGGTTCTCTACAGCCTGTCTGTTTCGACTTCTTATCAAAATTCAGTCATAGCTCTTTTCTCCTCCTGGCATGAGTGGATTCCCATCTGGAAAGATCGAAGTTCTGCTATAAATAGCATTGATTGGAAGAAGCTCTAGCAGATTATCCCAAAATATATTTGGTGGATGCTATGGTTAACTAGGAATGATGGGATCTTCAATGATAATCATTCAACTCCAGAGAAAGTTGCTAATAAAACAAAACTTCATATCTCAGAAAGTAGGCGTATTTATTTCTCTTTGACAGCACTGCCAACTGAGGTAATAGTGTGGCTTGGAGAATGTTCTTTGTGCATTTGAAAATTGATTCCTATAAACCAAGTTGCTTTCCAAATTGAAGAATCCGATGCAATAAGACATAATTTTTAAATAAGTGGATGAAATCTTCCTCTGCTTGTATTTTTTTCAATGGAGCGTCTAAGGGAAATCCCAGGATATCCAGAGCCGGGGGGTTGTTAATTTCTCCTCATCGGTTGTTGGAAACATGATTCAGTTGGGGGCTTGGTATAATGTCAAATAACCAAGCAGAGAGTTATAGTCTCCTCAAGGCATGTCAGTTGGACAAGAAGGATGGATTTAAGTCATCCATGTTTTTAGGGATTCATAACTCTTGATTAAAATGTTAAATTCAAAAGGTCTCTTTAACAATTCAGCCTTGAATTTAATTCTTCATAGAATTTGATATACAATGAATAAGTTTGAAAAGGTTGACTCTTTTCATATTCTGCGAGAATTAAATGGAAGGGAATATTCTTTGGCAAACAAATCCTGCCTTCTGGCATAAGGTTAACTCAGTCTTAATGGAGAATCCAGTGTATTTCAGCCAATACCTTAAGTTCATACTGGATTTATCCTTTCCTTTTGCAAGAAATTGCTCATTCTTTGATTGGCTTGCATTAGTTATTCTGCTCAAAATGTAAATGCCTGAATTGGCAATTTCTCTTTCAGTCCTGGATATTTTTCATAATATATATACCCGTTTTTGTTATAAAAAAAACAAAAGATGAACTTGTAGAAACAATAAGACCACGGAAGTTTGAGTACATGGTTTTGTAGAAGCTCGAGTACATGGAGGTTAAGAAGTCATCATACATATCCTTTGTGCCTAGCATTTGAGATATTTTGTATATGCCTATAAATATGGAGACACTTTTTATAGTATATTACAATTGGTAGATTCCAAACTATATTATGGAATATTTTATACTATACTCACTTATATATATGAGGATTGTAATGTACTTAGAGATGTTGTTACAAGATCCACATAATCAAAATTTAGAGGGCCAGTTAAAGTTCTGAGATCTTGGTTAGAGTTATACATTGACATTATGTAATCTCATTCATGACATTAATAGAATGGATCATTGTTCTAATTACATGTTCATGTTTCTATTGTACCTAGATGATCTCTATGTGCTTGTAATTAATCTAAATGTTGCTAGTCCAAAAGTATAAATGAATGTGATTAATATGCTAATAAGGAATGCAACACTTCAATAATGTGACAACTAACATACGTGCCTCTCGTGAGATCTCCATTCACTAGGAAGGTTTAATATGGCAGTGCTCTAGATTACATTCAACCATTGTTGGAAAATTTCTGCAAACCTGCGGTATTTAATAAAGCAAACAACACCACTATAGTGATTATATGTTAAATGGTATTATAAGTCCCTTGTAACTTATTCCCTTGGAGAATATGTATCAAATCTCAATATTTTTCTCTTATTGTCTCATCGTGAGCAAGGTTTTAGAGTTTTACTTAGCATGTGTATTTATTAAGCCTATGAAAACTTAGGTCCATGTGTATTTGTTGTTTTTAAGTTTAAGAAGCACCAATACTGTGTCTAATACTCTAGGATCATCTTAAATAACTAAACAATATATAATCCTTGGTCTTTAAGGTTTACTTGGAATGAGAAAATGTTAGATTCGTGGTTAACTAAAACCCCTATATTTGGAGAAGCATTACTATTAAGTATAATAATCTAAAATCATGTTAACGAGCTAATCAATATATTTCCTTCACTTCATAGGGTCTTCTTGGAATGCGAGATTGTACGACTTACGGTTAGATAAAAACCCTATGTTGAGATATCAATATACAATGTTGTTGATATGAAGCATATGAGAAACAAACTAGTCATGTGATCTTGATTATTTGGAGAATGAAATGAAAGCAAATATAAAATGGAAACACACACATAAATATTTTGCAAAGAAAATAATAGTACAATAAAACCCAAGTTCTATTAATGATTTGAATGGAAAAACACTGTAAACTACAGAGCAGTACAAACTTAGATAGTGGTAGCTTATCTATGAAGAGAAATGTGTCAACTACACTTGTTTGCAAGATATGATTACAAAGAGAACAAAATGGCCTTTTATCATAAGCATAAATCCAAAGACACAAAAAACCTAAACATCCAAAAGGCCTAACCTAAGGAGATGAAGTGCCAAAAATTATTTGTGGGCTCGAGGTGGCTAGCTGAAAAAACAACTTCCTAGGGGCACAACTTCCACATACAAACTCTATTTGGGGCATACAATATACCATTGAAAATATCTCTAAAAGAAGAACAACTTTCAGATGGTACATGGTGTTTTCCAATATCCTAGGACCATTGAGGGCCTTAAAATGAACCCAAAAGTTTGGGACCCAATAAATTGTAGAAAATTACCTAGGATAGGGAGAACCATTATGACTCAGTAGAAAAAGTGGGCGACCACCGATATCCACCTGGATCATTCCTCAACCTTATTGGTTGTGGAGCCTGATCTTCCAGATCTAGAGATATTATTCAGTCGTGTTTGTACCCCAGGTGTACTGTACACTCGTTCCCCCTGCTTTGGGGTTCGGGGATGTGTGTTGGCCAATAGTTATGCGGACCCATGGTATTGGGTTAACCGTAGTATATTACCATGGTATTTTCCCCTATAAAATAAAGCAATGTAACATGGTTGTCTCTATGATGATGCCTTCTAATTTTGGTGGTAGCGATAGTTGCCAGCTTTGGAGCAGTTTCCATATGTTGGATTAGATTTATGTGGTGATACTGACCTCGTCCTCCCTCCAGGAGGAGCATGGGGAGATTTAGGTAATTTTTATTTCCAAAATTTTAAAATTTTTATGAATTTTAATTATAGAGATATGTACATATGTATAAGAGTTCTAATCCTTTCAAAATGTCAAAATGCAGATATTGGACCAGTCCACCCTGCTAGGTATCCACGCATGTATGTGCGTCCTATTTTGGGAGAGGACCAGGGATTGATTAGGGTTCTTGAGGGGAAGCTGGCTAGGCTTACCCAGAAAGTACCTACCTTACGGATTGAGCACATCCCTGCCATCATGCAAGAACTAGTGGTTGGTGTACCACCTGTCTGGATACGTCTTCTGAGACAAGTAGCCAGAGCAATACTTGTGTACATAGATGTTGTTGAGATTGCTGAAGCCGAGGAGGTTGAAGAAGCCTGAGTGCAGGGTGATCAAGGGGATGAGGGTGGTCCAAGTGATCAAGGTGGTCAAGCTTAGACCTAGGATCATTTGATGGACTTTTGATCCATTTTTTTGTATATTATACAGTTATGACTGGATCTGAGGACCAGAGACTCGACCTATCTATATGGACAGATATTCACATATATATATATATATATATTTGTCAATTTATTTACAAATGTTTTTAATGTGTCTGTTGTATATTTTATGTAAAATGTGTTAAATGCCAATCCAAGATATAATTAGCATACGCATCAGTTAATCAATTTTGATTTCTTGGAATGTGATTGAATGTAATGAACTCAAAATTTCTTTCCAATAGTCTAACTTGCATAAACTGACGTAATAGAATAGGGTTTCACACCTGATAAGCCCGATTGAGCTTGGAAACCACCAGTTGAGAGTCCAGTCGGACTTCCAGCTAAGTGATACCACGTGACAAAGCATCCCATAGAAGCTCAATGATGGCCCTGTATTCAGTGACATTATTTGTAGCAAGACCTAATCAAGCACCTCCTGAGGCAACTACTTGTCTTGAGGGTGAATAAATGACCCATGCAGATGAAGCCAAATTACAAGTGTGGCGACTGGCGCCATCAACGAAACCTACGAACCACTCGGAAGACATCTGTAACAACGAGCAGATGGTATAAAAACACAAACCGACGACCTGTTGTACATAAAAATACATACAATAATATACAGGAAAAAGTGCTAAGCCTAAGCATAGTACTTTTTCAGGTAGAGCCCATTTCTAGGCTCAGCTAGCTTATTCCCATCGAAATCAATCAATTCATAAGCGCCCTTCTTTAACACTTTTGACATGATACAAGGCCCCAACCACATAGACCTGAACTTTCCTGCCCCTAGGGGTTCTTTTTCTTGGTCCCAAAGCAAAACAAGCTCCCCTTCAGAGAAAATTCAAGGCTTGACCGATTTATCATATTGCCTTTTGACCCTATTTTTATGAGCTTGGTTTGATGTCAGCGCATCTCTACGTTGTTCATCAAGATGTTCTAAATGTAATAGATGTTCTTCAAGCTCAGTTGTATCAGGTAACACATGAATAGAAATTCTTAAAGACGGGATTTCACATTCAATCGGGGTAACGACTTCCACTCCATGAACGAGTTGGAAGGGGGAAAACCTCGTAGCAGTTTTTACATTGGTCTGATATGCCTAAAGTGCACGATATAGCATGATATGCCAGTTGGAATGGGCTACATTAATAGTACGTTTGAGGATAGTTTTCAAATTTTTATTCTCGACTTGACCATTTGCTTGAGGATAGAACGAAGATGAATTTTCTTGTCTAAATCCTAGCATAGTGGTCAATTCAGTCATCATGATATTTTGGAAATGACTTCCATGGTCAGTGACAATCACTTTAAGCATACCGAATCATGCAATAATTTGATTGAACATGAAAAAAGATGCAGTTTCCCCATCAGCTTTAAAGGTGGGCATTGCCTCTGCCCATTTTGTAAAATAATCTACAACGACAATGATATATTTGTGCCCCCCAACCGAGGCTGGGTTACACGTCATGTAATCAATCCCCCACTTCATGAAGGGGCCCACTAAGATGATGGGAAATAACAAAGTGGGATGCAACTGCATCTTTCTGGTGTAAAGCTGACAACGATGACAGCGCTTCATGGCTTCCACATAATCTTTAAATATTGTGGGCCAGAAATAACTGACACGTAATATTTCTGGGCCGTTGCTAACCCAGATAAATGACCCCCACATGCTCCACAATGGGCATCATTTAGGACAATCTCTGCGTCCTCATGGGTAAGACATCGACGCAAAATGGAATCTACCCCCCTACAATATAAAGTATCTCCTATAATGAGGTAGTTCTTAGCATGTAAGCGTAGTTTACGTCGTTCTTCTCGCGAGAAAGCTCCAGGACACTTCAAAGTCTCGAGATAGATAAGTATATCTCCATACCAGGGGTTAGAGGTGGATATCAAAAAGATGTGCTCATCTGGGAATGAGTCTTCTTCAATGGCTACATCCTCTTCTACTGGAAATTCTGCAATGAGCTCAGCAAAAACTAAGGATTTTTTGGATTTGGTGGATTGAAAATCCAAGTCAAACTCTTGGAGAATGACTATCCATTTGTTGAATTTGCCTCCAACTATCCGTCGGGACAAAACATATTGAAAAGGATTAACATCTGCCACTACCGCCGTAGTCCTTAGTAAGATGTAGTGACGTAACCTCTGAACAGCATAAACAGCTGCTAAGGCCAACTTCTCGACGCATGAGTACCTAAGTTCAGGTCCGGCTAAAGCATGGATGAGATAATAAAAAACATGCTCTTGGAGCTTATCGTCCTCCTAGACTAGGACCACCCCTATGGTCGACTCAGATGCGGCCAGATACAATATAAAATCCCTAGAGTAATCTGGCGGACACAATAATGGTGCTGACAACAAAGCTTTTTTCAATGCCTCGAATGCAAGTTGTGCAATTTCATCCCATACAAATGGGGTGTCCTGTTTTAACAGGGGCATGAAACCTTTAGTAATCTTGGCATAATTTACAATGAAATGTCGAAGAAAATTGGACTTTCCCTGCAGGCTCTGAAGCTGCCTGATAGAACGAGGAGGAGGCATATTTACAATGGCCTCAACTTTTAAAGGATCCACCTGAATGCCTTTGTTAGAGACAATGAATCCGAGCAGTCTCCCTGACTCGACATAGAACACACACTTGTGGGGATTCAAGCAAATTTTATAGTATCTGCATTGTTCAAAAATAAAACACAAATGATTTGGGTGGTCGATCCTCTTACGAGAATGTGCAGGTAGATCATCAAGGTAGGGTTTGACAATGGCCTTAATATCATGAAAAGCAAAGTTCATTGCCCGCTAAAAGGTTTCCCCAGAATTTTTCAATCCAAAGGGCATTTTCTTGTATGCGAAGGTACCCCAAGGAAAAATGAAAGTTGTTTTATGTTGGTATTCCGATTTAATTTGAATTTGATTATATCCGGAGAAACCATCCATAAACGAAAAGACTTCGCTTCCCGCGCAAGCATCAATAATTTGATCTATAAATGGTGTGGGATAGTTGTCCTTAGGACAGGCTTTGTTTAAATCTTGAAATTCAATACATATGCGTATGGTCCCTTGCTTTTTATCAACAAGAACAGGGTTGGATACCCATTTTGTCAAAGCTATGGGATAAACAAAATCGGCTTTCAGCAGTTTCTCCACTTCAGCCTTCACTGTCGTCTCTTTACACGGGTCAACAGGTCTCAACTTTTGCTGAATAGGCTTAGCATCAGGATATGTTCAGATTTTGTGCTCGACTATATATGGATCAATGCCTGCCATCTCCTCATATGACCAGGCAAAAACATCACGGAATTCCTTAAACAAGGTCGTATAGATCGCAATCTCCTCAAGAGAGTAGTTTGCATCGATATGCATGTTTTCCACAACTTTAGGATTTACATAGATGTTGATAGGGATGGTAGTGAAAATATTTTCCATGTTCCCCTCAGCAAACATTCCTTCCCTAGGTAAGGGATTAATGGGTGTATCAACATCGTCTGTTAGTCTCATATGAAACTCTTGATTCTCTATCCTGCTTAACTCTGGAAGAAAATAGGATTGATGGTGAAGATCTTCGTAGATCTTATCTCATCCGCACATGGCTTCCAAAATGGTTTCATCCGATGGTAAAACCATATCTAAGCAATCTCTAAAATGCAAAGATTTTTCTGCCCAAGCAGGAAGATAGGCTTCTTCCAGTTCCTCTGAGACTATGAGGGGGACCGGAATGGGATCAACAGCGGTATGGGTGATAGCTTGATAAGCCACTTCTGCTGCTGATAAGGGCACTTCAGCTTCATGGTGGGAAGGGAAAACCTAAGGATCAGTCTTATCAACAACCATAGCTATGGACTTCCCCACACTAGTAGAACCTATATAATTAATCAGAGCTAGAAAATCAAATGTGCCCATCAATGATGCATACATTCCAGCCCCTAAGCTCTCTGAAGTAAATGGTATAGTGGACTCATTAGATTCCATGCAGCCTTTCTGAGTAAAATTGAGTTGGTCAAGAGTAACCAACTTCCCTTCGTGTGGAAACACTACCACCCGAAAGATGGTCGATGCAATAGAAGATATGGCATAAGTTCAACTTCTTCCCAAGAGCAAGTTGTAATCCAAAGGTGCATCAATCGCCTCTACCTCAACAGACACTTCTTTCCATTCCAACTTAATTTCAAAAGCCAGTAGGATACCATGTGGACAGAATGACCTTCCGTCGAAAGTAGTAAGTAGGGTGTTTGACGGGACCAGCTCTGGGGATCCAAGAGCTGTCCAACACGACAAGGACATAACACATGTAGAAGCACCCTCATCGAAAACTGCCCTTCCAATGGTCTTTCCACCATGGATGACATCTATCGATAAGGCTACATGATAAGGTAGGTGAATTTTGACATCAGACAAATTAAATTTCACCATGAGACTCGATGAGTCCATACTGCCTAAAGCTACTAAGAGTGCATCCCGTTGGGCGGGACAACTCTATAACACTTCTAAAGCTGACGTTGCACAAGGATTTTGGGCTAATTCTTCAACCATGGAGTAGTTTGCTGCAGCCCTAACATTAGGATTATGCAAGGTCTTCTTAAAGACACCTTTCGGTATCTTGGGCATAATTTCGGCAGGTTTCTCAATCGTGAGAGGGTTAGAAGTTTCACCTATTGACTTACCCTTCTTCGAGGTATCTTTTTCATAGTTTTTGTTCCTGGTATGTAGTAAAGTTTGGGATCAAACCATGTTGATATAATTGGGGTCAGGGGCATTTGGGGTGCCCCTTGCTGCATTTGATGCTGAAGCAGAATTCTGTCCTTGGGGAAAAGGATCCTTCAAGACAGCCGGTTGTTGAGCTTTTAACAGCTTCTAAGCTTGTTCCATAAGGGGACAAAGATAGGTAAGGTGATCTTCATGGCACAACTTGCATGGGAATTTCACCTTCTTCTTTTCTTTCTTGCCCCAATCAGCATTGTTTGAGGGTTTTTTCTTGTTTTGATTTCCCTCCCCTTTCTTTCCTCTCTTCTTTTTCCCACCGGGCTGTTGATTACCCTTCTGAGAGGTTTGTGCAAAAATATTTGCATTTTGGGGTGAGGGGCCAGTCTTTGCTGCCTCCATCGTAGAATGTTTGACAGACAACTAATGGAGTTGTTTGGCAAAAGATTCTATAGTGGGAGAATTCACAGAACTAACCACACCATTGGCATGGGGTCTAGGCTTAGGTTTCTCTGCATCATGTGTTGGCCTAGGTGCCTCAGGGATAATCTCATATAAGATCCCAGACTAAGAATATATCAAATCTAGTTGACAGGCCCTAAGGATAGCTTCTTCCTCATTCGTCACTCCTAAAGTAGATACATCCTTAGATATATAAGGAAATAAGGATTTAAGGAACCATTCTAATAAGAACTCAAGAGGAATTGTGGCTTTAATAAGGCTCTTCCGTCTTCTCCATTCTTGGATGTGATCCGAGATATGGGTGGCCTTGTTCTATTGGAAGGTAAACAACAAGTCAGTTCTGAAATCATATCGGATAGGAAGCTGGAAGTGACTAAGAAATGCATTAGCCAAGTCCCAAAAACTGCTAAACGCAGCAGAACGAAACTCAATGTACCGTTTTGCTGCAGTACTCATCAAAGTTATTTGGAAGAGCCTCAACCGAACTGAATCTTTGTTCAGTGAGTTGGAAGAGCACCATAAATGGAAAGTGTTGGCATGAGCTCCAAGATCATCATCAACTTTTCCTTCGAATTTTGGGATATATGAGGGCAGCTTTGTAGGGACAGGTGGCTAGGAGGGATCATGTCTCACCGGGTCATTCATCAGTTTAGACAAATATGGAAAGTTTAACGTTGCCAAGAAAGGAAGCTTGGGTCTAACCAGAGCACTAAAAGTACCAGTTTGGGAATTAGAGGGACCTACCCCCATATTCCCATATGTGAAGGTGGGGTTTCCCCCTGCTGCCGGTTGTGAAGTGGATTGGTTGCTTTGAAAAGGGTTCCATCCATAAGCGACAGGATTGTTTGTGTAAGGTGTAGTATAAGAGGTTCTGGTTGCCCCAATTCAAACTAGGGTTTGAAATACAGGAGCAGGTATCCCTCCCCTAAAAAGCGAAAAGAAAGAGCTTGTGAACGGAGCCGAAACCAGAGTTTGAAAACCTTGACCATAAGGGTTAGTGTTTCCAAACTGTACCCCTACATATGAGGGTCTTGGGCCTACATATGGAGTGGATGGGGGAATGTGCCCCCCATTCCAAGGAAATCCTTGGACAAGAGCCAAGGATCCTATAGGACCACTCTGGGAAGTCTGTGCGAAGGAAGTAGGAACTGTAGGTACACTAGGAATCCAAGTGACCATTCCACCAGAAGCACCTGCTAGACTTGTGGGAGTCAGTGGTTGAACCACTCAGCTCGTTGGAGTTAAGGGCATAGTAGGTATGCTTGTTCTAGGGGTACTTACTGGGGGAGGTAGCACCCCTTCAGCCGGAGCGACCGAGGTGAAGGTAAAAGAACTTTCTCCTGTAGTAGACATTATCTTGCCCATAGGGACACCAATCACGGGTGGATCAAAAGAATGAACCTAAACAATCATAGGATCATTTAAGTCAGTTAGAGGTGTATTAAAATTCCTTGAAAACTCGTCAGCCTGCAAGTCTTCTATCTCAACTATGTTTAAATTAAGACGGTTTTCCCTAAGTTCTGGTTCACCCGGAACTTCACTAACTCCTATTGGTTCAAAAGAACCATCTGTGTCCAATATCCACCTTTGAGGGGGAGGTGGAGGTTCCAAAGAAATGAGCAAAGGAAGGTTTTGCAACCTTCGTGACCTTCTGATAGGTTGGTCCTCCACGATTGTAAATTTGACTTTTCAAACCCTAAGATCAGCTAAACACAGACAAATCACAGAGCAATCACTACAAAAAATTCCTAAAGCCTCAACAATCACAAAGGGTACAAGATATGCTTTCCTGAAGAAAGTTGAGAGACAGTTTCTTGGCATCCTTGAAGAGGTTCTTAGGCACAAGCAAAGGAATCACCCACCGCCCTCCTACACTTTCAATAAGGGTTACCTTCCAAGCCCATCCAAGGTTAACCAAAAATAGCCTTCTAGTTTACATGTGTATAAACCCTAGATGTCAAGAGACTAGAGGCTACCTTAACTACACAAATAGTCTGGGGGGACAGTCACAAGCCTGATTCATACGCATGGGCAGGGGAGCTAAGCCCGAAACTCTGTCTAGGACAGAATCCCCATATGCGTAAAAATGTTGGTTTACATTTCAACAAGGAATCGGAGGGTCATCTTTTCAGTCCAATGCCTCCATGTGGCCTTGTGCTTAACTCTCGTTTGAGAGAAGCTTCCCAGATACTATCAATAAAGAGAAGGATTTACCTATTGAATGGCCCACTATGTCTGAATTTAAGTACTTATGGGGAGTTTACACTTCCTATCAGCCTAAGCTAGTAGGTATAAAACAAAAATTACTAATAAGTTTTAAATTATAGCGTTTATTTTAAGGCTTGTTTTTAATTAGAAGGCAAGTGGAGTGAAAGACTATGATGTTATTGACTCGATAAGAAATGTAAAAATAGGTGTATAAATCAATTTCAAAGCAAATGATCACTACTTAAAACAGACTTCTCTTTTTCTTTTTTTGTAAATATAAACTAATGAAAATGCAACTATGAAAGAGAAAACTAAGACTTATTTTTGTAATTTTTGAGATTTTATTTAAAAACTGAAAGTAAAACTACCATATGCAATTCAAAAGCAAATGTTTCCAATGCTTTCTTTTCACTTTTCAAATTCCTCAAAGATTACTAATGCACCTAAATGCAAAAATTCTTGAGTATGATTGAATAATCGAACTATATAAAGTAAGCAAAAATGAAGTAAAGCAGATTTATAAAATCCAAAGAGCAACCACCTAAGGAAGACTTGGAAAACACCCAGCTGGGGAAGACACAATGAATGAAAATTACTGAAATCAATCAAAGGCAAGTGACAAACCAACACTATTCAAATAGAATGGTACATACGGTATCTAGAACCCTGATCACTAATTCAGACAACCAGCACTTGGACCTATCACCCAACAGGAAAATCCACTTCAAAT
The DNA here is from genome assembly GCA_001517045.1 of Pseudotsuga menziesii. Lineage (NCBI taxonomy): Eukaryota > Viridiplantae > Streptophyta > Pinopsida > Pinales > Pinaceae > Pseudotsuga > Pseudotsuga menziesii. The sequence continues at coordinate 499,021 of LPNX010852476.1, read as the reverse complement.
TGCTAAAAGAAAGAAAATCCAAGCAACAAAAACTCAAGGGCTTACCAAAAAGCACGAAGTATGGTTAACAGGGCTATCAAACCTATAGTGCAATGCCAGTACTAAAGACCACTAAGCAAGACAAAATCCACAAAAGGACAGGGACAAGCAACCTAACCCCAAAAATTTTGTTGCTCAGACTTGTACGCGACTATTCACAAGAGCAACCCACGTACTATACGCGACTGTTTAATACAACAACCTGCGTACACAGACCTCTGTATGCGACTATGTAGTACAGCAACCCGCGTACAGGAGTAAAATTTTTCAAAAAAAAAGAAAAATTATGAAGGTCTTCAAACACCACTATAAGTATGAACCAAGACAAAACACCACACATTGAATCAAAGCAAAGATTGGGCAAGGATATACAGAGTTAACCCACAGCAGTCTGGGCTCCCCAACGGAGTCACCAGTTCTGTTGTTCAGAATTAAACACCCTTGTAACCTCGGGTCTGGGGTTACCAACTTACTTCTAAACTTGCAGACAATTAGCTTTAGTAAAGCACAGAAAGGAAATAGGAAGAAATATTGGACTCACCCGATTATCGACGGTTGATCCAAGCTTGACCTTCTTCCACTCTGCTTCTCTCCAAAGCTTTCAGGGATGCACCTCCTTCACCTGTAAAGAGAAAATTCTCCAAGTACAATCTTATACATGTATATATAATAGGTTAGATAAATAATACATCTAGTACTTAATCGAATATATTCATCAACCCTAATACATGAAAGAGGCTCAACACAATGTTGGAAGAAGAATTCTCTTTATTAACAATCAGTGAATGAGATAAGTGTACAACCCAACGCTTGAGACAAGGACTCGTCTGCAACCAAAGGACTCTGATTTTTGCTGCTCCAAGAATTCTAAAGATATACCACCAGCATAACTTTGCTCTCCAAAATTAATTGATTAATGCCCTCCCCAAGGCCTCTATTTATACTTTGGAAAATAGAGTAGTTTCGAAGGTTGAGGAGGTTAAGATGGTTGGGGTAGTTAATGATTAAGGCCCAACTAATCTCCATTAATCGTGATTTATATTTTTAATGTCGAATGGAGATGTACGCAACTATTAATATAGGCAACCCGCGTATGACTCATGAGTTGCTTAAAGGAAACCCATGTATGCATCTGTACGCGGGTTGTAATGGAGATAATCGCGTACAGTACACGAGTTGTCAACGAGAATAGTCACGTACATACACAAGTTTCAATGAAGATAGTCATGTACGAAAATCAACACTTAGAAAAATAATATGGCAAGCTGGTTGAAGGGTAAATGCATCTCATGTCATGCCCATATATAGTGTTTTGCCAAACTTCAATCCTAAAATGTCTTTTTGCGTACCAACATAAGGAATGTCGACACTCAAATGGAGAAGTGCCATTTAGGTTGATAACATGGATGTGTGTTGGCCAATAGTTATGTGAACCCATGGTATTGGGTTAACCGTAGTATATTCCCATGTTATTTTCCCCTATAAAATAAAGCATTGTAACACGGTTGTGTATGGTATTATAGCATTGTAACACGGTTGTGTATGGTATTATAGCATTGTAAACTATCTATGTGATTGTGTGAGAGAGACTGTGAGAGCGTGAAGAGGAAGTGCAGCGGTTTTACTGCAAGTTGTATCCCTTCATCTTTCTAGACTGTAATAAAAGGACTAGCAATTTCTTAGTGGACGTAACCCATCATTTGGGTGAACCACGCTATATTTGTGTCTCTCTATAATGTGTTTAATGTGTTTTGCATATTGTTTAATGATTTAACTGTATATATGTTATTGCTCTTCGGTCATGTTTTCTAATAGTTGGTATCAGAGCCAAAAGGTCTATTGGCTGGTAAAATTGCAGGAAAGAAGGGTTCTTGGTTCGAGTGGGAGCAATGGCGGAAGAAGGAAAGTTTAGGGTCAAGAAAATTAATGGCCAAAACTATCAGTTATGGAAGATGCAAATGGAGGACTATCTATACCAGAAGGATTTGTACCTGTCGTTGGGCAGAAAAGAAAAACAATCAGCGGCTATGAAGGATGTAGAATAGGAGGTTCTTGACAGAAAGGCACTGGGAACAATACGGCTATGCCTGGATTTATCGATGGCTTTCAATATTTCGAAAGAAAAAACAACAGAGAGTGTGATGAGCGCATTGGGTAAGCTCTATGAAAAACCCTCGGTTTCCAACAAGGTATTTTTAATGAAGCGTTTATTTAACATGAAGATGTCGGAAGGTGGATCTGTTGTCGATCATTTAAATGAGTTTAATACACTTACCAGTCAGTTAAGTTTTGTAAAAGTGAAATTTGATGATGAGGTTAGGGCTCTTCTAATCTTGTATTCATTGCAGAAAGATGGAATAGCTTGGTCATGGTTGTAAGTAACTTTGTCCCTATTTCAAACACTCTTAAGTTTGATGATGTTGTTGGTGTTATTCTTAGCAAGGAAATGCGAAGAAAAAGCACAGTGTGAGAGATCAGGTAATGTGTTGACCATGGAAAGCAGAGGGAGACAAAAGGAGAGAGGAAAGAGCCTAGGTAACCGCGACAACTCTGGAAAGGGCAGATCCAAGTCCAGATTCAAAAAAATAGAGTGCTAGAATTGTGATAAGAAAGGACATCTAAAGAAATACTGCAGAGCTCCAAAGAATAAAGGAAACGGACAGCAAGGGCCTACTTAGGAAGCGAATGTAGCAGGTGATGTGTTACAAGATGCTTTGATTCTTGCATTAGATAATACTAGTGATTATTGGGTAGTAGATTCAGTAGCTTCATGTCATGCTACACCCCATAGGAAATTCTTTCATGATTATGTTCAAGGTGATTTTGGACATGTTTTATTGGGGGATGATGAACCATGTAAAATTGTTGGAAAGGGTAAGGTACTTATTAAGTTAAATAATGGAAGTGAACGGCTGCTAAAAGATGTAAGGCACATTCCTGCTATGAAAAGAAATATGATCTCAATAGGGCAGTTGGGAGATAGTGGCTGTTTGTCTACATTTAGAAAAAACGTGGTGGAAGATCACTAAAGGATAAATGGTAATAACAAAAGGAGATAGGATAGGTACGTCATATTTATGTCCTCATAATATTGATTATTTTATACTTGTAGCTTCCACATAAATAGGTGCAACATTGTGGCATCATAGGCTTGGACACATGAGTGAGAAGGGGATGCAGATTCTCCACTCAAGGAAACTGCTTCTAGATATGAAGCAGGTAAGTTTGGAATTTTGTGAGAACTATGTTTATGGAAAACAAAAGAGAGTTATATTTCTCAGGGTTGGGAAAGAAAAGAAGAGTGAAAAGTTAGAGCTTGTCCATACAGATGTATGGGGACCATCTCAGGTACAATCTCTTGGTGGCTCTCATTATTATGTTACTTTTATTGATGATGCAACTAGAAAAACTTGGGTTTATTGCATTAGACAGAAATTTGATGTGTTTGATACTTTTAAGAAGTGGAAAGCTTTGGCTGAGAATGAGATAGGAAAAATATTGTAATGTCTCAAATCTGATAATGGAGGTGAGTACTACAGCAAGGAGTTTGACAGTTACTGTTCATACAATGGGATTCACAGAGAGAAGACAGTCTCTGGAACACCACAAGAAAATGGTGTGTCAAAAAGGATGAACAGAATGAACATAAAGCATGCAAAGTGTCTGAGATTGCATGCAGGGTTGCCCTTACATTTTTAGGTTGATGTTGTAAACATTGTTGTTTATTTAATAAACAGAGGGCCTTCAAGTGCTTTGGATGGTGGGATTCCAAAGGAGGTATGGATAGGTAAACAGATAAAATACTCATTTCTGAGAACTTTTGGTTGTGAAGCATTTGTCCATATTGATAAAGATGATATAACAAAGCTTGAAGCTAAATCCAAGAAATGTACCTTTATTGGATACGGGGTTGATTTTGGTTATTGTTTATGGGATTATGAAAAACAAAAAATCATTAGGAGTAGAGATGTAGTATTAAATGAAAAGGTCATGTACAAAGATCAGTTGCAGGGAAAGAAAGAGGAAAAGGAAAACACAGAGTACACAGTGCTTGATGAAATCAAAGAAAATGAAGTTCCAAAGGCACCAGAAAATAAAGAGCAGCAGTAGGTACCTGAAACTCCTACAACAGTAAGAAAATATACAAGGTTAACTAGACCCCCTAAACAATTCTCTCATTCACTGTATTATTTATTGATGACTGATTCTGGTGAACCAGAATGTTATGAAGAAGCAATGCAAGTAGAAACTAGAAAGAAGTGGGAGCAAGGAATGGATGAGGAGATTGACTCATTGGTAAGAAACCAGACTTGGGATCTGGTTAAGTTGCCTGTAGGAAAAAGGGCATTGCAGAATAAATGGGTTTACAGGTTGAAGGAATAATATGGAGGCAAGAAGTGGTACAAGGCTAGACTTGTTGTAAAGGGGTTTGCACAAAAGAAAGGTATATATTTTGATGAAATATTTTCTCTCATTGTTAAAATGACTTCAATTAGAACTATTTTAAGTCTAGTGGCGGTAGAATATTTGCATCTTGAATAGTTAGATGTAAAAACAACCTTTTTCCATGGGGATTTGGAGGAAGATATTTATATGCAGCAGCCATAGGGGTATGAGGTCAAAGGTAAGGAGAATTTGGTTTGCAGGTTGAAGAAGAGCTTGTATGGCCTGAAGCAAGCTCCAAGGCAATGGTATTTAAAATTTGATAAGTTTATGACAGAACAAGGTTATGATAGATGTCATTCTGATCATTGTGTTTATTTCAAGAGGCTAGATAATGGAAGATAAATTATATTGTTATTGTATGTGGATGGCATGCTTGTTGCAGGGTATAACATGTAGGATATAAATGTCCTCAAAAGAAAACTAGTTAAATCATTTGCGATGAAGGATTTGGGTGTTGTAAAGAAAATTCTTGGTATGGGAATAATAAGAGACAGGAAAAATGGCAAATTGACGTTGTCTCAAGGTGAGTACATAGAAAAGGTGTTACAGAGGTTTGGAATGCAGAATGCGAAACCAGTTAGTACACCTTTAGCCATCCATTTCAAACTAAGTAAGGAGATGTGTCCAAAGACACGGGAATATATAGATTACATGTCCAGGATTCCCTATACATCAGCGGTTGGAAGATTGATGTATACCATGGTGTGCACAAGACCAGATATTGCACATGGAGTGGGAGTTGTGATCAGGTATTTGAATAATCTAGGTAAATAGCATTGGAAAGTAGTACAGTGGATTCTCAGGTATTTGAGAGGTACCACTTCTCATGCATTATGTTTTGGAGGTTCAAACACTATTCTACAGGGATATGTTGATGCAGATATGGCTAGTGATAATGACAGCAGGAGAAGCACCACAGGGTATGTGTTTATTGTGGGTCAAACAATAGTAAGATGGATTTCAAAACTACAATAGGTTGTTTCACTTTCAACAATGGAAGCAAAGTATGTTGCTACTACAGAGGCTAGTAAGTAGATGATTTGGTTGCAAAGGTTCATCGAAGAATTGGGTAAGAAGCCAGAGAATAGTGGGTTGTACGGTGACAAACAGAGTGCCATTCATATTGCAAAGAACCCAACATTTCAATCGAATACTAAACATATGCAGCTCAAGTACCACTTCATAAGATCTGTTCTTGATGAAGAGCTATTAAAACTGGAAAAGATACATACTATCCATAATCCTGTAGACATGTTGAAAAAGGGAGTAACCAGAGAGAAACTGAGTTGCTACTCGGTTTCTGTTGGCCTTCAAGCATGAAGGTGAAAATAAGTAATTTTTCAATTACAAGGTCCAAAGAATAGTCTAGCAAGTGCAGCAACGGTGGAGTTGTTGTGATCAGTCTCCAAGTGGGATATTGTTGGTTGTGGAGCCTAATATTCCAGATCTAGAGATTTTATTTAGTCTTGTTTGTACCCCAGGTGTACTGTACACTCGTTCCCCCTGCTTTGGGGTTTGGGGATGTGTGTCGGCCAATAGTTATATGGACCCATGGTATTGGGTTAACCGTAGTATTTTCCCATGGTATTTTCCCCTATAAAAGAAAGAATTGTAACACAATTGTGTATGGTATTATAACATTGTAAGAAACCTCTATGATTGTGTGAGAGAGACTGTGAGAGCGTGAATAGGAAGTGTAGCGGTTTTGTGGCGGGTTGTATCCTTTCATCTTTCTGGACTGGCGATTTCTTTGTGGATGTAGCCCATCGTTTGGGTGAACCACGTTATATCTGTGACTCTCTTTAATGTGTTTAATGTGTTTTGCATCTTGTTTAATGATTTAACTGTATATCTGTTATTGCTCTTCGGTCTTGTTTTCTAACAACCCCTTAAGAAGCAATGGTCTCCATTGCATTAAGTTCCCTAACTATATGGGAAAACTTATGTTGAATTTTGTTATTTGTAAGCCACTTTCCTTGATGAAGAAGCTACCTTGATTTGACGGCCTGATACAGTTGGATGTTTTGGTGGTGATTTCCCTTTATTTGTGTATCCATGATCTCGTCAACTATCATCTACTCAATGCATTCAAGGTTGAGTTTGGTAGGGTGCAAGTGCTCAGCCACCTTTGAGGTGTCCAGTATGTTGGTATATTGACCATAGGGACATGTCTACAACCTATCTATCCTTAACTACAGGGAGGGTGAATCCTGCTGACAGAATATATGCAATAATGGACAATTTCCTGAAATTTCTACACTTTTTAAAGGGAGAGAGAGAGAGAGAGAGAGAGAAGGGAGGAGGTTACCTCTTGCAGCATGTCATTTGGTGAAGATCCTTTTGCTCCATCCTCCATGGCCTTTAGGCCTCCATTAGCAGCATCTAGCTAATTCCTTACCTCTAGCTCTTAAAAAACTTCAAAAAAGCATGAAATCTATCTACTAAATGTTGCAAAAATACATGAAATAAACATGGATTGAAACACAATGTTTAGAGGAAATTTGAATTGCATCATATTAAACTCAGAGGAAAGTGATTATAGCCCAATAATGGGTGAATCCATTTCTTCCTTACTCTAAACTACCCCTCTCCATCAATGCCAATGATCAAAGAAACTATGATGTGCAAGAAAGGTTCTATCTATCTTCTCATTCCTCCCGCATGCCTTTGCTCTCTTTTTTTCCCTCCTTAATTCACCTCACATGCCTTCCATTTATAGGATTGGGATTTGAGCATCCCATCTTTCATATGAATATGGGATTCAGGATTTTTGAAGGTTTTGATTATTTCCTTCAAAAATCCTACTTTCCTTAGTTTTTAGGCATTTCAACTTGACTTTAAATATTTCTAGGACAATTAATGCCCATGTTAAGAATTTTCCACTGTGTGAGCTATAGGAACTTAGATTTGGCCCTTAAGTGGTCACAAACTTGGCCTCTTTAGAGCCACCTTGTCTTCAAACATTTCTTCCTTTGTGGAAGCAGTGGTCAATTGTTCACAAAACTATCATCTTCATGTTTGCGAAATAAAATATTGTTCTCAGACCAACACTCTCAAGGGTGTTAATTTTATTGTTAACAGATGTCCCCTAATGTGTGAGGTCCAAAGCTATGATGAGGGCCAAAATACATTGATTTTTCTTTCATTCTGATACTCTTTGGACTGATACTCTTTAATGATCAAGGCATGATGAAAAAGGGTAGTTTACGAACGTAGGAGTCAGAGAAATGTCTGCAAGTCAAACAAAGAAATTTCCCAAATATATGAAATGTTCCTGAGGCGCATATACCCATGCTCAGCAGTAAACAAGCATGGACACAAACAATACACAGTGGATCCATGTCAAAAGTAAATTCTGTAAAAACATATAAGTGCACATTTGATGAGTGCAACTATCTAGGTCTTCATGGCACTTTAATCTTGCGTAACTCGGGCAGTGCATCGATGAGTGATACAACTGTTTTTCCCAAGTTCTTCAATACAAACCAATGATAGTACAAGTTTATATCATGCAAATAAATGAGCTGATATCGAGCATAATTAAACACCATCTGATTACCGGTCATTGATGTATACCGTTAATAAATATGAGAAGGCCCATCGATAATGATGATGGACTCCATGGTACTTGAGTACAAACTGACAAGTGTGAATAGATGTTTTGAAGTCGAACACTTGTAGAATCAAACAATTAGGGGTCATTGGTGTATACCCACTGTCATTTTCCAGGAATCTTGCCACTAATGAATACAAGATCCAAGGTACTCACTGGGGTTCCTAGATCCATTTCCTAGATGATCATTTGGCGTCGATAGGAACAGATTTGTCAGAAGGAGGGAATTAATGCATCCCACATCAACCGACATGAAACTAAGATAAATAGGATGATATAATTTGGTAGAGGTTCAAGATCCAATGTTGTATGCTGACACAAGGAAGAACGACGTGATTAGTCAGGAACATTTGAGGAATGGCCGATACTGGTTTGACTTCCCTTGAACACATAACATGACGCGGAATGGACACTTGGAAATAAAATTCAAGTAACCAACCATTGTGAAATTTGTCAACTCCAAATGAATTAACGAAAGCTCCATAGATGACAGGAAGAATGACCTATCAGTGGAGATATGTTCAAATTATCGGTACATCTTCCTAAGTCACATGTAAATGGTGTACTTGTTAGGATTATTAATCCTCCCTTGTCCAAATTTGGTCATATGTCTAAATTGGGAGTCATGTCTAAATCGGGAGTCCATCCAGTCTATTTATAGTCATTAACACCAATGGGTCCACTTCACCTAATTGGGGCACATGTTTTAGTTACTAAAGTGTGGGGAACACTAATTAAGGCTCACTACCACTTATTGCACTTGATTGCATAAGTTTAGGAGCCTCCTAGATCAATCCCTACAATTTAGGAATCCACTGGGAGTGCCGAAACCAACCAAGGTCAGTTCACTTCAGTTAATGACTAGTCAAGCTAAGTTAGGAGTCAGTTACATTTAGTTCTAGTCCTCTACATTCAGTTAGCGCTAGGTTTACTTGACTGAACACATGTGGGGCGCATTTCTCACCTACTACTGTCAGTTAACCTTAGTCAACACTGAATGTAACACTTTAGTTGTGTTTTAGAGCTCCGATGAACTCCGGTTATGGTTTAGACAAGGTCAGTTAACCACTGAGTCCTCCGATAGTGATTTAGACAAGGTCTTGGTTACCTACAGTCAAGTAGAGTCTAATCAATTCAAACTTCCTCATGTGGATTCAAATTGCTTGTGGCTATTAAAGCCATTGTACTTCATTGTAATTATCTATCTAATTACTCTTTGATTAATGAAAAGCATTCATAGCTGCAAGCCTTTTTTGCACTATTTCATTCTTCAATAACTGAGTAAATTGTGTGATCTATCATGTGAGTTGTGTGTTTGTCCACAGATCTATGTGCTCAATTTAATATGGTATCAGATCCTCGGTGGACAAGGCACTTCTCCTCCTTATATCTCCTACTGGATTAATTTTTGAGCAAAATTGCTCCTTCCGGCACTGCACCAGAAGCAGAAAATTTACCACTTAATACCCCAAGCAAAGGAATTGTTGATCAAGCTTGCTTGATTAACTAAGCTGGGTGTGAAGAAAATTCCAAAAGTGCAGGCTGTCCGACCTTACGGTGCCCCTTTTTGTTTTGCAGGTACAACTTCGAATGGATTCATCAGTTCCTCTTCTCACCCTATCCTCAAACTATTCAGAATGGAAGAAGGAGATGATTTCATCTCTGATGAGAAAAGGTCTTTGTCGGGTGTCTATTGGACTTGATAAAGAGTGTTTTAGTAAGATTGATTGGCTAAATATAAGTGATGGAGCTTTTGGAACAATAGCAACGGGACTTTCTCGTGGATTGCGCTACCTCATTAGATCTTTTGAAGACCCGAGGGAATATATTGAAGACCCGAAGGAACTCTGGACAAGATTGGACAGAACCTTTGGAGTGATTGATGATGATCATAATAGCATTTTGGAGAGAATATCCAGCACCATAAGCATTCTTGATCCAAAAATCTCAACCTCCACTCTCTCTGATGAAGTTTTTCAAGATGAGGAAGAAGCAGAAACTTCTACACAGTCAATTCGAATTGAAGACAGTCTCCATGCGATGACTCCTTCTCCTGATGTTCCGGAAGTTCATTAGATCTCTGATATCTCATCTTCTCATATTGCTGAAACAGAAGAAGACATTCGAATCACTAATATTGAAGAAAAATTCTGTTGCACTTCCATGCAAACATTCACCGGTGATTTTCCTTTAAATTCTGTGCAAAATTTACTAGTAAGCATTCACAGCTGCAAGCCATTTTTGCACTATTTCATTCTTCAATAATTGAGTAAATTGTGTGATCTATCATGTGAGCTGTGTGTTTGTCCACAGATCTATGTGCTCAATTTAATAGTACTAACGGCAGATACAAAATTATGTGTCATGTTCAAGGGAGACTACTACTGACTGTTTCCTTTATCTCAAAGATTCAATATGACACGATTCAATTTTCCCCTTTTTTTGGATTTTTGTGTTTTTTAATTTTCAGTACTTTTTTTCATTTATTAGCTTGAAAATAGAATAAAGAATGTGATGGTACATGGGAGGGAACGAATGTCGCATGTCCATACTCTATTTTTCAAGAGCACGGGTCAGGCCAAGGCAAAGATACATATTGCAAACAAGGGCTGAGCAGTTGTGCACACTCTTACGAATGTTTCCCTCCATCAGTTGGCTATATGAAGCAAGGTTATGTGTCGACGGACGGTGAAATAGAACCAAGTAACTGTGGTTATCCAATTTGATGCAATGAACAAGCAGGAAGGGGGAAATGTGGTTTACTTCATGCTAATTCTTGCAAAAAACACCAAAATCATAAATCACAATGAATCATGGTCCATCAACTAAATGAATCAAATAGTTTTGGCATGTATAGGTCAACTTAAACAGAAGCAATGGTTTACATGCATTTTGAATAGAAAGTGACTGCATGACCATATATGCAACATAGGCAATAAGCACCGAAGCGGTAAACACAAATATTCATGTAGATAATTTAACACATGCTTATGTAAACTAACACAAAATAGGGAGCCCATCAGGAAATGGTCAGAACTGTATGGAAGAGAAGTATGCAATCTCAAACTCTAGGTCATGATGGGACTAATTGATCTCCCGCTTATGGGCCTATGAGAATAACTCAACATGTGCACCAAAATGGCAATGGAGTGTTGACTAGGGTGTTCCATGTTCGATAGGCTCTTCTATCGGAATGGTAGAAAATACAGATATGATGCGTTGACCCACCAATTTCCAACAGGTTCAACCCTATGTAAATTTTGGATTGCAAAAGGTTCAAATGCATCTTCACATAGGGATAACCTAAAACTATATGCATGCTTCCAAATATACCTGATAAGATTGAGGAATGTACAAAGGATGCTCCTCTAATTGGGTGGATTTAAACCAAATATGCTCCTAGTGGCCCCACAAAAGATGTCCTTAGGTGGGTACAAACAATGTTTATGATTTCTAGGATAGTTTCATCTGATGATAAGATTATGTGCAAGAAATCAAGTGAGTTGGAAGATGTCACAGCCAAACTGGGCCATGTAACTGGATCATATTCCTCCATCAAGGGAAAGTTTTGATCCAAATCTGCTGAAGCCATTTGAATTGCTTAGTATGACACTTCTACTGAAAATAAGGGTTGCGAGATCATAAAGTTTCCCACAAGGAAATCATTTTTGAACAATCCTACCCTAATGTCTCAAACTTCCTTTAGAGCATCCCTAATGAAACGAACATTCGAATGGATAGTAGTTTCAAGCATGCAGTAATCTAATTAGTCGATCATAACAATCTTCCCCATAATGAGGGAACCAAATCGCTCAGGACTCTGAAGACACTATAGCTATCATCACGTGTATCCAACTATGTCCTAATAGAAAATTGTAATCTATAGGCACATCTACTGTGACTGTTTTACCACCCCATTCAATAGGGCGGGATACAATGAGTCCATGAGGAGAGAACGAATGTCCATCAAATGCTTTTCGCACAGTATGGGATTGAACTAAGGTGGGTGATCCTACTGCTTTCCAACATTTAAATGACATGACAAAGGTTGAGGCCCCTTCATCAACTATGGTTTTAAAGATATTCTTGTCATGATATGTTACTTTAATCTGAAAAGAATCTTTGGAAGGAATCCTACAAGTTGATTGGTCTAAGTCTAATGTGATCAATGTCAGATCGAATGGATCAACAACTCTAGTTGAAGAAAATAGTTCCCTTCTTTGTGCAGGACAATATTGCAACACCTCCATGGCGGACACGGCACATGGTGCTTGAGTTATTTCCTCAATAGCGAGAGAACCACTTGGATGTGATTCCAATTGATCCAATGTACTAGGAGGGACATCATAAGAATGAGATCTTGTTTCAATGTTCATTTCATGATCACACATGAAGACATTGGCATCATTTCCCTCTTGCGGGGATTTTGACTAGTTTTCTCCTAGCTGAGGTTCCAACATTGTAGAAATCATTTGATGATGGTGATGCAGAAAAGGTTGCATAAATACAACATATTGTTGTTGCCCACTGTCTTGAGCTGGGTTTAGTGTATCTCCCTTCCCAAAGTTATCATTTTGCTTACTCTTGTATTTTTTCTTATTTCCAAGTTCTATGGATTGAACTATGAGTTTTTCAGGAGTTTGGGAAGGATTAACACTGTGCTTACACTTGTACTTCTTCTTCATACCCCTAAGGTCCATGGATGGAACGATGAGGATTTCAGATGTCAGGGAAGGCTTAGCATGTTGTTGCATATCCTGACCAGCTGTAGGTTCTGAGGTTTGAACAGACAGTTGTCCCATTTATAGGGTGATTTGCTCAAGATTGTTGATGGAACCCATCATACCATTGGCATAAGGTCCATGTGGTGGCCTAGCTATATCGAACACGGGTATTGTAGGTTGGTTCCAAAAATATTGGTTACTTTTTGGAACCTCACCACTCCACTGTGGAATGGGATTCATGGGTGTATTTCCCCCTTGTGGGGTTAGACTCCAAGGAGGTTGGATATTTCCTAGTATCTAACCACACCATTGATGAATGGGTGGATTTCCCCCTTGCATGGTTAGACCCCAGTGAGATTGGTTATTTCCTAGAATATGACCACACCATTTACGTGGTCCCTGGATTTGACTAGTATTCCAAGGTGGGTTTCCCCCTTGCGAAGGATGTCCCCAAGAAGATTGGGTGCTTCTTGGAACATGATCAATGGGTGGATTGTCTCCTGATGGATTTTGGTCCCAAGAATATTGGTTACTTCCTAAAACCTAACCACTAGGTGGATTGCCTCTTGATGGAGTTAGGTCCCAATAAGATTGGTTACTTATTAGAACCCGACAAATCCATTGATTATGTCCTTAGTTTTGATTGGAATTCCAATTTATGTTTCCTCCTTGCAAAGGCTGGATCTAAAAATATTGGTTACTTTTTGAAACATGACCACTCCATTGTGGAATGGGGTTGATACGTGGATTTCCCCTAGGCATTGTGCTAGGATAAATCAGAGGATAACCCTTTGGGGCATTTCCTCCTATCGATGAAGGATATTTGCAATTGGAATTTGTGTTCCAGGATGCATTATTTTTGCCAGGAATATGAACATTCCATGGTAAAGGGTTTCCTCCAGAATTAGAACCTAGACAACTATTGTGTGTGCCAAGAGGATTTTGATAACCTCCTGCAATCATTTGAGGCTACATAGATATGGTTCCTTCAACTTTTGACAAAGCCAAAGGGCCAATGTAATGTTCTACATATTATCCCAACTTTCAAAAAGACTAACCAGTGACTCACTTTCCATAAGTATGATTGAGTTTAAAGGATGTGCGAAGGGTGGATTTACGTGAGCAAATGTGTGATATTCTATTTTTTCAATTTCAACTAAAGGAATATCATCCGTTATATCTATGTTTCGTCCATGATGTGAAAAATTTTTAGAATTTATTTGACGTTGTTCTTCTCTAGTAACATTTGATTGGGTTTATAAATAGTTCAATTTCAAAGTCACAATGATGTGGTTCATACAATGTAGTGGGGCCCTCAAACTTGGGTAATTTTCCTCACTGCCACCTTGACGGGTGGATCAAGAGATTAAGCACTCTGAACTTTTATACAAGGATTTTTTTATTAGAGTATATCAAAATACAGCCAAATAATCCTAAAGGGAGCTAGACTCAACAAAAATCAAAGTGTCCTCACCACTAAAAGAGTCCCTAAGGAAGCAACAATCAAGCTTCTTTCCAAAAAACCGAGTTTTAGTGGAAGGTTGGATTTTTAGGGGGCCTTCCAAAACTAGTAGCCCTTGAGGGACATTAAATCTCAAGAAATAGTTGCATTGTTCTTCAATCGCTAGGGGTCCAATTGTTAGCTCTAGGCTACTCACCCTCCCAAGGAGCTGAAACAACATTGTGTTTGTCCCAAGTATTGCAAGTGTCCCCCACTCACAACATCCTGTGTGATTCCCTAGGACAAGAAACCATGGTTACCACTTCACAATCGGTGACTGGGTAGGACAGTCGTCAGTCCAAAATAACTCACATAGCCTAGCTATCTCAAAAAAGTGATGTCACCTCGAGGACTTCTCACTTAAATGAGACACTGTAATGTGCTCATATCCCACCAAAGAAGCAATAGGGGGGTACCACCCTTATTAATTCGGATTGAACTCATGCTTAATGCTTGTGTTAGAAGCGCTTTCCCAGCTAGCACCCTTTGATACTAATATATTTAACTCTCGTTAGTCAATGCTAGTTTCAAATTTTTGTGGCTTTGGAGTGTTAACTCACCACATTAACCCAAATCCCTAGCCTAATCTTGTTGGTGATATCAAACGATAAAATCTTGGTTGCTTTTAGATTAAGCGTTGGTTTTAGGGTAGTTTTCTTAGTTTTGAGGAGTGATGGTGAAACTGGTGGTGTTTGTGACTCGAAATGCTGAACCAATCAAATGCATAATTCTCACTAATCTTTCCTTTATTTCAATTAACTTCTATGCTATGTAAGAGTAAGAGGTTATTTGAGATCCTTCAAACATGCAAATTGTTAAAAAGAATCATTTTTACAAATTAAAAAAAAAAAAGTTTTCCACTTTTTAGCAAGGGTTCAAGAGGTTGGATTCACACATAAGAGGTGTTCAATTTGCTCCATCCATCACTAATTGGAAATGAAAAATGTTTGAATGTTCAACGTTTTTTATGTTTCGAATAAGTCTCTTAAATTGATGTTTAAATGGTAGGATTGTGATCCAATTTTGTTTCTTTCAATCGCATTATGTTTTCTTTCTGAATGTTGAATTTAATGTTCCAAATTGACGGTTTGAAAATCAATGCAAAATTTTAAGTATCTTTCAAAATTCTAAAACTGACAAGCATTTACACTTGAGATCCACTTTCTCATGCACAAGACAGCCCGAAAGTGCAAGCGAAAGTGCAAGTGAAGAGGATACTCGTGACTCGACAATATGCTTCAAAACTTCAAAAGACCTATTACACTTGAGATCCACTTTCTCGTTCACAAGACCGCCCAAAAGCACAAGTGAAGAGGATACTCGTCGTATTCGAAATGCCTTAGTTAGGATTTCAGGTTGTGCGGAAAATTAGCAAGTTTATTTGACTTCAAAATTTGGGGCCTAAAGGTTCATTCATTGAAATAATGTGTCATGTCTTTTAATTTTCCAACCATTTACTTATGCAAGTATGAGATCAAAATGATACAATGAGAAAAAAATTCAGATGTTCAGTGACGAAATAACAAACCTGAATGGCAATAATTTCACAAACTTTCAGATTTGATCATTTTTTAAAAGGAAATTTGACCAATGCTAAAAAACAATTACTAGTTAAAGTGTTTTTTTCTAGCTTTTCGAGGAGGTTTCCAGGATTTCCAAATTCGATGGAAAAAGGTCCTAAAGCCTTCAAAAATGATCCTAAAAGCTATTAGGAAGACTCAATCAGTGTTTTGAAAGTCAATTAAGGTTCTACAAGGCCTTCAAAGCACTCAATTCAAAGCCACAAAAACAGAGATTTGAAAAAAAAAATCAAACTCCACCCATATGCACACAAAAATTCAAAAATCCTTCCACAAATATTTTTAAATCTTGGTAAAAGAGATGTAAGTACTGTTCGAAACCTAATTTCGTATATTCCTAAGACATCTACAACAGCAAAAACCAACCAAAATAGCCCAAATTTGCAGATCTTACCCTTAAAAAATCAATAACCATGAATTTTTCAAACTCCATTCATAAACATGCAAAACTTCAAAATCCTTCAAAAATACCTTAAATATTGCTAAAAGGGAGGTAATTGTTGTGTAAAACCTAAGTTAGTAGACCCCTAAGACATCTACAACAACAAAAATCAACCAAAATGACCCAAAATTGCAGATCTGATCATTAAAAATTTCAAGAATCATGAATTTTTCAAATTCCATTCATAAACATACAAAACTTCAAAATCCTTCAAAAAGACCTTAAATCTTGCTAAAAGGGAGGTAAGTGCTCTGTAAAAGCTAAGTTAGTAGACTCCTAATACATCTACAACAACAAAAATCAACCAAAATGACCCAAAATTGCAGATCTAATCATCACAAATTTCAAGAATCATGAATTTTTCAAATTCCATTCACATGCGTACAAAACTTCAAAACTATTCAAATATTCCAAAAATATTAATCAAAATATATGAAATCAGACTTTAAAATCAGATAGAGGGTTGTCTAAGCTTTCCACAACAACAAAAAAATCAAAACGGACAAGAATTGAGGATTTTATGCCCTAAACACTCGGCTCTATTCCATACGCTACTGTTCAGAGAAAACCAACGTATATATGCGACTTTTCAGAGAAAACTCGTGTGTATAAGCTTAGTTTACCATTGTACCCACATATATCAAGAAACATGGGATATCGTGACAAAACCCTCAAAATTTTCAAGCATTTTAACAATGAAAATGCAGATCTAGGTCGATTTTGACCCCTAGGATTGAATTAAAACTTCCCAAGAACAAGACAAAGCATGCATCAAAGGATTTAAAAGGAAAGAAACACCCAAACAAGGGAAAATTCTCAAGAAAACTTGTTTCAAGAGCAGATCCCTTTAGCTCCGCAGTATGGTCGCCATTATGTTGGTAGATTTGACTATAGGGACATGTCTATAGCCTATCTATCCTTAACTACAGAGAGGGTGAATCCTGTTGACATAATATATGCAATAATGGACAATTTCCTAAAATTTCTACATTTTTTCAAAGGGGGGAGAGAGAGGGAAGGGAGGAGGTTACCTCTTGCAGTGTGTCGTTTGGTGAAGATCCTTTTCGTCCAGCCTCCATGGCCTTTAGACCTCCATTAGCAGCAGCTAGCTAGTTCCTTGCCTCTAGCTCTTAAAAAAATTCAAAAAAGCATGAAATCTATCTACTAAATGTTGCAAAAATACATGAAACAAACATGGATTGAAATACAATATTTAGAGGAAATTTGAATTGCATCATATTAAACTGAGAGAAAAATGATTACAACCCAATAATGGGTGAATCCCTTTCTCCCTTGCTCTAAACTACCCCTCTCCATCAATGCCAATGATAAAAAAAATATGATGTGCAAGAAAGGTTCTATCTATCTTCTCATTCCTCTAGCATGCCTTTGCTCTCTAATTTTTCCTCCTTAATTCACCTCACATTCCTTCCATTTATAGGATTGGGCTTTGAGCATCCCATCTTTCATAATGAATGGGGGATTTAGGATTTTTGAAGGTTTTGACTATTTCCTTCAAAAAACCCACTTTCCTTAGTTTTTAGGTATTTCAACTTGATTTTCAATATTTCTAGGACAATTAATGCCTATGTTAGGCATTTTCCACTGTGTTAGTTATAGGAACTCAGATTTGGCCCTTAAGTGGTCACAGACTTGGCCTCTTTAGAGACAACTTGTCTTCAAACATTTCTTCCTAAGTGGAAGCAGTGGTCAATTGTTCACAAAACTCTAATCTTCATAATGCGAGCAAAGTAAAATATTGTTTTCAAACCAACACTCTCAAGGGTGTTAATTTTATTGTTAACACAATAGAGGTGGAAAATATGATCAAAGGAGATCCACATTAAAGATTGGGTGCAAAACCCAAGGAATGAGGGGATACTTAATTCAAAATCATCTCATATACAACCTTGGTGATGGTGTAAGGCCCATATCAAAGTAGACTTAGCCTTCAATGGAGTACTACAAGGTGATTTTTATGTAAATGTGTCCATACCTTATTGCTAACCTGAAACTTGTGTGGAACCCAAAGCTAGTCATGTCACTGCTTATACTTGGAATTGGATTTTCACAAGATATTGTAAACTTGGTGTTGGACTTGTTGGATTTATTCAACAAATTTGGATGACTGATCAACCTTATTTTGAGAATGGGAGGATTCTTCTTGTGTATATGTGATGGACAGTGCTATATCAGTTGGAGATAATGGCTATAACCCCAAGCATACCTCAAATGGACTATGTCTAATAGAGTTTTGAAAGGCTCTATAGTAGTTATGTTGAACACAAGTAAGGATCTCATCCTAGGTGTGGGGATGTTTGGAGTTGTACATTCTCAGGATTTACACAATCATAATGTTGACCACCTCTATCTTGCCATTGGTTTGGGGGTGGAAGGTAGTTGATTTGGTTAGCTTGGTGTCCATCATAGACCATAGGTTAGACTAGAAAGTACTCATGAACTTGTTACGTCATCTAAAATAATGGTCTGTGGGAGGCCATGAACCCAAACACACTCAAAGAAGAGCTTAGCAGTGGCCTCTACTATGATGCTCTTCTTATAGGGAGTTAAAATTCCCCTCTTAGAAAATTTTTCAACAACCATAAATACATAGTCGTTGCCATTCTTGATTGAAGGAAAGTTGGATATGCAGTCCATGGAGATAGATTCCTAAGACCTAGCATGGGTAGGTAATATAGTGTACAACCCATGCTTCTTAATGGCAGGTTTGGAAATGGAACATGCGGTGCATGATTGGATGTACCTTCCAACATATTGTCAGAGCTTCAACCATTATAAGTACTTCTGCAACACTGGCATTGTCTTCTTTATGTCGAAGTGCCCTTCCATTTCATTGTACTATCCCTCCAAATCAGTTTCTCACACTCGCTTGAAGGAACACCAAGGTGACTGAGATGGCATAAAATTTCATCCTAGAGATGAAATTTTGAGACTGATATTCCTTCTTATAATGTATGATAAGTAATATAAAATTCAGGGTCACTGTCGTATAATTTAGGCCACCCATATGTCTTGTGTCCAGAAGAGTTGAGAACAGTAGTTAGAGTAGCAACTGGAGGTTGGCTAAGGTGGCATACAACTTGATTGGCACTACCCTTCATACACTTGATGTTCAAGTGGGACTATTGCATCTATGTGGACCGCTTATGATCGTGGACGTTTTGTAACTTTCCCTGCATCTGAAAGGGCTTGTGATCAATGTGGATGATGGTCTCCATTCCTAGGATGTAATGTTTCCATTAACAATAGGTCTGCATAATGTAGTACATATCCTTGTTATAGGTGTGGTACAATTGAACAAATCAAAGAGTGTCTCGCTATGATATTCCATCAGGTGTCCATGTTGAGTGAGGATTGCACCGATAGCATAGTCAAATGCATCCATCTCAATCTAAAAAGTTTGTTGCAAGTTTAACATAGTGAGAACTAGCATCGAGTAGAGGCATCATTTTAAATCGTCAAAGGATTTATGTTGTGATGCACCCCAAGAAAACTTGGCTTTGGCTCCACACTTGGTCACTTGGCTTAAGCACCAAAAGATATGAGAGAACCCCAACATAAACATACGATAAAATTTGGTGAGGCCCAAGAAGTTGCGTAGCTTTGTTAGAGTTGTTAGGGATAGAAAATCATGAATGAATTGGATCTTAGTTGGGTCCACATGCACCCCATGTTCATCCACAATGCATCCTAGGTACTGAATTCGCTCCATGTTGAATGACAATTTCTCCATGTTTAACTTGAGTTGGTGTAAGGTACTAAGGACCTATTGCATGCGCTGCAAATGTTCCACCCATCTTTTATTGAAGATGAGGATGGCATCTAAATATATGACCACAAAAGAGATTGTATATAAAGGAGCACAAGATATCATAGATGGTCCTCATAACTTTTTCTAGATCATTAGTCAAGCTGAAAGGCATGACCAACCAATAAAAAATGACTTCTCTAGACTTGAAGGTTGTATTCCATACATTGGCCTACTTAATCGAGACATGGTGGTATCTTGACTTCAAATCAATCTTACTAAAGGACTTGGCACCCTTAAGTTGATCAAGAAGATCATCAATTTGGGGGATTGGGTATCAATTCTTGATGGTGATTTTGTTCAAGGATCTATAATCAATAAAGAGTCACCATGTCCTATCTTTCTTTTGTACCAACACAATTGGGATTCCACAAAGTGAAGAGCTTAATATAATGTGGCATTTTTGCATGAGCTATTGAATTTGATGATTTATTCCTTAGTCTCTAAAAGATGCATCTACATATAGGGCCATTACGTAAAGGAGAATCAAGTATCAAATCAATTGAATGTTTGACCTGGTAGTGTAGAGACACCCCTTTAGGTGAGGTAAAGATATATCTATATTCTTATACAGTCTTATCTACTTGATTATGTTTTTTAGAGAGACCACATGCTGAGGTTGTGGCAGTTACAGTGACCTTTGGTCCACTTTCTTATCAAACCATGAAGTGGACAAATTTCTAAGCTTGAAAAATTACCTTTCGACACTTCTTTGGAGAGTTGAAGGAAATTGTAGTAGTCGGGACAACATCGGGTATCATGTAGAGTTGACCTTCCAAATTAACAATGACTTTGCAATGCCCATTCTCATAAACAACATGATGTTTCCACATATAGGGTTTTCCTAAAAGAACATCACAAACTCCAAGTGGGAAAACATCACACAATACCTCATCCTTGAAGGGCTTGATGTTGTAGGATAAGCAACATTGTTGTCTAACATGGATGACTTGTCCCTGGATCAACCAATCGATGGTGTATGGTTGGGGGCATGACATCTTTACCAACTTCAATACCTTGATGACCTTAACCAAGATAAACTATTCTATATACCATTATTAACAATGAAATGCAATGAATTCCCCTTCACCCATAACTGTGAATGAAATAGGTGCTCCCCTTCATATGGCTACTTTGACTCTTCTAGTTGGATATTTGTGTTTTTGAAGGTGGCACTAGATTCCACGTCAATGATCTGCTTTCCCTTCTCTTTCTTTGAATCAAATTCCAAGCCAGAGTCTGGCTCTGAGGATTTCATCTCAGCCAATAATGCTTGTTTAAAGAGACATTCATCAGTGTTGTGCTAGAGGCTTCTGTGGAACTCACACCACTTGATGGTGTCCTACTTCGACTTCCCATTACCCTTATTTACCTTTATCTTGGTCTAGTTGTCATGATTTTGACCATCCTTGCTCTGTGCTTTGTTCTATGAGTTAGGGACACCTTTAACGATTTTTCGTTGTAATCGATTTGCAAACCCATACTCTCACTTATTCTTCTTCTTAAAATTTCACTCGATATTGACAACATACTTATAAGCAACAATCAGTACAACATCAAGTATCTTGTAGAGTTCACATTCCAAATTAATAATGACTTTGTGAGGCCTATACTCATAAACAACATGATGTTTCCATGTATAGGGGTTTACTAAAAGAACATTGCAAACTTCAAGTGGGGAAACATCACACAGTAACTCATCCTTGAAGGGCTTTGTTGGCACGGGGTTGGAGGTAAGTGAGTTGCGTAGCATCTAGGATGCTACGCATATTCATGTGGCACCGCGCAAGGCAAAGATAGCACGATAGGTGGAAAATAATCCACTTTTTGATATTTTCATGTCACTTTTTGTACTTATTGACCATTTCTTCAGAATATTGGTCCTTAGTGGTTAAGTTAGTTAGAAGTTTGTTAGAAGTTAGTTAGAAGTGGACCTTGAATGTAAAGGTGCAATCCTATAAATAGAAGAATTATGAATGTAAGAGATATGGGAATAGACATAGAGACATAGATATTCATGGAGAGTGAATACCGAATGTGATACTAGATAGAGTGATATTGGATCATTGTCTGTTTTGATCTGCAATTTGTTCTACGGAGTTCATATGATGTGATATGGATTGATCTGAACTCTTGCCGCCTTTTATCTTTTCTTGCTTTACCTTGCTGCAATTCTGATGCTGAATAAATATGCATATGAATGGATAATGTGATGCTTTATGCTTATCGATACTATCATCTTTTAGATTAGTTTTCTACACTGATGAATAAATAAATGCAGCATAATGAATGGTTTAGTAAGTAGATTAGATTTGGAAATTGAGCTGATGAACCTCTGATGCTCCAACCCTCCTCTATAATGTGGAAACTTGGTTTCGACAGCTCTCCCTCAAACATATCGGGTGAGATCTCATCCGCTCTGCGGGTGTTGCTGGACAGGGTAAAACCTGTTTGGGTTGATACTCAGGGAGATCTTGACGTGTTGAGCGTCGACAGAGTGGAACCCCTGTCTACTGGGTTTTGTTGGTCGGGATTGCGCCAATAAGCTTGGTGTCATAGGATAAGCAACATTGTTGACAAATATGGATGACTTATCCTTGACTCAACCAATCGATGGTGTATGGTTGGGGGCATGGCATTGTCGACAACTTCAATCTCTTGATGACCTTGACTGAGATAAAATCTTATGGATACCATTGTCAATAATGAAATAGATACCACAACTATGAATGGAAGAGGTCCTCCCCTTCCTATGGCTCCTTTGACTCTTCTAGTTGGATATTTGTGTTTGTGAAGGTGGAATTAGGTTCCATGTCAATGATCCGCTTTCCCTTCAATTGATTTGAATCAGAGTTCGAGCTAGAGTCCAACTTTGAGGATTTCAACTCAGCCAACAGTGATTTGTTTTAGCAACATTCATTAATGTTGTGCCAAGGGATTTTGTGGAACTCGTATCACTTGCCAGTGTCCTTCTTCGACTTCCCATTACCCTTCTTTACCTCCATCTTGGCTTGGTTTTCATGATTTTGACCATCCTTGCTCTGTGCTTTGTTCTAGAGTTAGGACCACCTTTATTAATCTTTTGTTGTAATTGATTTTCAAACCGCAAACTCTCACTTATTATTTTTCTTAAACTTTTTCTTAATCTTGACAACATACTGATAAGAAACTCCCAGTGATGAGATGTCCATGAAATCTATCTCTATTTGGATGTACCTATCCAGGCCACAGTAATACTTTAGGACCAAGTTCATTTAAGAGTCTTTGATACCTAGCTTTGAGGGAAAGGCATGGAAATATATTGGTGAAATCCGAAACTATCTGGTTTCTCTCCTAGCATAACGTTGTCCATCTCATGTAATGTTCATCATATTTTTTGATAAGGTATAATTCCTCCTTGATGACATCACCAAAATACACCCAAGTGGGTTTTTTCTTGTATGTTTCAGGTTCATCTTCAGCGTGCCTCTCATAGTAACAACCCCTCCAATATTTGACATGAGGGAGTTACTTAAGGAGTATGAAGGTGATCTTTTCATTGTCATAATTTTTTTAGACAATGTGTAACCCTCTAACAAATTTAACCATTTCTTCGAAGCATCTACAACTATATAGACTTCAAATAAAGGCCTTGGCAACTTTCTACAGTTTTTTAGGTCCAAAATTCCAAGGACATTTTGAGGCCCTCAATGGTCCCAAGAGATTCAAAAACACCTTGTACCCTTTAAAAGTTGTTATTATCTTCGATATCTTTCTAATGGGAGATCGTATGCCCCAAACGAAGCTTCTATGTAGAAGTTGTGCCCCTAGGAAGTTGACATGTCTTCTAGCCAGCTTGAGGCCCATAATTCCTTTTTGTCACTTCATCTTCTAGGGTTAGGTTTGTTGCATGTTTAGGGATTTTTCCTCTTTGTCTTTATGCTTAGTATACACAACCCTTTAATCCCTTTGTAATTATCTCTTGCAAATGAGTGTAGCCAACACGTCTCTCTTTGGATATAAGATACTACCATCTAAGCTAGTTTGTATTGCTTTGCAATTTATGGTGTTTTTTCATTCCATTCATTAAAAAATTTGGGTTATATTGTACTTTTGTGCTCTCTGTAAAATATTTGTGTGTATGCTTCCATTTTATATTGTTTCCTTCATTTCATTCTCTACATAATCCAAATAGTGGTATCATAGCAATATTCTTTTGTTATTTCTTGGTGCATGTCTCTAATGAGATTTGAGTATCTAGAGTTTGGGCTTGAACTAATTGAGCTTGGGGACAACACTCTCCTCATCCCAAGCAACCCTACATGGTGGGAGAAGAAAAGAGAGATGATGAAGCAGGCGATCATATTAAGTTGTTGCTTGAGGAATCCCTCGCATGATAGAGGAATGAGATTATGGATAATTTCGCCCAGATCCTTCAGCAATTGCCGATGGTGGCAAACACACCTTCAGCAAGAAACCATTTTACAGGTACAACCCCCTTCAAGGTACAAGTTAAATCAGACATGATGGAGAACCATTGTGAGTTAGTGGAAGATGTGGGTGGCCACCGATATCCACACGGATTAGTATATCCCCCTTAGGAAGTAATGGTATCCATTACATTAAGTTCCCCCATTAGGTGTGGAAACTTTTGCTAATTTTGAATCTTGGTGATCCAATTGCCTTGGTGAAGAAGTTGCCCTGCTTTGGTGACCTAGTATAGTTGGATGTTCTATTGGCGGGTGCCCTCCATTTGTGTAACCCATGATCTAGTTAACTATCACTTAATCAATACATTCATGGTTTATTTCAATAGATACTAAGTTCTCAACCACCTTTGAGGTATCCAATAGAGGTGGAAAATATGGTTGAAGGAGTTCCACGTTAAAGACTATGTGCAAGCCAAGGAATGGGTGGATACTAATTAATTCAAAATCATTCTCATATACAAATTTGATGATGATGTAAGGCCCATATCGAAGTGGATAGAGATTAGATGGGGTTATACAAGGTTCTCTTTCTGTAAATGTAACTAGACCTTATTACTAACTTGAAACTTGTGTGGAACCCAATGTTGGTCATGTCGTTGCTTATACTTGGTAATAGATTTTTGCAAGAGATCATGAACTTGTTATTGGATGTTTTGGATTTGTTAAACAAATTTAGATGCCCGATAAACCTTAGTTTTAGCATGGGAGGATTCTTCTTGTGTCTATGCAATGGACAGTCTTACATCAATTGGGGATAACGGTTGGAACCCAAAGCATACTCAAAACGGTTGTGGCTAAAAGTGTTTTGAAGGGCTCTATTATAACTATGATGAACATAAGGAAGGATCTCATCCCAAGTGTGGGGATTCTTGGAGTTGTACATTCTTAGGATATGCACAATTTTCATGTTGAATGCCTATATCTGTCCATCGTCTTGGGGGTGGAAGGAAATCGATTTAGTTAGCTTGGTGTCCATTATTGACCATAGGTTGGACTAGAAAGTACCAAGGAACCTGTTGTCTCAATCTAAAATAATGGTTTCTGGGAGGCCAAAATGAACCCAAACATGCTCAAAGAAGAGCTTAGCAGTGGCCTCTATCATTATGCTCTTCTTATAGGGAGTTAAAATTTCCATCTTATAGAACCGATCAACAACCGCAAATACACTGTCATTTCTTTGCTTGGTTAAAGGAAAGTCGGATATGTAGTTGATAGAGGTTGAATCCAAGGGAATGTATGGGGTATGCAATGGAGTGTACAACCCTTGCTTCTTGATTCTAGGTTTGGAAATGGCACATGAGGTGCACAATTAGATGTTCCTACTAATGTTTTGTTGAAGCTTCCTCCGGTAGAAGTACTTCTACAACATTACCATTGTCTTGTCTATTCCAAAGTGTCTTTCCACTCAATTGTAATGTGCCTCCCAAATCAGTTTCTCATGCTCACTTGAAAGAACACTGAGGTGGATGAGATGGCATAAAAGTCTGAGACTGGTCTTCCTTCTTGTAATGTTTGATAGGAAATCACAAAGTTAGGACCATTGTCCTACAATTTGGGCCACCAAGATGTCTTGTGTCCATAAGAGTTGAGCACAATTAGTCAACATAACAATTGGAGGTGGGATGACGTAATATGCAACTTGATTGGTGTTGCCCCTCTTATACTTGATGTTCAGGTTGAATTGTTGCAAGTGTGTGGACCACTTTTGATTGCGATCATTTTATAAATTTCCATGCATTTGCATGAATTGCAAGAGGTTGTGATTAGTGTGTATGATGGTCATCTTTCCTAGGATTTAATGTTTCAAATGACAACAAGCCTGTACAATAGAGTACATCTCCATGTCATAGGTGGGATACCTACAAACCAAATTAGAGAGTGTCTCACTATGATAGGACATAGGATGTCTATGTTGAGTGAGGACTACACTAATAACATAGTTATGTATTTGTCTCAATATCAAAAGATTGTTGCAAGTTTTTCATAGTGAGGACTAGCACCAAGGAGAGGCGTCATTTTAGATCCTCAAAGCCTTTTTGTTGTGATGCACCCCAAGAAAAATTGGTTTTGGTTCCACCCTTGGTAACTTGGCTTAAGGGCCAAGCAATATGATAGATCCCTAACACAAACCCACAGTAAAAGTTGGTGAGGCCCAAGAAGTTGCGAAGCTCTATTATAGTTGTCAGGGTTGAGCAAACGTGAATGAATTGGATCTTAGTTGGGTCCACATGCACCCCATGTTCATTCGCTATGTATCCCAAGTACTAAACTCTCTCCATGCCGAATGAGAATTACTCCAAATTGGCGTATAACTTGTGTTGGCACAAGGTACTAAGGGTCTGTTGAATGTGCTACAAATATTCTACCCATTTTTTGTTGAAGATGAGGATGTCATCCAGATATACAACCATAAAAGAGCTTGTAGATGGGTGCAATATACCATCCATCATCCTCATAAATGTAGTTGGAGAATTAATCAATCCCGAATGCATGACCAACCACTCAAAAAGGCCTTCTTTAGACTTGAACACTATCTTCCATACGTCATCTTGCTCAATTGGGACTCAATGGTAGCCTGACTTCAAATCAATCTTACTGAAGAACTTGACACCCTTAAGTTGATCAAGAAGATCATCAATTCAGGGGATTGGGTATTGATTCTTAATGATGATTTTGGTTATGTCTTTGCAATCAATATAGAGTCGACATGCACCATACTTCTTTTGTACCAGCACAATTGGGCTTCCACAAGGGGAGGATCTTGGTTGAGTGTGGCCTTTTTGGACGATCTATTGAATTTGGCACTTTATTTCCTCATCCTCCAAAATATTGCATCTAAATAATAGGCTATTAGGTAAAGGATCACCGGGTATCAAATCAATTGAATGTTTGACCTGATAGTGTAGAGGAACCCCTTTAGGTGAGGTAAAAATATCTATGTATTCTCCTTAAATCTTGTCCACCTACTTTTGCTATTTAAAGAGACCTTGTGTTAAGACTGTAGAAGTTGCAGTGACCTTCCATCCATTGACTAAACTATGAAGTGGACAAAATTCCCAATATAAGAGATTACCATTCGACATTGCTTTGTGAAGATTAAAGAAACTGCAGTAGTCGAGACTACCTCATGTGTCTTGCAGAGTTGGCCTTCCAAAGTAACAATGACAATGCAAGCCCTAGACGCATAAACAACATGGCCTTTCCACATATAAGGTTGTCCTAAAAGAACATCACAAACTTCAAGTGGGGCAACATCACATAGTACCTCATCTTTGAAGAGCTTAATGTCATATGGTAGGTGACATTGTTGACTGACATAAATTTATTGTCCATGAATCAACCAATTGATGGTGTATGGTTGGGGTGCAATGTTATTTGAAGCTTCAATATCTTGATGACCTCGACTGATATCAACTTCTTATGGATACCTTGTCAACAATGAAATGCAATGGATTCCACTTCACCCACAACTGTGAATGGAAGAGGCACTCCCTTTCCTTTGGCTTCTCTGACTCTTCTGTTTGGATATTTGTGGTTGTGATGGTGGCACTAGGTTATGTGTTAATTATTCGCTTTCCTTTACATTGCTTTAAATTGGAGTCTAATCCATAGTCTAGCTCTGAGTATTTAATCTCAGCCAATAGTGATTGTTTTGAGTGGCATTCATTAATGTTGTTCTAGGGGATTTTGTGGAACTCACACCACTCCCCGTTGTCCTTCTTCAACTTCTTGTTAGCGTTCTTTACCTACAGCTCTGACTGGTTGTCATGATTTTGGCCATCTTGCTCTGTCCTTTGTTATGTGAGTTAGGGTTCCCTCTACGAATATTCTGCTACAGTTGAATTGCAAACCCAAACTCTCTCTTATTATTTTGCTTACTTTTTTGCTCAATATTGACAACATACTAATAAGCAACTCCCACTAAGGAGATTTCCATGAAATCCATCTCTATCTGGATGTAGCTATGTAGGACACTGTGATACTTTAGGATGAAGTGTTGTTATGAGTCTTTGATACCCCACTTTGAGCGCAAGGTATGAAAATATATTGGTGAACTTTGACACTATCTAGTTTCTCTCTTGGTGTAAACTTGTCCATCTTGTGTACTAGTTATCTTAGTTTATGACAAGGTATAATTCCTCCTTAACAACATCAACAAAAGCCACCCAAGTGGGTTTTATCTTATATGTTTCAGACTTGCATTTGACTTTACTCTTGCAGTAACCGTCCTATCGATGTTTAACATGGGGGAGGGACTTAAGGAGTGTGAAGGTGATCTTTTGGTTGTCAGAATGTTTTTGAACTGAGTAACAACCCTTTAACATATTTAACCATTTATCCAAAGCATCTACATATATTTGGCCTTCAAATAATGGAATGTTAAGTTAACTTGTACCTTGAAGGGAGTCTCACCTCTGAAATGGTTGTTCATTGAAAGTGTCTCTGCCATCGTCGACAATCATTAAAGGATCTGGGTGAAATATCCATTGTCTCTTTCCTTTGTTGCATGATGGATTCCTTGAGCAACAAATTAATAGGATCTTCTACTCCGTCATCTCTCTTTTCTTCTCTTGCCATGTGAGGTTGCTTGGGATAACAAGAGTAGTTGTCCCCTCACTTAATTGGTTTGAGACGTAACTCACAATACTTTAATTTCATTGGTAACATGTAATGAGAAATAACAAGAGCATATTGCTATTATACCACTGGTCTTGATTATTTGGAGAATGAAATGAAGGCAACAATATAGAATGGAAACACACACATTAATATTTTGCAGATAGCACAATAGTACAATAAAACGCTCGACATGAGAAAGTAAATGTTGATGATGTAGGATAATGTGTATTATCAAGAGATATAACTTGGCATACAAAATCCATCTTATTGTTCCTCCAATCCACATTGGAAATCTATTGCAGACTCAACAAATATCCCTCGCTATATACTACATATAGCTTATACTTTGTAATGATTTCCATGAATATTTTAGCCATAATAGAACTATTATGTAACACAATTGGTTTCCCAATTAAGAGCATTGATTAATCAATATATATAATAGGAGTTTAAATTTACATGATTAAAATAATTAGGCAATTAAGTTGTTACATTGAGCCTACGCTGATGGTATATTATTGTAGTGGTTTGTTTCGGCCTTAAGATTATCTCACTATGTGGTTCTCAGAGTAAAATTCAAGCATTAGTTTAATTTGAGAATTAGTTGATTGATTTGGTTTATAATTCATCGATTAGGATTTAGGACGAAAATATTGTATGAATTGGAGTATCACGAGCCTTATAGAGTAATATTAAGTACCTTATATATTAATAGTTTCAAAGTTTAACTTATATTTAATATATTGGTTTCAGTGACTTGAATTATAATATGTTAATAATGTATTATTCAAACGATGAGGTTATGTGATAGGAATCAATCCATTTGAGATGAATTAAATGCCCCCCTATGACAATAATACACATGCATTGTAAATATTCTTAGTGTGGAGCTCAAGGTCAAGGCCCAACAAGCGAATACATATGAGTCCCCATGTTAGGCTATGATTATGGTGTGATTGCTATGTTTTCTATGGTGAGCTTATGCATGAAAAAAATGAATAAACATAAATACATAACAATGCAATATCCACCAAAATGGTTGCTTGAGAAACAACAAGGGAACCATGATATCATAAGAAGGGAAGAAGAAATGAGGTGCATGGGTGTTTTGACTTGACACTTCTCTTTGGGGGTACCGACCTTTTGTTGACTTGGGTGGTCCTTTGGATGTTTCCCCATGCTTCTTGGGAAGGGTTCCCTTGTCTTATGCAAACTCTAGAGGGAAAACCATTATTCACCCCCATTGGTGGATAATTCCTACTATCCTCCATTTTGTTTATGAGCATTGTACATTCTAAATTCTTTGATTCAAATATTCATCCTCTCTTGGGTTATGGAAGGGACATGTGTGAATCCCATAGTTGTTATGCATGCAACAACAAGGAAAATCCATGCACTCATTGCTAGTAAGATCATGTGGATTCTAGGGGACTTGTTGTGTACATTATAGCCATGGTTTTATCCTCAAAACCATCCCATTTCCTCTCATAATATCAATAGGTGAAGAAAACACAATCAAAATTTGCAACCAATTAGTGCCACTTATGGACTATTTTGGACAATTATTCTTCTCCATGTCATTTGAAGTAAGAAACCAATAGGGTTGGACTCTTTCTACCTACATTGAAAGGGAAGAAGACCCTATAGGATTTATGGAGCAAAGAAAGGTAATATCTTCCTTGTGTTGTGAAGGAGAAGAGAATGCTAAGGTGGATTGGTGGTTGGATGAAGGTATGGAGTGCTCAATAGTGAGTAGATTGGCTATGCCATGCGAGATATGGGTTGGGTTGACTATGGTTAGATCATCATAGGATATTCCTTCATCCTATTGTTATCTTGGTCGGGCTCAAGGGTGGATTCCATTGACTTCTACGGTTGGGTGGTGAATCGCTCCTCAACAACCAATTTGGTGGATTTGCACTTGATTTTAGATAAATAATAATGTGTCCTTTTGTGGAATGTTAATGTTTGTAATTTATTGTGTGATCCCATTAATTTAATTGGGTGATGAATAAATTCAAAATATGCATGGTTATTTCCATTATTATCTTTACGTGCATATGAATTTGAATTTATATTGTTGTTAGAGGTAGAATTGAATTAATTGTTTGTTATTAGAAGCAAGGATTTTCATATGGAATGCCTTGATGGCCAAGAAAGGCATTTGGGTAGGTGACATATATGTTTATGTTTTTTTCTACTGAGGTGGGTTTTGAAGAATCATGGTTGGTCAAATGAGGTGCTTCATATGTGGTGAATTTGTGTTCTACTTTTTTCCATTTTGCTTCAATTATTATGTAATGCATGAAAGTTGCTTGCAATTGTTAGTGAACATTGTAGCATTAATTCCTCTATCCTTTTGAAATATCCAAATCAAGCCTCATTTTGTTTGTAACTCCTGTTTAGAGTTAGTTGTTCCTTTGTGTTAGTCTTCTTCTCTTCTACAATTCCCGCTCCCAACTCTACCATGTCCCTAACAATTATGTTGAAGAGTTACTTGTATGCATATATTCCTTTTCACTTACGAGGGATTGATTTTGGTCAATGTCATTCAACATTTATATTTTCAAGGCTTGGTTAGGAAGCAACGCACAACTAAAATTGAATGTGAGACATAAGCTTTTGTTGAATACCTTTCAGAAGTTTAAGTTATTATGAAGGGACCACTAAAGACTCCATTGAGTTCATTGTCCAATCCATCAGAGATTCCTAGTCAACCCATTGAAGACCTCAATGCAAATCGTTGCTTATTTTTAGATCATATTGTTTATTAATAAAATATTTCCATTTAATTTACATATATATGCGATGATTAACAATATTTTTCTTCATTTTAAACAAGAATAATGAACATTGTTTATTAAAAGGGAATCAATTTCAAGAGGCCATGGACAACAATTTTTTGGTGAACAAAGATATAATTAAGTGTTACATTTCGTTTGACTAGGAGTCTAAAAGTAGGGAATGGAAAAGTGAAGGTCATTACTGTCAATGGTAGTAGTTTCTTGCTTTCACACCTATGGAAGATCAATAAATGCTTGGGAATGTAGTCAACTTGTACATTGCTTGGAATTTAGATATAATGATAAAGTTTAGTGAAGTTTTTTAGAGCGGAGGACTGTAATCGGAACGAATGCCCAGTAGAAATCCTTAGGTCACTGGTTCGAATTAGGCAGGTCGGAGTTGGTCTTCTTGCAGCACTTTTACAAGTATAAGTGAACAATTCGTGCAGTCCGTTACAGTGACTACTCCTCTCATTAATACCGCGAAATATGTCTTCTGCAGCACTGTTACAAGTATAAGTACTCGATTAACTTGCTATAATGTTATACTATATCACATTTTTTTTAACTATATTGTAAATAACTATTTTATTGAAACAATATACAATATGCTTACAAACAAGTCTTTTATTGAAAAAAGTCTTTTGTTGTAGTTTTTTTCATTGTTACTTTTCAATACTTATTTATTTTTGTTTTGTTTTCATAACATCTATATGAACATTTTTTATATGATCATAATCTCATGTAATTTTTTCTTAATTTAATTAGTTCATTGTGATGAATACAAAAAAATCAAATTCAAATGAATTTTTATAAAGTTGACCAAATGATATAAAATTAACTAACAATGAATTAACTAAATCAAAATATTTACAATAAATTGTGAATTTATAGGAGATGTACACGTATCATCTCCCATTTATTTTTCAAGCCAAATTATTTTTATGAGACTCTCATGCCATATTAATTAAGATCAAATAAACCATCCATTTTTTTTAGATATTAAGGAAGAATTTAAGACCACCTTTGATGTTTATAAAGTTCCATTTGAAATCCAAATTAAGGAAAATATGATATTTTTATAGATGTTCAAGTACTTGTAATAATAATTGATTCCCATCATACTTGT
Source organism: Pseudotsuga menziesii (assembly GCA_001517045.1). NCBI lineage: Eukaryota > Viridiplantae > Streptophyta > Pinopsida > Pinales > Pinaceae > Pseudotsuga > Pseudotsuga menziesii. The sequence goes on along the minus strand of LPNX010852476.1, from coordinate 465,846 downwards.
GGATTTTTCTCCATTGATGTTATACTAATGTCACTTTATGATGCCAATTGCCATCCAGATTGCCACAAACATAGAAAAATGTGCCAAAAAAATAAGAAATTTGAAAATGAATTGCTTTATTGGTACCTAGGGTTGTAATTTGGGTGGTATATTCTCTAAAATATTATACTATGGAGCTAATGTGGCTTGATCTTTATAGCTTGAACTATGTTGGCATCATTATGTACTTTGTGGAGTCCTTACATTACTTAAACATAAGTACTCAAATTCATCGCGACTTCACAGACTTGCAATATGAACAATTTCCAATCAAGCCCTAAGGTGGGTCCATGAGAAACTTTATGCAAAATGAATAACATGAATCTTAAAATCTACCCACCTACCCACCCATGTGGTCACAACAAAAGAGTTAAATAGAGTTGATAAAGAGAAACAAGTCCGCAGGGAAACTTATGCAACCTTCGATACATAGAATTTGAAAACCAGTAGAACACACATACTTTAAAACAAATGAATTATAATTAATTAAAGGGCATTGAGTTTGTATAGAGAGTTATGAACGCTTATAGCACAAGGAGAAAAAAATCCCTCGACCTTATAGAACCAAACTACTAAGTTATTGAATTTTCCTTCGAGTATTTAAACCTGTGAGAAAAACCTACAAAGGCCTTAAACTCACAAGCTTTGATTGTACCAAAATAATTTCCAACATTCCAATGGCCAACATGTCACCAAAGGAACTTTAATATAATGATGATAAAAATTGTACACGAACTCTTTAACATGACTCCTTACCTTTCTTAATAGTTTCCCAAACACATCAATTAACACATACTCAACTTTGCTATAAATCTACTACCAAGGTTCAAATGAAAATAATGCTTACCTTGATCATAATTTTTTCTCTCTTTTGCGATCTTTAAACCTTAACAAAGTCAAGGTTTCATTGATCCTTTTGTTTCGGGGCATCCACTATTGATAGAATGCTTTTGAACTCCAACTCATTGCTAGGGTTGATGTAAAAAATAGGGTGATTTTCAAGTGCTAATAGGTACTCTTGTCTTAATATCCAATCATTTGAGTGGATTGCAAGAGACATATGGATCATGTCCATTTCAAAGGAGAAATTTATTTTGGGTCTCATCTATAGTCCAAAACATAGGGTTTGTTCATAGCATAATACACCTCGATGTTCCTCTAGCCCTCAAATGTTCATAGCACAATACACACAATATTTTTCATAGCTATTTGGCCAAGTTCATTCTTACTTCTTATATCTGTTATTTTTTTCAGCTCTTTCTTGGGAAAAACTATTCTCCCCATATTTTTTATAGGTGTTTGGCCAAATTCAATCTTACTTCTTATATCTCTTTTTTTTTCAACTCTTTCTCGAGACAAACATTGATTTTCCTATTTCCTTTAACAAAAAAACTTTAAACATTCCCTTTTTCGTTTTGTATATCTCATTTTCCAATTCCTATTAACCAAGTTGAATAATTTGTAAAAATATATGTTGGATTGAATATCATTACACTAATTACCTTGATAAATTAAAGGCAAACTCTTTTTAATTTTAAATTTTAAATACTACTAATTTTTGTGAAAACTACGGCTTACATTTACATAAAGTATTTTTCAAACAAAAAAAGAAGGGTATATACAATGGACTTTATATCATCTTCCAAAGAGTTATTAATGCTGAAATGGAGTATGAATAGGCTACATAATCTAAATCTTGAGCACCTTTGATCAACAAAGCTTCCTTGGCCAATAACTTGTGAAGTACCTCATCACGCCACATGGCACAAAATGCAAACAAAAAGTTAATCCCAACCTATAAAACAAACTTACATTGGACCTTCCAAAGGGTGAACAAGGTAGAAACTTTCAAGGATTGTGAAATTCTAATGGGGGATGAATGGACTAGATAGTTATAGTCACCAAACAATGCCAATTGCCAATGAATTTGATCCTGAAAGAGAACAAAGTAGTGGCCTTGGATGAATGCCCAACAACCCTTAGTAAATTGGTACACCCAAAAAAATATGCTTCATCAACTTATAGTGGTGACAAATAGGGCAAATACTACTAAAAAGCCCACTCTTTGCCAATACGGCCTTAGAGGGGATCCCTTGACGGATAACTAGGCAAACAAATACTTGGAGCTTATAAGACAACTGAATGGTCCAAACACTATGAAGTTTGCACATCCAACTATCTCATTTTAACCATACACCCATCTAGTATTGAGAACAAGTCCAAAATGGCTTCAACATTCCAACGTTCATCTTAAATAGTTCCTACTCATGAATGAGCCTTAACACTCCATGACTAAATACTAATCGGGGGCAAGGAGGCCATAGTTCTGATTAAAGGATCACTAGTGTTTTTAAGACTGAGTAGCTACACCCCACAAGTCTCCTCAAGAAAAAACGCCTTTTCTACATCTTTTTCTACTCAATTGATGACCTTAAAGACAAAACAACTCATAGAAAGAAGTGTCCTAAGACCACCAACTCCAAATGGAGCGACAAGCAAGATCCCAACATTACTTGTTGGGATCCCTCCATATTCCTCCAAACCAAACTTGCCATTGCTCTCCATGCTATAAAATACCATGTTACTTGCATCATAGAGCTCCATCCACGTAAAGAACTTTGTTAATAATCTTAGGGCTCACTTTCTTAACTACATCTATTTAATAATTTAATACTTAAAATAATATTACATTGAATCCCAAATATTCCTCTTAACCAAACTTGTCATTGCTCTCCATGTTAGGGAATACCATGTTACTTGGGTCATAGGGCTCCATCCACGTAAAGAACTTTGTTGACAATCTTCGGGCAGGGCTCACTTTCTTAAATACTATTTATTTGATAATTTAATACTTAAAATAATATTTGGAAAAATCGTTCGAACTACACGTTTCAAACTCATTGCTTACTCGAGAGTCCAAGATATCACGCGGGATGAGGTGCTTCCTGAAGGCCCATTTATGAAGACACTAACAAGAGGACTTATATATTTCAACAATTTGGGGCCCTAAATGTCGTAATACATTTGATTGAACCTTTCACATTTTAAAACAGTACGCCAAAGAGGATAAGCGGGGTTGGATAAACTGAAGTAGTGAGTGAGTTTGAAGATAAGTGGGAGAAAATGGAGATGCCACTGAAATACTGAGCGAGTTTGAAGATAAGTGGGAGAAAATGGAGATGCCAGGGAGCTCTGCCATATCAGCCTTTGTGCCATTCCCTGCTTGGTCTGCGCCCATGATGCCCACATTCCCAAGGTATGCGAATACAATTCTTTCTATATATTCATACGGTGTTCTTGGGATTGTGCCATATAGTGTGCTTGATCAGACCAAGAAAATTACTCGAAATTTTAGAACCTGTGTAATTTGTGTATCTGTATTGTTTTAACGATACTGCAAAAAGCAATGCATTCACAACCAAATTATGGTTTTGATGTTTTTGGCATCATGCCACATTCAATGCTTGATCATAAAATTTTGAAGGGGAAACTGTTGTATCGGAGTTTTCATATTCATTCAGCATGGAATCCGCTGATACATTTCTTTTATATATTAATATGGTGTTCTTGGGATTCTGCCATATAGCGTGCTTGATCAGACCAATACAATTATTCGAAATTTTAGGACCTGCTGTAATTTGGGTATCTGTGTTAATGTAACGATACTGCAAAAAAAACAATGTATTTATACTCAAATAATGGATCTGATCCTTCTGGCATCATGCCATATTCAATGCTTGATCATAAAAATTTGAAGGGGAAACTGTTGTATCGGAGTTTTCAAATTAATTCAGCATGGAAATATGCCTGTTACCTAGAAATTACTCCCAAGAGTTAACAGAGCATGGAGAGTAAATTCATTATATTATGAAGGGCAGCAACACATGCTCCGTGCACGGTTCAATTATTTCTACTTGACTCTCAGACAATATCCATATAACAAAAGAATAGCCATACTTTATAGCAAAATATGATATCAGAGCTAGATGGCTGTCGCTGAATTGTGCGAACTAAGTCTGGTGATGATTTTGGAGAATTGATCATCATCAGCATTTGGAGAATTGGACACAAACTTAAATAAGGTATGACGTGTAGGGAAGTTAAAATCAGCAAAAGGTGCACACAAGGTACACATCTTTATGAAATTTTCGCAGAGTTCAAACAGTAAAGAGAAGGAAAAAACAAGGACCATAGGAATGAGTAGCCCTAAATTAAGAATTATCTGCCAAAAAGATATTTACTTATTATTGGCGAGATTTTAGAGATCTCACTATATACCTTTTCGGAATCCACATTTATATATAAAAAAGGGGCCTTGAAGACAACAAGCTAAGTCAATGTAGACGGCAGTAGATTTATCCGTCAACCGTCCATCACACTGGGTACCTCAGTGAGGGGATTGTGTATGCCCAACACCAAACTATTAACGTAAATATGCTGTCAGTGAGGGGATAGTGTATCCCAACACCAAACTATTAACGTAAATATGCTCTGATACAACATGTTAATACAACCATCAACATGTTCTAATATCAACCAGATTGCATCAACATTAGAACATCAGGTCAGCGTAGTTTTACATTCACAGAAAAATAACTTCGAGGTATTGAGATAAAGTTGGGAATTAGTAGGAGTAATGGGCCTAGCGGTTTTTAAACTTTAGCAGTTATTCACAGGATATTTGTATTGTCATTTTTGCAACTTAGACTGTAGGCAGCAGTCCAATATAACAAAGGGAAATACCATCACCAAAGGGATTGTCTTGGTAGTTGACCATTTATCCAGACTGTATCCTTTTCTAACTCCGAGGTATTCAAGACGGAGTGTCATCCTCCCCAAATAACCAAAAGTTAGATTTATGATCGCTAACTAGTGCGTTCGAGGCGAAGTGGAAGGTATTCGAGCATCCAACAGTCCCCTGTATTGAAGCAGATTCCAATCGTATTGTAAGAATAGAGTCATCAACAAAGTGGTTGTTGAGAAATACCCTATCCCATGTAATCTAGCTACTTTCAAAAGGTAGCCAAGTGCATTTGTGACTGTGACACACAAATAAGGAGCCAACAAGCATCATTGTTTAATAAACCCGTAAAGCTTCTTGTTTGTAAACAAGATATCGTTGATCGCCACAAAAGGTGAAGCATTTGAAAACAATGTATGTACCTTCGTACTAAAAGTTGGCCCAAGCATTAACCATTTCAGCATGTCCAAAATGAAACCCAAATCTATTTCGTCAGATGCGTTGTCAAAATCAGGAAGAGAGAGTCATGCTTGGTTTCGTTGGCCCATTCCATGCTGTAAGAACAGTTCCACTATGAATCGCCCGTGAATGATACCATTTTTTTCTTCACAATCTAAGAAGCTACTCTCTGAATTCACGGGGCCATATCCGTAGCGATTATTTTAGATGCAACATTAAGGAACATGATAAGCTCCCGACCATTGATGGTGTCTCTAGCTGTACTTTTGAGATTAATTTAATGAGGCCCTGTTTAAGAAATTCTGAAAGATTCCTTTGTTTAAATTTTTTATTGAACCATCGTAAACAGGTTATCACCAACACTGTCCAACATAGCCTTGCGAAACTCACAAGGAAAGCCAACGGGCCAGGAGATTACCATTCTTCATCTTGGGCAAGCCAGAAAAGAGTTGTGTCTTCGAAATCTATCTACTTGGTGCCTTTCTTTCAATAGGACTGACTTTAGTGGGAACAACAGTGTCACTATATTCGTTTCTCGCCACCTGTACCTGATTTGAAAGGGGCTAATAGGAAAATATATTTTGGGAATGAATCCCAAACATATTCTTGATTACATTAAAGTCTTCCTCAATTAAACCGTATGGTCTTCAAAATCCTAGGATTTTCTCTGATGCGTATTTCCTTTTCAAGATGTCAAAGTAGAACTTGGACGGCTCATTCCCCTCCTTGATCTTGTGCAACCTTTTCTTGATTAGTGCTCCTCTTCCTTTATATTCTTTAGCCATCCTGATGATGTGTTATAATCTGGTCGCTTGATTGGATTTGCATTTTATGAAGTTCCTCTTCTAGCAGTGTTTTCACAGTCTTCACGATATGCCAATGCAGCCCAAGAAGAGATTAAGACCTTTGAGGAGAACACAGCTCGAGGACAAGATGAGTCCGAGATGGAAATCCATAAACAATGGAAAAAAGAAAATTGTGTATGAAAAATCTGTTGTATCCAGCCTCGTGTATAATTATTTATTCCTTCTTGAGAAGACTGGGTCAAATATGACCATTCTTATCTCTCTTTGTACAAATCTATAAATATTTCCCTTAATTCAATTTCTATACATAGAAGTAGTGTACAGTTAGGACAAACATGGTTCTAATCTGAATGCATCTCATGTATATTTTATGAATGTTTAGGTTATTATTCAGTTTGGCGTACCCACTTCACATTAATTGGTATCAGAGCATTCGCTCCTCACTTCCTCAACCTCTCAAAGGAGTCTACTGCCTCCTCATTTAGGCTTCTGCAGCCTTTCAAAGGGATCTGCTCCCTCCTCCTTCAGGCTTTTGTAGCCTCATTCATTTCTTGGGCTTCCATAGCTCTCAGCAGTGATTTCTTTTTTACTCCAGATAAGTTCTGAAGCTATTTGTTATTTTATAAAACTTTATAGTGGAATTTTTTTTCTTCCTCCTTTAGGTTTTTGTAGCCTCATTTATTTCATGGGCTTCCATAGCTCTCAGCAGTGATTTTTTTACTCCAGGTAAGTTCTGAAGCTATTTGTTATTTTATAAAACTTTACAGTGGAATTTTTTTTCTTGGCAGACACCAAAAGACAAACCCTAGTTGTCTTCCGCTCTAACATGCAGCTTGCACCCACTCTTGTGCTCTGTAGCATGCCTTGTCTGCTGACTGTTTAACCTCGATCCTAGTTACCATTTTACTATATGGCCTTTTAACCCTAACCCTGGATTGCAAACTTTATAGGGTTTCTATCTTTCCAATTCTGCCTTTTAGATGGAATTCCTTACAGATGCTATCAAACACCAACACAAATATATTTAAACCCTTCAACAACTCCAACATCTGCCTATCCCAACCACTCAACAACAAAATGCTCTTCACACCCTTGCTCAGTCCGAGACAAATTTGTTATAGACCACACAGGCCATGCTTAGTAGGCAATAGACTTACAGTAATTGTTGGTATAGGCGATGGTGCACCAACAACGATGAATGCACAAACTCCAACAACAAATTAGGATGGATGCAAGCACACAATACCCCTAGCATCCCCATCTGTCTCAAGCCCAAGGTCAGTCAACAACAAGTTGTTTCTCTTTTGGCCGATAGATCCATATTGCCTATTCTCCCACTTTGATCATAAGTGCCCCTATTGCACATTCAATGCACTTATGAATGGTTTCTCTGGCTTTTCCTCCAACAATAGTGGTTCCTTCCCAGTGTCCACCACTAATGCACCACTAATTTCAATCAACAAATCTTGCATTGTAGAAGAATCTCTTATTAGATTATGGAGCTCTATTTAGTGACATAACAAAGTCAGAGGATTAACTTAATATGTAGATAAGATAAGATAAGGTAATTTTATTAATATCCAACAAATGACCACATAAATAGGTCAATGGGACTATGTGGTGACGTGATGTCAATACAAAGAGGGAGCACTAAGGCGTCTCCTATATAAAGCAAGACGTGAAACTCAATCCTAAAGCCAAAGAGAGCTAACTCCAAAGATGGAGAGCCAACCTAGAAGAGATAAGTACACAGAGAACCAATACAAAAGAAAAATGTACAAGGAGAGTGGATCTAGGAACTATGATACAAAAATGGAGAATATATCATGGCACACTGGAAGTACTGGAAGCATTTCATCTAACATTTGAAGCTGAATGAAGAAATCTCGAGATAGTAATCTGTCTAGTAGAACTAGATGGTTTGGAAGAATATTTATAACAGGTAGTGTGTCACCGCTGGATATGGGGAGCCTGTTGTTGTGATCTAGATGTAGTTGACTGACTGTTGGGATGGGGTCAAGGATGGCCATGTTGCTGGGGTTGGATGGATGTAGAGGTGGTCTGCTGAGTCCTAACTAATCTTCAATTAGAGATAGTACTGCTCTCTATCCGTCTCTTGGTGCTCCTAGACGAGGGGAGTGCTAGAAAAAAGGAAGCGATCTATCGAGTGGAGGTTGGCCTTTACTGTGGATGTCACTGGAGGAGGAGGGACTGGAGTCGGAGGGCCTCTTACAAGTATAAGGCTATACATCTCTACATCTTTGATCTGGAAACCTGATGAAACTAGCCAAAGACTGGGACTCCACGAGAAGAAGGTCCCTGAAAAGACAATGGAATCGTCCGTGAATATTGTAATATATGGGACACCTAAAAATGAGATGTTCCTCAGTTTCGACCTCTTGAAGATGGCAAAACTGGCAGATCTTGTCTGATTGGTTGATCTAGTGATCTTTCTCAACCTTGAGACGATGAGAACCCACTCTGAACTGCCCCAAAGGGATACGAAGAGCCATCTGTCCAATGGCGGAGTGTGTAATGGGGTCGAACATGAGACCGCCCCTTAGATCCATGAAATGTGCAACATAAAAGTCCATCTTTGGACCTAACCCACCCCGGGGGTTGATCCAAGTGACCAACACGAACTGTTTGTAGATATTGTTAAAAAACTGAGAGTGGGGTGAATCAGTATTTGTACTAATTAAAATTTTAATCAAAAGCAGATTGCTGATCACCAATCACAGCACAATATCAATGTGTATAAAAATAACGAGATGCACAGTACACAGTAGTTTTTAACGTGGAAACTCAAGTTCTGGGGGTAAAACCACGGAAGCCTTTTTAAAAATAGTTTTCCAGAAATAACTGGAAGGAGGGAACAACCCCCTTATTATATAGACTTCAATTTTCCAGCTTCAACTGGAAGGAGGCTACGACCCCTTGATTTACAGGCTACGACCTAAAGGAAGCTGCCATTCCCTAGTTTTCTAGCTTCAACCGAAAGGAGGCTACGACCCCCTTTCCTTGCCTCGTCCTGCTACCTTGATAAGAAGAAGATTGTTGAACCTGTGGACCTGTCACATACCAAACTCTGCTGCTGATAACCTCTGCATTCTAGTCACTGTCAAATCATCAAACATCAAGGTCTGAACATGTCATCATCAAGGTCTGTAACATAGGGTGTACATCATCATCAAGATCAACTCATCTCATCATCATCATACAGTTCATCATCAGGGAGATTGCTTTATCAACAAGGTCTGTGAAACATCAGTCTCTTGAACATGCTATCATAGGATATGCGTCATCATCATAAAGTGTAGGAGTGTATGTACATCATAGAGTGCATCATCATCACATGCATCATCACATCATCATCATCATGTATCATATCAAGACATTCATCATCATGTAATGGATCACAATCTCATACTTCAACTTGTGCATTCACTTGCACATTAATACCACCATACATACCACTTGTACACCTGAACACTTGTACACTTACTCATACATATATATACACATCCCTATGCACATCACTGTACACTATACACAGTATACAACTTTACATACTACTGTACAGTGTACATATATACACATATTATTGTACACTACTGTTCACATCCTTGTTCACTTCAACACATGTACACATGTACACTGAACACTGTACATATACATGTACCCATACACTTTGTACTGTATTCATATGCATACATTACTGTATTTATTGTTCAAACATACCTTGTTGAAAATACTACAAATGTTGACTGTGTACTGCAAAAGAAGGGCTCGCATCCCAAACCTTGGACTGTTCTTGCCTGAACAAATTCGGGACTGTCATAAAGAAGGCATTAGCAAGACTTGATCAGCAGTGAACACCAAGCATCATCAAGTGGAAAGATTGAACTGTATGTTGTTTTAACCCAAGACTCTGGAGAATTCAGGAGAAGTTTTAACCAAAAAATTGAACTCTGCTGCTTTGTATCCACGAAAACCAGCAAAGAAAAATCTCAGTTCAGACTATAAAATCGGATGCCCTTCCTGTGGAAAAATTGGATGCTGGTTGACTTATTGTGTGCCCCTCTTTAACCTCGTGAGTGAACGAAAGCACGTTCTACTCCCATGACATCATGTAGTCTATGCGCAAGAATTATTCCTTTCAAATCGTTCATGGATAGGAGTGCTAGTAGGTAGAAGCAGGAACACTGCTTCTCTTCTCCTGATGAAACCCAGTACAACATTCATACAGCCGCATTGTCCATGCGTGTAGGCTAAAGTGGCAAATATTTCCTGTCCGTTTGACATTGAGTACTGTGGAGGACTGTACACTTGCCAGTGATGTGGATAACCTGTGGTAAAGAAGGCAGCATATAACTCAGATTGTTTGCTAACTGAGGAGACTCGGGTCTGTCAAAGGAGGGCAGCAGAAACTCAGGACTGTTCAGGAAATTCGGGTCTGTAATAACCTTGCAAAGAGAACTGTTTTATTCTTCCAAAAAAAAACTGGTTTGTTCTTCCCTTCAAAAACTCGGGCTGTCACAAGTTTCAAACCCCAAAAAAATTTGTGAAAGAGGAATTCTGGTCTGCAATTCTCTGCTATTGTGTATCCCACGGAATTTTCCTCAGACCAACGAATTAACTCAGTCCAAAAGCTACCAAAACAGTGCGTTCATTTTTCTTGTTTAAATGTGATAAGTGAATGTGTATTAATATACTAACCTTTACGTTGAGGAAAGAAGTGGGGCCGACTTGTAGGTGAAGTTAAGTCCTCCTTTTTAATAAACAATGTTTTAATAGTTAAATAGTTAGTGGGTTTTTTTTATTAAAAAAAATTGTTTAAATTTTTTTTTTAGAGGGTTAGACATTAGGGGATGGTTGTTAATTATTAAAAAAACATATCAGATTTAATATTTTATTTAGTTAGCAGTCTTATTAATGTAAATTTAGGATTAAGGTTTTGAGAAATTTTTAATTAAAATTAATGGGGCTTACTTGTTAAGAAATAATTCCATTTAATAATTGAGAACTATTTTATTTATTAAAACCACTTTAATGATGTAGACCTAAAGAGAGGGTTAATTGTTTTAGTACTTTAGTTAGGTCAACAAGGTTGCCACATACTTCATAAATATGACCATCAAGGTGTGGGGGTGCTTAGACTTCTTCTAGGGTACCATGACCTCTACAACATGCAAATGACCACTGAAAGGGTCATTTGGACTCTTGCAACTTCTTCAACCCACCAAGGACATATTCTAGGGCAATATGGCATGGTTGTGGTGGTGGGGAACCAAAGACACAACTGGAGAACCATCGAACCCACTTGGGGGTACTTAAACACTCTACAGGGTGTTCAGGGCTTTTGCCATTGTCCCAAGGGCTCCAAGGGCTTCAGACTTGGGCTTGGACAAAGTCAAAAGGTCTCTTTTGACATTGACAACCACTTAACCCTCAGGGGCTCCTCAAGGGGAACCAAGACACACTGATACACACCTGTTGGCATCAATGACAATTTAGTCAACAATCTCCCCCTTTGTCATTGATGACAACTCCAAAGCTCCCCCTTCGAATGAGCTTCCTTTGTCCACACAACTCCCCCTTAGATCATGTTTCTTTTACCTACCTTGTTCAACTTTTTCTCCCCTTTTGGCATCAATGGCAAAGGGTACTTCTGCCATGCTCCCCCTGTCATATTGTAGTGTTGTTGAAGATAGATGAATTCAATTAGGAGATAGTATGACTCCCAATTTTTCTCTGAGGTACTCAAAAGTCTCTCTTGGGAGAGGCTTAGTAAAAACGTCTGCAACCTGTTCTTTTGTCCCGATATATTCCAACTTGATATTCTTTTCTGTGACATGGTCCCGAAGAAAGTGAAACTTGATTGGAATGTGCTTGGTCTTGGAATGCATAACTGGATTCTTGGAGATACTGATGGCACTCGTATTGTCACATAGAATAGGAATCGGTTCATTACATGTCACGTGTATGTCTTGCAGGGTTTGCTTCATCCAAAGAATTTGAGTGCAATAAGCTGTTGCTGCTATATATTTTGCTTCTGTGGTTGATAAGGACATTGAAGACTGCTTTTTGCTTGACCAAGATACCAGACAACTGCCTAAAAAGAAAGCTGTTCCACTAGTTCTTTTTCTATCGTCAACACATCCTGCCCAATCTGCGTCTGAATAGGCTATCAATGTCAAATCATTCCCTTTTGGATACCAAAGTCCAAAATCCAAAGTTCCTTTGAGATACCTAAAGATCCTTTTAACTGCTATAATGTGAGTTTCCTTTGGGGTAGCTTGAAATCTTACAACTTGTCCAACGGCTTGCATCACATCTGGTCTGGAGGCAGTTACATATAGTAGACTACTAATCATTGACCTATAGAGTCTTTGATCAACTTCCTTAGATTCATCGTCTTTGCTTAGCTTACAACCGGTGATCATAGGGGTACTCACAGGTTTACAGTCTTCCATCTGGAATTTCTTTAACATCTCCTTAATGTATTTTTGTCTGGGTAATAAAAATGCCTTCTGTTCTTTGAGATATCTGGAGTCCCAAGAAAAAGGTCAATTCACTGAGTAATGACATTTCAAACTCTTTTTGCACGTCCTTATCAAATTGTTGGCTTAGTGAATCATCATCGCTTCCAAATATGATATCATCAACATAAACTTCAATGATGAGTATGCTGCCATTGTCTTGCTTGATGTACAGATTGCTATCTGCACTTCCCCTCTTAAAGTTTTGTTGTAGTAAGTACCTGTCCAATCTAGAGTACCAAGCTCTTGGAGCTTGCTTTAGTCCATATAAGGCCCTTTTGAGCCTACATACATAGTCCTCGTTTTCTGAAAGTTGAAATCCTTCTGGTTGTTCGACATAGACTTCTTCTTCCAATTCCCCATTTACAAAGGCTGATTTTACGTCCATTTGATACACTTTGATGTCTTTGGAGCAAGCGTAGGCCAATATCATTCTGATAGCTTCCATTCTGGCAACTGGTGCATATGTTTCTTCAAAGTCTATTCCTTCGATCTGAGCATAACCCTTACAAACCAATCTAGCCTTGTTTCTGATTACTTGTCCATCTTCATTCATTTTGTTTTTGAAAACCCATTTTGTGCCAATTACATTCTTGTTACGTGGTCTCGGAACAAGTTCCCAAGTTTCATTCTTCTTGATTTGATCTAGTTCTTCTTCCATAGCTTTAACCCATTGTTCATCTGTATTGGCCTCTGCAAAAGTTCCAGGTTCAGTTGTAGACAAAAGAGAGAAGTGTACTTGCTCATTTCTTCCGGATTGTCTTCTTCTGGTTCCTATTCCAGCATCCTTATCACCAATAATCTGATTTGATGGATGATTCTTCTGGTACCAGTTCTTAGGTGTTAGTTGATCTTTTTGTTCTTCTTGTTCGATAGTTGGTTGATTCAGTTCTTCATCTTCCGTGAGTTGCTCTTCATCCTCATCTGGTTGTTCTTCCACTTTAATTTTCTTCACACCTTTTTTCTTGGAACCTTCCTCTTCTTCATTGTTTGATTCTTTTGAGTCTTCTCTGGATGATGTTAGTCTTCCTTCATCTATCTTCACGTTAATGCTTTCAATCACTTTGTCTAATCTCAGATTGTAGCATTTGTAAGCTTTCCTCTTGGATGAATATCCAACAAATATGCCCTCATCTACTCGAGAGTCAAATTTTCCAATCTTCTTATCTTCTCTTTTGATGTAACACTTGCTTCCAAAGATTCTGAAGTGTTGTACACTTGCTGCTCTTCCGGTCCATAGCTCGTAGGGAGTTTTATCATTTTTGTTTCTGAGTAATCCTCTGTTTAAGATGTGTATTGCTGTATGAACTGCGTGTCCTCAAAATTTGTCATTTAATTTGGATTCATTCAACATGGTTCGAGCCATCTCCATTACTGATCTATTCTTTCTTTCAGCAACTCCATTTTGCTGAGGTGTTCTGGCTATTGAAAATTGTCTCTTTATTCCATGCTCTTCACAGTACTTGTTAAATTCATCAGAAGTGAATTCTCCACCGTTGTCAGATCTAAGGCACTTGATTCGTGACCCTATTTCATCCTCGACTAGTTCCTTGAACGTTTTGAAACATCCAAATGCTTCTGATTTCCTGTTGAGAAGACACACCCATGTCATCCTGGTATAATCGTCAATGAGTAGCATGAAGTATTTTTCACCATTCAATCCTTTGCTTTTGGTTGGTCCACATAAGTCAGTGTGAACGAGCTCCAAAGGTTTTGTAGAAGAATGCTCTTTCGTCTTAAAATGCACTCTTGTTTGTTTTCCATGTTGACACTGTTCACATACAAAGTTAGTAGGTTTTGTGACTTCCGACATATTTCGAATTGCTTGGTTTTTGTAGATTTTGACCAAATTGTCAAAATGTATGTGCCCCATTTTTCTGTGCCAAAGCTAGCTTTCATCTTCTTTTCCCAAGTGACATTTTTCGGACTCAATCTCATCTAACACGTATATGTTGTTTGGAGTCCTAGTGGCTGTGGCTACTAACTTCCTTGATCCTTGCTTTCTTATTTTACATTCTTTTGAGTTGAAGATGAGTTCATGTCCTTGATCACACATCTGACTGACGCTTAGTAGATTATGTTTCATGTTATCTAGAAGCAAGACATTTTCAGCCAAGGAGTTTTTACTTCTGAGCTTTACTATGCCCTTTCCCAATACTTTTGCTGAATTGTTATTTCCAAATGATACAGATCCTTTATCCTTTTCAATATTGACGAAAGCATCTTTGTCACCTGTCATATGCTTGGAGCAACCGCTATCAACATACCATTTACCAGAGCCGTGATTCTGAGCTTGAAGAGCAATACCACATTCGTAGTCGTTATTGTGTTTAATCCATACCTTGTTGGGCATGTCCTCATTTCTTACTGTTGGTATCCTCATTCTGCAATTTCTGGCTATATGTCCAAAGTTGTTACACTTGTAACATTCTATTTCTGATCTCAAGGGATCAAATCTGTTGTTGTACTGTGGTCGTCTGAGGCTTGCAAGGTTATTCCTTAACTCAAAGTTTCTTCTTTGAAAACAGTTTACATCTTTGTGTCCAAATCTTCCACATGTGAAGCAATGCCCATAAAAGAAGTATCCATACCTGGGAATATATGGAGGAGGTGCTTTTCTGAGATTTGATCTTTCTGCTGGCCCTTCTTCTGATACAGATTGTTCTGGCTGACGTTCGATCTCTTCTTCATTCTTGTGGTCCTTGACAACTTCTGCATACCTTCTTGGCTTCTTTTCGTTATCTGTCAACATTGAGCTTGAGGCATTATTTGTATTCTGCTTGTATCCTATACCGGTCTTGTCGAAGAAAGACTTTTGATTGCTGATGATTTGTTCTAGAACCTTGGAGTTGTTTTCATAACCCTTTGCGATATCTTTCGTCTGCAGCTTGTTCTTCAGAGATACTATCTCAGCCTCACGATTCTCCTTTTCTCTTATATTTGTCATTAGTTTTTCAGTAAGAGAGTCTTCAACTCGTTTGGCTTCTTCTAGTTTGGTCTTCAAGTCAACAATGGTTTGTTCAAATCGTTGTGCCTCTTCCTTAAGCGTTCTATTTTCCTTCCTGACTTTCTTCAGCTCTTTCAAGGCGCTTACAAGTTTTGCCTCAAGATCTACTTCTCCTTCATCTTCAGATTCTTCTTTACTATTATGATCCTTATCCGAGCTTATTGCCATAAAGAGTACCTTGTATGGTTCATCGTCATCATCAGAATCACTGTCACTGTTATTGTCGGAATCACCACTGGATGAGCTATTGTCCTTTTTTGTGTAGAGACTTTTTTTTTTTGCAAACTTTCTTCTATTCTTATTCTTGTAATTATTGTACTTCTTGTAGGATTTAAAACTGTCATCCTCTTCACCATTTGAGTTCTTTGCATATGGACATTTAGAAGCAAAATGACCTATCTTTCCACATGAAAAACATTTAAGAGGTAGCTTACCTTTGTATTTTCCAGTGCCTCTCTTTAATTTCCGAACAAAGTTGGCTATTTCTTCATCATCAGATTCATCACTTGTCGGTTTGTCTTTTGTTGATTTGTTCTTCCCAGCTTGTTTGGTGGAGACCTTGAATGCTGCTTCCTTTCTTGACATTTCTTCATCTTCAATTCTCATTTCGTAAGCTACTAGAGTCCCATGCAGTTGATCCACTGTCATAGTCTTTAGATCTGTTCTTTCTTCTAAGGCAGAGATCTTGGGGTTGAACCTTTTGGGAAGAGTTCTTAGAATCTTCCGAACAACTATAGTCTCCTCAACCTCTTCTCCCAAACCTTTGATGGTATTCACAAGCTGATCAACCCGAAGAATATAGGCTGCTATGTCTTCGTCTTCATTCATTCTTAGTTGTTCGAATTGTCCCCTGTAAGTCTGAAGTTTGGCTTCCTTGACTTTGCTATCTCCTTCATATGTGGTTTGGAGTTTGTCCCACATTTCCTTTCCAAAGGGACAGTTCATCACTTTGTTGAATATCTATGTAGCACGGGAACCGCTCCTGGCTTTTAGGAAACTCGTTCCCGAAGTTCCGACGTTCCAGGGAACTTTGGAACTTGTAGGAAACTTTCCCAATCCAACGGAAACCGTTCCCGATGGTTGGGAACTTATTGGGAACTTTTACCCTCTAAAATCGGAAACTTGAAGACTTCTTTTTGCGCGTTTCCTTCATTAGGAACTTCCACGCATTCATTCCTATTTCCTTGCGACCGTATATACATGGTTGATTCAAAAAAATTTCTCTTGAAAACTAAGTTGCAATAAAAGTCTTTTTCGTGCTACCTTGTTGAGTTGGTGCACCGATCTCTATTTAATGCTCGTGCTAGAGTATTCACTCATCCCTACATTGAATCGCACTTATCGCTAATCAATAATATATTAATAAATGTAAATCTATTTTGACGTTTTATCACTAATCAATAATAAATGTAAATCTATTTTGACGTTTTATCACTAATCAATAATAATGAATAAAAAGTAAACTTTTAACTAATTGGAAATGGTTCTAAATCTTACTTTAAAACTAAATTCATATATTAGTATTACATTTAAATTAAAAATATCTTGATTTTTATTTTATAATAATTTAAATTTGAATAATTATATACCTTTGCAATACCTTGGCATAGAATGTTTTGTAAACATATAATATTCTAATACATTTTAATCATAGTTGACACAAAAATAAAAACTTACTCTATACATATAGCCACAAATATAGGGACTATAAATTCTAAAAGTCCCCACTTTAGAAAAAGTCTACCTTATATAATCAATGATGTCGATGGTAATCTTGATTTTATTGCCATTTCCATCTGCTAAGAGGCTCTCGTTACAACCGCAATACAAGGGATAAGTTAAGTCATTTGATTTGTGTTAATGTTTCCTTTTTTCTCTATGTTTCTTCTCTTCTCATGTTTTTTTAATTATTATTTTTTATATTTTTTTAATATATATTATTGACGTTCCCAACGTGCCGTTTCCTGCAAATTTGGGGGAAACTTCTATACGTATCCAACACTCGTACCCGCGTTCCCTAAGTTCTCGAGTTCCATAAACTTGTGCAACATAGTTGAATATAGATTCGTTTATAGCACTTAGAAGATGATTTCTATTCTTTGAGTTGTTGTTGTATTGAACCAGCTCACCTGCATCAGTTGGCACGGTCTTTGGTACTTTGTACCCATTCTCGATACTCTGCCATATTTCGATTCCTTGAGCTTCTATGAAGGCTCTCATTCTTATGCTCCAGAATGCATAGTTGCTTCCATCAAACAAGGGTGTTCCAGATTTGCTTTGTTTAGCAAACTTCCCCATAATTACCTTCCAGCGGTTAGTCTATTCTGAAGGAACCTGCTCTGATATCAATTGTTAAAATACTGCGAGGGGGGTGAATCAGTATTTGTACTAATTAAAATTTTAATCAAAAGCAGATTGCTGATCACCAATCATAGCACAACATCAATGTGTATAAAAATAATGAGATGCACAGTACACAGTAGTTTTTAACGTGGAAACCCAAGTTCTGGGGGTAAAAACACGTAAGCCTTTTTAAAAATAGTTTTCCAGAAATAACTGGAAGGAGGGAACAACCCCCTTATTATATAGACTTCAATTTTCTAGCTTCAATTGGAAGGAGGCTACGACCCCCAGATTTACAGGCTACGACCTGAAGGAAGCTGCCACTCCCTAGTTTTCTGGCTTCAACTGGAAGGAGGCTACGACCTCCTTTCCTTGCCTCGTCTTGCCACCCTGATAAGAAGAAGATTGTTGAACCTATGGACCTGTTACATACCAAACTCTGCTGCTGATAACCTCTGCACTCTAGTCACTGTCAAATCATCAAACATCAAGGTTTGAACATGTCATCATCAAGGTCTGTAACATAGGGTGTACATCATCATCAAGATTAACTCATCTCATCATCATCATACAGTTCATCATCAAGGAGATTGCTTTATCAACAAGGTCTGTGGAACATTAGTCTCTTGAACATGCTATCATAGGATATGCATCATCATCATAAAGTGTAGGAGTGTATGTACATCATAGAGTGCATCATCATCACATGCATCATCACATCATCATCATCATGTATCATATCAAGACATTCATCATTGTGTAATGGATCACAATCTCATACTTCAACTTGTGCATTCACTTGCACATTAATACCACCATACATACCACTTGTACACTTGAACACTTGTACACTTACTCATACATATATATACACATCCCTATGCACATCACTGTACACTATACACAGCATACAACTTTACATACTACTGTACATATATACACATATTATTGTACACTACTGTTCACATCCTTGTTCACTTCAACACATGTACACATGTACACTGAACACTGTACGTATACATGTACCCATACACTTTGTATACTGTATTCATATGCATACATTACTGTATTTACTGTTCAAACATACCTTGTAGAAAATACTAAAAATGTTGACTGTGTACTGCAAAAGAAGGGCTCGCATCCCAAACCTTGGACTATTCTTGCCTGAACAAATTTGGGACTGTCATAAAGAAGGCATCAACAAGACTTGATCAGCAGTGAACACCAAGCATCATCAAGTGGAAAGATTGAACTGCATGTTGTTTTAACCCAAGACTGTGGAGAATTCAGGAGAAGTTTTAACCAAAAAATTGAACTCTGCTGCTTTGTATCCACGAAAACCAGCAAAGAAAAATCTCAGTTCAGACTGTAAAATCAGATGCCCTTCCTGTGGAAAAATTGGATGCTGGTTGACTTATTGTGTGCCCCTCTTTAACCTCGTGAGTGACCGAAAGCACGTTCTACTCCCATGACATCATGTAGTCTATGCGCAAGAATTATTCCTTTCAAATCGTTCATGGATAGGAGTGCTAGTAGGCAGAAGCAGGAACACTGCTTCTCTTCTCCTGATGAAACCCAGTACAACATTCATACAGTCGCATTGTCCATGCGTGTAGGCTAAAGTGGCAAATATTTCTTGTCCGTTTGACACTGAGTACTGTGGAGGACTGTACACTTGCCAGTGATGTGGATAACCTGTGGTAAAGAAGGCAGCATATAACTCAGATTGTTTGCTAACTGAGGAGACTTGGGTCTGTCAAAGGAGGGCAGCAGAAACTCAGGACTGTTCAGGAAACTCGGGTCTGTAATAACCTTGCAAAGAGAACTGTTTTATTCTTCCAAAAAAAAACTAGTTTGTTCTTCCCTTCAAAAACTCGGGCTGTCACAAGTTTCAAACCCCAAAAAAATTTGTGAAAGAGGAATTCTGGTCTGCAATTCTCTGCTATTGTGTATCCCACGGAATTTTCCTCAGACCAACGAATTAACTCAGTCCAAAAGCTACCAAAACAGTGCGTTCATTTTTCTTGTTTAAATGTGATAAGTGAATGTGTATTAATATACTAATCTTTACGTTGAGGAAAGAAGTGGGGTCAACTTGTAGGTGGAGTTAAGTCCTCCTTTTTAATAAACAATGTTTTAATAGTTAAATAGTTAGCGGGTTTTTTTTATTAAAAAAAATTGTTTTAATTTTTTTTTTAGAGGGGTAGACGTTAGGGGATGGTTGTTAATTATTAAAAAAACATATTAGATTTAATATTTTATTTAGTTAGTAGTCTTATTAATGTAAATTTAGGATTAAGGTTTTGAGAAATTTTTAATTAAAATTAATGGGGCTTTCTTGTTAAGAAATAATACCATTTAATAATTGAGAATTGTTTTATTTATTAAAACTACTTTAATGATGCAGACCTAAAGAGAGGGTTAATTGTTTTAGTACTTTAGTTAGGTCAACAAGGTTGCCATATACTTCATAAATACGACCATCAAGGTGTGGGGGTTCTTAGACTTCTTCTAGGGTACCATGACCTCTACAACACGCAAATGACCACTGAAAGGGTCATTTGGACTCTTGCAACTTCTTCAACCCACTAAGGACATATTCTAGGGCAATATGGCATGGTTGTGGTGGTGGGGAACCAAGGACACAACTAGAGAACCATCGAACCAACTTGGGGGTACTTAAACACTCTACAGGGTGTTCAGGGCTTTTGCCATTGTCCCAAGGGCTCCAAGGGCTTCAGACTTGGGCTTGGACAGAGTCAAAAGGTCTCCTTTGACATTGACAACCACTTAACCCTCAGGGGCTCCTGAAGGGGAACCAAGACACATTGACACACACCTATTGGCATCAATGACAATTTAGTCAACAGTTGTCTCGGGTGATTCTATTCAACTCCTGTCTAGTAGGTAAGAGGTGGTCGGGCGCGTCTAAGGAATACCGAAATGGTGGGAGTCGGTTCATCGCAATGCCAATAGATGCTAAAAGATTCCGTGACCCCTGTGTACCAAGATCTAGTACGACCTAAAGGGCTAGCCAAGGAAATGGATTGCGATAAGAGATAGGGCTAGCCAAGGAAATGGATTGCGATACGAGATAGGGTAAGTACAGGTAATGATTGCGCCCTTGCATTGTGTCAGCGAAGCTCTGAAAATGGTGTAAGAGTGAGATAAGATGAAACATTGCCTCAAGCTGGAAGGGGCGGGCCTTGAACTTTGCAAGTATGATGGGTTGAGGAATTGTTTACTTTCATTTGGCGATGTGATGGAGGAGGATGTGCCCTCTCTTTATCGAAGCCCAATTTGTGTCTAGTAGACAAGGCCCCCAAATCTCTAAACCATAGAGGACTTTGGGTCGAGTGAGAGTGTCCATGAGAGACATCTTGGACGAGATGTCCTAAAAATGGTGTTTGAAGCATTGCCTCTTGAGAAGGGCTAAGGATCTGTATCCTTTGTTGACTTGAGATTGAAGGGTATGCTTTAAATTGAAATGAGCACTTGTGAATTGTACCCCCAAATAGGTATAGGTGCCAGTGATTTCGATCTCTTCCCCTCGAAAAAAGAAATGGAGATCTGTGACTACTTTCTTTGACTCGTTGAAGATCATGAGTCCATGACCTTGGTTTTACCGAGGTTGATTATCAATGGATGAAGATCATAGAAGAGGGATAAGGCGTCTAGTTGTTGCTGCAACCCCTCTTGTGAGGAGGCCAGGAGGATCACGTTGTCAACAAAGAGCAGGATCGAGATCAAGACCTGATGGAGAAGGCACCCATCTTCATCCTGGATGTGCTCCTGTAGGAAAGACTCTAGCTCGTTGACGTATATCCCAAATAAAGTGGGGGATAGGGGACAACCCTGTTTAACCCCAATGGTGCTCTAGAGAAAAGTTCATTTGATAGAGGGGCCTTCCACTAACCTAGAGAAGATTCCATTTGTTCCACAATAACTAATTGCTCCGATAGATACTTGTATGGGTCTCCAAGGAGTTAATACTAGAGAAAATCCATCTTTGTTGGTACAAGTGGAAAGACATGAAGAATTTTCAATTGGATTACAGAATACAACGGGTTGTGGTGATGAAAATAAGTGTATGGCATGTACTCATGAAGCACAAGTAGGTTCTTATATTTGAATAACCAAGGAACATCCATTTTTTATTTGGGAGAATAGTATCACACCTCCCCCTACTTTGTTAAGGAGTTAGCATGATTCAACAAGCAATACACTTATGCGAATCTTGGAAGGTTGGATCAAGGGTTAAGAATTCAATTTATTTTTGATTGTATGAGTTTCTCTCAAATGTCTTCTTCATCTTCAAGATTTGTTCAAATCGAATTCCATAGGGAAGACATGGCAACTATGGCAATGCACCAACTCAGTAATGTATTACATGCCATGCTTGGAATGTGGACCTTTCCATAATTACTATTTTCCATAATGACAATGAAGTTTATAGGAATCGATATGTTTAGAGTCTAGAAGGCATAGAATGTTTGTTGACTCAATTGCGCAATGTTTTGTGTTCGATGGAGTCCAAGAGAGAACAAATTTGTTGTTGAATATGGAGCTAAAAACATTTGTATTTGCTACTGTGAGCATGATAATAAACGACGGTTCACAAATTTAGTCAAAAAAAGAACAACGCATTGGTGATGTGTTGCTTGGTACCCTCACAATGTTCTTCTTGCAAAGATATTTTCGAACAGGAAATGTCAGGGGAATTATACATTTAGTCAAGCTATGGATACAAGGGATTCCACAGTTGGGGAATGCTTAAGAAAGATTACATGTCACGTCACTAGGTCTCCTTCTTTCATAGGGCTTGTGGTGCAACAATACAAAATAAATTTTCTACAAATGTTGGAGAGAAAATAAAGTTGGTAAATAAGGAAGTTA
Source organism: Pseudotsuga menziesii (assembly GCA_001517045.1). Classification (NCBI taxonomy): domain Eukaryota; kingdom Viridiplantae; phylum Streptophyta; class Pinopsida; order Pinales; family Pinaceae; genus Pseudotsuga; species Pseudotsuga menziesii. Next base: position 443,013 of record LPNX010852476.1, on the reverse strand, counting down.
TTCCCAAGATGCCTTTAGGCATGGTAAAATCTGCATCGCCTCTTATAGAGGTGATTGCTTTTAGAATTTTTCCTAGTGGCCCAAAATCCTCTATATTCCAACGACGCAATATTTTAGGAATATATTGTACTTGTGTCATATAGGAAGCTTTTTCCATATTGCAGTGGTCTCATGACTTGTCTTCTACAAGACCTATCAAGTAGTTCGTTGTGTTGAATTAAGATACATCTTCGGAAGATATTCTTATTGTATTTGTTATGTAAAACCCTAAAAAGAACAATGTTATATTGTATTTGTAAAACAGGTAATGTTAGCTCAAGAAATAAGATAACATTGTATTTTATCCTCCCAAAAAGACAAGTCGGCCTCATAAGGAAAAGTCACCCAAAAAGACAAGTATAAATAAGGAGGGCGCACTCCTCATTTGAGACACACACACACAACAAGCAAGTTCAAGTAAGAGGTTTGTTCCAACTAAGAAGAAGATTTTTTTGGGTTGTAGAAGACATGGAAGACATCTATCTCTTGATCTAGGGTTTGTCTAGAGTTTCTCTATCTTTTTGTAAGAGAGCTGTTAGCTTCTTGTTAACACTGCGATATTGTACTTGGTTGACGAATCTATACTGAGAAGTTCTGCTAGGTTTTTCCCGTGAGAGGGTTTTCCAGGATATATCTTTGTGTCTACTGTTGAATGTCTTTCTTTCAGTGATCCTTACGCATGCAATTATTATGATGTGGCATGTTAAACGAATGAAAGTCTAACATAATTACTTGTAAGTTAAAATTCTAACATGCTGCACTATTCACATTCATCTACTCTTGTAAGTACCCAATTTGTAACATGTTCTTGGGAGATGCTAACTCATACAAGAGTTTTCAGTACAACATGGAAAGGTCCAACAGGTGTTGAACACAGAGCTTCTCTTGCACAGATTGATGTCTCCTTGCATGCTATAATATGTGACTCTTCTTCAGCCATCAACCATATGAAAGCACCTTGCTCACTCAACCATTCATCTCTATTTGTAGTGATTATACATGCGTTCTTATTGATGTTGGTTTTGAGGAACCAATCAATCCTATTGTTCATAGTCTTCCTTTAGTTATTCAGTTCTATATTGATCCTTTAGGCTCTGCCTATGTTGATCCTATTGAGAGAGGAAGCAATAAGAAGGTGAAATGATCCTAGTGTCCACATTCATACATCAATAACTTTTTAGGGTCCTTGAAATGACACTCTATCCTTGGATCCATAGAAACCGTCCAACCTAGCTTGAATTCTGTCCTTGGTATGTGTTGCCGCCTTTCACACACCTGGGGGGGACATGGCAGAAATCTTCAAGCTACTTGATGTGTCATTGGGGGTAAGTCTCGAGTCAAGGTTGTCACCTTGTTCTTGACTCCTCCGTTTAGGCTCAACTCTTAACGAAGCCAAGGGGGGTAGACCCTATTACGTTACTAAGGCTAATTACTTTAGTATGATGGTTTTAAATTGAATAAGTTGCTCAGGAGTTTGAAATTAACAATTGAGAACCACAGATAACAAGATGAAAAATAAACATAAGTAAGCACAATGATGACACACAATATATATATATATATATATCGAAAGAAGTAAACAAATAACCTATGCCTTAAAATGGAGTCACAAAATGATTAAATGTGCTAGCATGTGCGTGGAGTGAATGTTTTGCAATTGTCTCTTGGTATGTTTTAAGTTAATAAGAAAAATGACTGGATTAAATTAGGTGAGGGGGGACTCCAGATATACCGAGGGGTACTTGGAGTATGTCCAAAAATAAAACCATCACGGCTACCCGCAAGGAATGTGTGGGTTGAATGGAGACTCTGAGATTGTGTTCATAATACACCCGCTAGGGTGTAACAGAGATCGACGCCCCAAGGTCACTGTCCAGGAGTTCCCACTTCCTTTGGGTATTTTGCCACCGCTTACGATTTGTTCGAGGCGTTGGATTTTCGCCTGATGGTGGTTAACTGGGGAAAGTGAAACCTAATTAATCTAGTCACTCACGTTGCTTTTGATGCAGCTTGACTGATCGGATGAACCACAACCAAAACGCAGAGCATACACACCGGAGTCTTTGTAATTTTTAGTAAATTTTAATCGATTTGTTTTTATTAGAAAGAAAACCCTCCAGGAACCTCTTTCGCTCCAAGTGGACCTCAATCGGGAATCAAGGAGGGGGTTGATTTTAAAATGAGTGCTTGCAGCAATCAACAGTGAATAATGAAGCAACAAAAATAAAACAAACCACAAGTTCTCTAATTAAATCTACCACGATCCTCTTTCACCTTTCGGTTCAATCGGGATTTGTGGGGTAAGTATTCAAGTTACTTTGACTTTATAATATGGAAGATATGATGAAAGTAATCAAAGTAAACTATTTTGCATAAATGAAACTAATCTAGAGCAAAAAATAGAAAAAATGCAAAAAAAGAAAAAAGGACGCGAATCCCCCTAGGGGGGACGGGGAATAGGCTCGAAAGAGCCTATTCGAAATTATTTTTTATTACCAGCGGTTACAATATCAGCAAATTGATATAATGCCTCTTGGTTCTTATACAGAACGAACCCAAGAGCTTACAAAGTGCAAAAATTAAAGATTTCGGGAAAATGAGAGACCCCTGGGGGGTTCCAGATGGCCCAAAAGTGACTTCTCGGACAACACCTCCTCCTCTTTTTTGTTATACCTGCTAAAAACCAACAAGCTTATTAAACTGGAATATGCCCAAAAGCACTTTGAAAGTACCTTTGGGTCAGCCTACTTTTAACCGAAAAGAGCTAAGTTAAAACTAGCTAATAAAAAGGTGAAAAAGGAACCAAGGAAAGCGAGCTTTCCTTGGGATCTTGGCTTGCCTTTTGGGTAGCCAATATGATGTGCACTGATTGCTGGATTTATCTTTTATAACAGAAAATAGAAATCTAATGCATGCAAGCTACAAATTTTCTTTAAAATGCCATGCAAAAAGAACGATTTCTTTATGCCAGATCTATGATGCTTATGGAAAACTTTTGAAAAACAGAGATCTAGCTTTTTGAATGCTTATGTATGAGATCTAATGAGATATTTTTCATATGATAAATTAGAAGCTCACGCATAAACAAGGTAACCAAGAAGATTTAATTTTTAAAAAAAAAGAGAAGAAGAGGAGAGAAGGTTGGTTCATTGCTTGAATGGAACAAGCTGAAAGGAGGTCCTTTTGTGGAGCGCTGAGGGATAGAGTCTTGAGCTTATTGGATAAGGAATGGCGTCAATCTTGATCCACACCTTCATCCGATCGGGAACCTGCAACTAAATAACACAAGCCTGCACAACACCTCATGAGATCTGGATATAGATGTATGAAACAACAAAAATGAAAGATCATGCAAAAATAATCTTATTTAAGCATATAACTTGAATTTTTGAGCATACATAATATGAATAAACAAGAGCAAGTAATCTTACTTGCCTAGTTTACACCCTTACTTGATTCAACAGAATCCTTGAAGCCAGAATACAAAGCAGTACAGAAATTGGAAAAAATTTGCAGTTACCACATTAGCAGCATGACGTTGGGAATCCACACAAACACATGCACTACACGGTATAGCCTCTAAAGCTTCTTTATTCACAATGAAAATATAGCAGTATTACAATGGCAATAACTCTTCAATCCAACTCTAACTAGCTTGGAAAGGAGGAGACTGTGCTTTATTTATAACAAAAATTGAAAACCTAGCCCAGAGGGGGCACAATTCCCAAGGAGAGAGGGACTGCAGTTGCACGAGGAGTCAAGCTGAGCTTGATCTGAGTCTGATCTGAGTCTGATTGAGTGTAACTGGCAATTAGAGAGCTGATTGGACTAACACATCAATCGGTTAGTTGAAACATCAACCAAATCACATCCAGATGAGCCCACACGTGTGGAGGAGAGAGAGAGGGTGCAAATCCCAAGAATGCATGCTGTGGTGCACTCCCTCTTCAGCCTAGATCAACTCCTTTTGTCAAGGAATGGTCAGATCTAGTCAATCCAAAGCCGACGAGATTGATTTTAGTCAAATCGGAGCAAAATCCACTGATTTAGGAATTTGGATTTGCTCCATTATTTAATTAATTTTTAATTAAATTAATTAATATTTGTTTTTTTTGGATTTTTAACCTGAGTGATGGACAAATCACTCAAAACTTAGGAAAAGTGGGTTTATGGGTTTACCGGGTGCACTGAGTTAGAAAATGAGCACCCCCATGACTGAAACTGATTTCTGAGCCCACTTTTATTACAAAACCAATTTTTCCATTTAGACTATCAAAAAATAGCCTAAGTTTTGGAAAAATTAAAACTTTAAAAAAACTTAAAAAATTAAAAGAAATTAAAACCTAGGGGGACTTAGACATGTTCATATGACTCGACCATAATGCCTAGCATGTTTATACATAGACTCTAATAACCGCAATAGGCCTAAATGCCAAGCCGACCACCCCAACTTTGGAGGTATTGAGTAAAAAATTCAGAAATTATCAGTCGTTTATTCAACAACCAATAATAACCAAGGGAAAAAACACTCTGGGATGATCGGATTGACAAATAAAGTCCAAGAGACTTAGTCTTTTACAGACACTACCATGCTAGAACATTTTATTACAACTCCCCCAAGGGGGTATGAACATGTGGTATAGTACAACAAGCACTTCCCAAAAGCAATTCTGAAGGTCTTTTGAAGTCCGAACAAATCATCTTTGTCCGATTCACCAGGCTCACTTGATAAAAAACCACTAAGTACAACTTATGTGGTAACAGTATGCCTCATTTTGGGTCAAATAAATGAACCTCCACAATCCAAGAATTTTTGCTTCCAATTAGGATCATAAACTTGTAGTGCAACCTTACATTTGTTCCATGCACACGATTAAATAAAGTAGGATATCATTGAAGTGATTCCTATGCCCACTCTATCATATGTAAAGAGGAAGCCATCCATTCCCACAAGCCAATCTTGTCCAGGGCTAAGTTTGGTGCATATATAGAATAGGACCCAAATAATTTGCCCTCAGAGAAGGATGATATCCCTTACACATTTGTGTCTTGGATTAACTCTATGATTAATCAAGGAGACATAAACCACAGAATCACTACAAGAACTACACACCCACTTCCTTGTCAATGTTCAAAAGACCAAAGGTCCATAAGGGACCATGCCAACTAAAAGCCATCCACAATCTAAGTTCAAAGCCAAGACATTTCACCTTCTAAAGGAAGATGAAGTTTGACCAACTCTGTGTAAGGCATTTCTCACAAGTGTCTTTCTACTAGGGATTGTCATCCCTCCAACATTCCATGATAACAAGGCAAATTCATTAATAAGATACAGTATTGAGGAATGATCCAAACTGGTTTTTTGTCACAAAATGCATCAATGTAATTGTTGGGTGTGTGGACAACAACTTGGTAGCATCTTTGTAGCTCTTGGATCATGGTCAAGAGTCTACTCCTTTGCTGCCTTTTCCCAAATTAATGGACCAAGTCTACCATCTTTTCTCTTACTTGATTGCTTGATTCGACAACCTTTTTCCACCTCCATATTACAAGCCTTATCAAGAGTAGGAGAGGAGTTACTGGGATTTGGATTAGGGCCCTTTCTCTTGAATTGGGGCTTTGCTGGATTAACTATGAGAGTGATTGTCCTGCTAAGGCATAGCTTCAAACTTTTGGACAGAAGTTGAGGAAGCAATTGGAGGTTGATTTGTCAATTGAGTATTGGCATGAATCAGTGTTGGTTGTGTTTTCTTGTAAGGGCAATCTCTAATCTAACTGTCATGATCCTATTATGCAAGACAGGCGTTTGACAGGTTCAAGTATTCAAATTTTTGTAGATGTAGTCCATTTGGTGTAAAAAGCTTCAAATGTTGAGGAAATTTTTTGTTTAGATCAACCACAACACAAGCTTAAGGACTTGAGCAGAAAGAATTGTGATTGCCATCTTTGATAAACACTTTTCCAAGCCTCTGAGAAAAACATCATCCGAAGATGGCACTATGCTTGATTGACATCCTTGAAGTTAAAATTATGCCTTCATGATTGAACATAAGGCAGAGTGCCGACAATCATCCATGTTTCAAATTACAAAACATGGAGGGCTCCTTTCTTTGAGTTGATGAGCAAACACAAGCAATTATAGTCAAGTCCTTGTTGGCAAGGGGTTTTGGATACATTAGTTGCGCAGCATTCGTGGAAGCTCAAAGACACCGCGCAAGAGGAAGATTAGCGCACAAAGCGGAGATTAGAATATCTTTTATATTTTGTGTCACCTTTTGTTGTTTTGGACCATATTTTGTGGATATTGGTCATCATTTTGTAGAATCAGTTAAGAATTAGTTAGAAGTTGTCTAAGTGGACCTTGAATGTAAAGGTGCAAGCCTATAAATAGATGTTGAATTGCAAGTATTAGATATCTTAATCTATCTTTTTGAGAGAAAAAGAATCCGAGCTTGGTGAAGAATATCTTTGAGTATCTGTCTGAGATATGTGAACTATGACTTTTGAGCAGAAGTAATATGACAAGGCGGAAGTTGATCTGAATTACTGTGTATTTCTCTTTACTGTTTTATTATTTTCTGCGACTCTATGATGAATGTTAAGTGAATGTGCGACATGGATCTATGATGCGATGTTTTCCCGCTTTAGATGGTGTTATTTTACTGGATTTGTTTGCGCATCAATATGTTTACTGCATTTATAATGGAATGATGCGATCTGATGAAGAACAATGATGAATAATTTTGTTGATGCTTAAGTGAATGATCAGATCTGTTAATGTTGTGCTGAACTGTTAAATTGATGCCATATTGTCCCTACCTAGTTTGCAAAAACTTGGTTCCGTCAGCTCTCCCTCAAACATCTCGGGTGAGACCTCATCCACTCTACGGGTGTTGCTGGACATGGTAAAACCTATCTAGGCCGATGCTTAGGGAGATCGCGGTGGTTTGTCTGTCGACAGAGTCGGAACCCATGTCGACAGAGTCGGAACCCTTGTCGACTGGTTTTTGTTGGCTGGGTTTGTGTCAACAAATGGTTTCGTTGTCAAGACCTTGTTGCAACTGAAGGGAGGACATGTTGTGGCATCTGATAGATCGAAAATTCAAGACTGGTTCGAATAGAAGTTGCGAGAATTTCCTGAGACAAAAAATTAGAACCCTGGATTGACAACGGATAAGTGGTTGGCAAGATACATACATGATGGTCCACACGAGTATTTTTTCTCTGAATTCCCGATCATCCTGTACGAGTGGTTGGCGCGGTTTACCTATTGCAAGAACAATTTCCAAGGAGGTGAGCCAACGTCCTGGACTGTTGGAATTGATCCAGGAGTTGCAGGAAATTGACAACAAAGCATTGCAGGTTGTTGAAGTCTGGTTGGGCAGCATCTTAGAAGGCTATATCACCGAGTTTGCGGTTGATACTACTAAGTCCTACAACGAAGCAGAAAGAGAATTTTTCAACGGACCAAGAGGTAGATTCTTATTGTCATTGCAATTGTCAATTAAGATGCTCGTCTGTGAAAAATGCATACTAAAGATGCACCTCGAGTAGTAGAACTCTGGTGTGCGGGGGCTATGGATATTGCGAAGAAAGGGGGGAGACGAATGGAATGATATGGTAGATGGGTGCAAGTTACGACGAGATTGAGAGGGAAGTTGAGGAAGAAAGTGGTCTTACGAGAGGAGGAGCAAGGTTTCGACATGAGAAGTGGCAGAGGATAGGAGAAGGTCCTGCTGCGATCGAAACGCAAGACCACGAAGGAAGACCACAGGGGACGAAGCGACCCCACAGTGACGACGAGGACAACCAAACCCAAACTACGCCTAGGTTAGAGGCAAGATCAAACCCCAGCAGCAACGCAACCACACCTCCGCGCACTACGTCACAATCAGGAAGAAACACAAGTACAACACTGACTTGTTCGACGTGCCAACAAGACTCTAATAGTAGCAGTAGATCAGAATCCGTATGAAGAAGGCCAAGAATGGCGGGCGATGAGGCGAAGTTACCATTGTTCCATGGGAACAGGACTGAGGATCCAGAACAGTACTAGTTCCTGTGTGAGGTAGTATGGACTGTCAGACAGGTCGTAGACGATGAAGTTAAGAAGGGCTAGTTGGAAACAACCCTTCGGGGTCGCGCATTGGATTGGTTCATGAAATTTGTGCAAGTTCCTACGAGGACTCAGGCGAAGACATTGGCAGAAGTTAGGAAAGGACTTATTGAAGAATTCAGAAAACCAAAGTTTGAAGCACAGTACATTACAGAACTGAAGGAAATTAAGCAGTATCCCAATGAGACTGTTTAGGATTTTGATCAAAGATTCAAGACACTTATGGCAAGAGTCAACTTTGAGATGAGTGACATTCAACATAAGGAATGGTTCATTGCAGCGTTGCTAACCCATATCAGACTATTGCTTATGCAATAGAAGATCGCGACACAGAGCGAGGCTCTGGAGATCGCCATGAAGCTGGAAGCTTCACTTGTTGGAGAAAATGCAGTTGGTATGAACCAAATTCAGACGCAGTTGGAAAACTTGACACTTCAGTTACAAGAAATTAAGAAGGGAAAGGAACAACGTGAGGATCTTTGGTGCTCTCGATGTCGCGTAGATGGACATACCAAGGATACTTGCCCAGATTTCCGAAACTATCTGTTGTTAGGGGCGTTGAACCCTTTAAGTTGTGGCAGTGTACCATGGTGCTGCATTTGTCAAGTATATAGGCATCGACATGAGGAATGTGGATACATGCAGAAGATGGTGACGAAGCCGACAAACCTATACTGTTCATTTTGTCGATCTGTTGGGCATGAAGATAAAGATTGTTGCACATACGACCTACTCCAGGAGAGAACATACGACTTGTATTATGTGAAGGGAGAGGATCACCGGGCAGTATAGCTGTTGCAGCAGCAGGTGATGCAACCACCACCTCAACCACAATACGTACCACCACCACAGATGTAGTTTATACAGCAACAACCACAACAATAGCTTGCGCCACAGCCGCAGTATAATCAGATGCAGATGGCGCCGCAATAGCCAAAGTATGTTCAGTCAGCACAGTATGTGTAGCAGCAGCTGAATCCCTCGCAGCAACAATTTGCTCAGTCGCAGTACCAGCAATAAGGAGGATTCCGAGGACGAGGAGGCGGCTTTGGTCGAGGAGGTGGACGAGGTCATGGGCCTGTCCAATGCTACAATTGTGGCGTACTAGGGCATTATCAAAAACATTGCCCACAATTGCAGTGTACAGGCACATATTGTACCACGATTGATCACTCTTGAGAACTGTCAACAGTTGATCGTGAGATGGTAGGCCATAAATGTTCCACAGTTACAGAACCATAATCAGTTGCAAACCCAGAATCAAGTACAGAATCAGTTGCAGTGTCAGAATCATAACCAAATTTCAGTTCAGAACCAAATTCCAATTCAGAACCAGAATACAACTCAAAACTGGAATCAACCTGTGAATCCACCATTGAAACAGAATCAAGGACCGACGGTTGCGACGATCTCGGCGGAGCCCAGAACGCAGGATGTTGACGTCGCTGTCGTCACTCGCGGAGGTGCGACAACTAGAGAAGATATTTTGATTCCACAAGTTCGGTTAGCTGGAAAGAAGAAAGTCCAATTTGATGTCAGCGTAGAGAAAGACACATTCTTTGAAGCACGGGACGAGATGCGCAGAAACTTCGATAAGTTACCTGTTTATGAAATGCCTACTGCTTTTGATTCCACTTTGGAGGCAGGACCATCACGACAACATGGTACCTTGCAACATTTTTTTGAGAGTTGCTTATCGCTGGCAAGGGATCCCGATGCTCTTGCCGAGATTGAGAATCTCTTACATCGACCGGCTAAGGGACGAAAGGATTCTGTGGTGAATTCTTTGCATAAGAAAAAGACAGGGAAGGAAATGCACATGAACATTCAAATCGGGGACTATAAGGTAGATTCAGTCATCCTAGATCTCGGCTTAGATGTTAATATTTTGACAAGACAGACATGGCAAAAGATGGGGAGCTCGACGCTAAGCTGGTCCCCTGTATAGCTGCGAATGGCTAACCAGGCCAGAGTAATGCCGATTGGGAGAGTTCCGCACCTTGATGTGGAAGTTGAAGGTACGAAGACCTATGCCGATTTTGACGTAATTGATGTTGTTGATGGTGGAGGCTCCTACCCCGCGTTGCTGGGGATTGGATGGGCCAACGACAATGTGGCAGTGATCAATTTTAAGAAGCGCATGATGACATTTGAGAATCAAGACATCAGAGTCATCGCTCCAATGGATCCAAATGAAGAGGGAAGATATATTGAGCCGGTGAAAGATGAAGTTGTCAGAGGATGGGATCATGCTTATAATATTTCAGAAGATTATATACATTCGACTGCTGATGGGGAGCTTGGTTGGTGCAGCGCTAGCTCTGTGTCCTCGGACTCTGATGATGCTTTAGAGAACTGGCAAAACCGCTTGCATGAGGTGTCGCTATGAAAGTGCAGCTTGATTACGCAGTCATTGTGTAGCTTCGCGACCGAGACCATTGAATTGCCAATTTATGAAGGACTGCCTGAGCTATCTGAGTTTCTTGTTGAATTTAAAGATAAGGTGTCAGAACCACAGCGGTTGCTAGCATTGGAGGAAGCGCTGAAGGCTACCCTAGCACGCTGGTGGGCGATCCATAAGAAGTCGATCACTAGATGGTCGCAATGTCGAAGATTGTTGACAATTCGCATCAGAGATACCGAGGTGTACCATGCTGGGAGGTATGACGGACGGAATAGTCTTGGTGATCATTTGATTGAGTGTCAGACTTTGTGGGCATTGCGACCAAAGGACGAGTGGGTCCATGCTTTTGTCCACACATTGGATGAAATGCCGCGATCTTGGTATGTATCAGCTGAGTTGGACAGAGAGATCACCACTTGGGAGGAGTTGACAGTTTGCTTTAATCACACCTTCAGTTTCGCGGATGCCAATCTGGATGTACATAATGCGCTATAGCTTATCTGCGACGTTGTCCTAAAGGTAGTGCTGGTCACATATCTAGTGGATTTGCATGCGCATTGTCACATACAATCGATAATGGAATGTTATAATGTGTTAGGCGAGCCAGATGATGATGATCTGCGAAATTTCAACATCCCAGAAACGGAAGGAAGTCGAGATGTCACAGCATCGAATGTGCTGACGGATCCCATGAATCAACTGCTGAAGATAAGGAAGGTCAACATTGGGACAGAAGATAACCTGAAGTTTGTAAGTGTCGGAGACTGCAGGTATGAAGAAACGATGGGAAAGATTACAAACTTATTGCATGAATTCCAAGATCCGTTTCCTATGAAGTTTTTTGAGATGAAGGGGATACTGGGAGATTTAGGAGAGATGAAGATCTCGTTGAAACCCGATGCAAAACCAGTAAGGCAGCGCTCATATCGTTTGAATCCGCTGAGTTTGAATACAACGAAATGGTAAAAGCTGAGCTTGATCGGATGTTGGATGTTGGAATAATTGAACCAATTGAAGAATCAAAATGGATCAGTGCGATGGTTGTCCAAGACAAGAAAATGGGTGAGGTTCGGATCTGCGTCGACTTGAGAAAATTGAATGATGCGTGTATGCATGATCCATTTCCGACACCATTCACAGATGAAGTTTTGGAAGGAGTAGGCTGTCAGGAGATGTATTCATTCACCGATGGATTTTCTGGCTATCACCAGATAAGGATTGCAAAAGAGGATCGACACAAAACAACATTTGTTACTGAATGGGACTGTTTCCAGTACATTATGATGTCTTTTGGATTGAAAAATGCGCCTGCGATATTTTCCCGGGTTGTCACTACATTCAAAGATTTCATTTAGAAGTTTTTGCAAGTTTATATGGATGACTGGACAGTTTATGGGTTGATTAGAGAACATCTGGAAAACCTACGGTTGATGCTCGAGAGATGTCAACAACATCAAATCGCACTGAATTCTAAGAAGTGTATCTTTTGCACACCTTTTGGGATGCTGTTGGGTCACATCGTTTGCAAACAAGGACTGTTGGTTGACCCCACGAAGATTGCATTGATCTTTAGCTTGCCACCGCCTACAAATGTGAAGATGCTCAGAGTGACGTTGGGGCACACAGGGTATTATCGCAAGTTCATACGTGGATACGCTGCGATCACAGCATCGATGGAAAAATTGTTGAAGAAAGATGTAGCGTTTGTATGGAGTCAAGAGTGTCAAGGGAGTTTCGACACACTGAAAGCCAAGATGACTTTTGCACCGATACTAGTTTTTTTGGATTGGGACAAGGAGTTCCATGTTCACGTGGATGCATCATCTGTTGCGCTGGGAGTGGTGCTTGCGCAACCAAGAGAAGGAGATCTAGATCACCCGATTGCTTTCGCTAGTAGGAAGCTATCATCTGCGGAGAAGAACTATACAACCACAAAGAGAGAAGGTCAGGCAATGGTATATGCGCTACAAAAGTTTAGGCATTACCTATTGGGCGGGCATTTTAAGATGTTTATAGACCATTCTGCTTTGAAGTACCTAGTCAATAAGCCTGTGTTGGGGGGGAAGATATGTCGCTGGCTACTTCTCTTTCAGGACTTTGATTTTGAGATAATTGTGAAGCCGGGTCGCTTAAATGTGGGCTTTGATCATTTATCCAGAATTGAGACAGGCGAAGAGCCAACAAATATTGAAGATGGACTGCCAGATGCGCAGCTGTTTAGAGTCGACATGGTAGATGATTATTATGATCAAATAATTCAGTTTTTGGCGATGGGAAGCGTACTAGAGGATTTCACAACAATTCAGAAGAAGCAGTTGGTGGTGAACGCCTTGGATTTCCAGTTGATCGCTGGACATCTATATAAACTAGTACTAGATGAGATTTTGCGACGATGTGTCCTACCACATGAACAAGGGCATATTTTAGAAGAGGCCCATGTGGGAGTTACTGGTGGACACTATGGAGGACGAGCTACTGCAAGAAAGGTGCTTCGCGCAGGGATTTGGTGGCCCACTCAGCATAATGATGCGACATACTATGTGAGGAGTTGTGATGTTTGTCAACAAACTGGAAAACCATCAAGGAGAGATGAGATGCTGCTAGTACCTCAGGTGACATTGCAGCCATTTGATAAATGGGCCGTAGATTTTGTGGGACCAATCAACCCACCTGGGAAGAGAAGTGGTGCGTTGTACATCATTACAGCGACAAACTATTTAACAAGATGGGTGGAGGCCACACCAGTCGTGGATTGCATTGCTGCGACAACATTAAGGTTCTTATTTGACAATATTGTGATGCGGTTTGAATGTCCAAGGATATTGATGAGTGACCAAGGGAGTCATTTCATTAATTGCATGGTAAGCGCATTGATGGAAGAGCTACAGGTATAGCATAAGAAAAGTACCCCATATCATCCACAGACGAACGAGATGGTGGAGGCATTCAACAAAATATTGGAGCATGTGCTTACAAAGGTATGTAATGCAAATCGCGATGACTGGGACCTGAAGATTCCAACAGTTTTATGGGCATATCGCACCACTTACAAGAGATTGATAGGGCAAACATCGTTCAAATTGGGTATATGGGCAAGAGGTCGTCATGTCTATAGAGTATATTGTTTCGAGTTTGTGCATTACAGCAGCGACGGGTGTGGATGATGAAGCAGCACTCGATGAGCGTATGGGGTAGTTGGTGCAGCTCGAGGAGTACCGCTTTATCGCAGGATTCCACCGGCGCGTCGAGAAGGATCGACAGAAGGCTTGGCACGATCACCACATAAAGAACAAACAGTTTCAGTAAGGAGATTTGGTGTTGTTGTACGACAACAAGTTCTTGAAGCATCCAGGTAAGTTACAAATGCACTGGTTAGGTCCATATCTTGTTAATTCAATTACTTCAGGAGGTGCATTTCAACTACAGCAGTTAGATGGAGCAATGTTGCCAAAGCTAGTAAGTGGTAGCAGGCTGAAGCCTTATAGGACGGGCCTAGAACTGCGCAATGCTTGAGGCATTGTGCAATGGAAAAAAAATAGGTAGGATGATGGAGGAATGGAAGGCGCACCAAGAGGAGGTGGATGTGCAAGAGTAGGAGTCAGTAGCGCAGTTAGGAGGTCATTCTATGACAGCCGCAAGGCTATGAACAAAAGTCAAATCAATAATAAATGAAGACAGTTAAAAGTAGTTAACCGACGACGCTTGTGGAAGTGACGCGTAATGATGGAAGATCCGACCGTTGGGTTGGCAGAATCGACGACATATTCGGGTAGTTACTACATGATTTTTGGTCATGATGATCGCGTTGATTTAGTAATGATGAGTATGATTTGATTTGACGCTATAAAAGGGGAGCTCGACGTAGTCGGAAGACACCATTGTGCAGAGTTGAGTTGAGTTGCAACATTGTAGAGTTGTAGAGCGAGTTGCCAAGTGAAGTTGAGGGGATTGAGTAAGTTTCTAAGTCCAGAGAAGGTGACTGACTCTTGAGTCTTGCAAGGGAATTGGTGCGGCATGCAAAGTAACCAAAACATAGTAGAGATTTCGAGTGAGTGAGATTCACTGATTAGACCAGTAACAATTGTGGAAGAAGTAGCCAGTATGCCAGTAGGATTGTCGTTGGTGCCAAAGAGGAAGAGAAAGGGGCAGAAGCCTAGCTCTTCGACGCCACAGAAAAGGCAGACCGAAACGTCCGCAAGGTTGCAAGTAGAAGACACTGCACAGACAAGGTCATCGAGCTCGGGAGTTGTGGAGTCTGCAGCTCGAGCAGGGGTGTCTGTCAAGGACATCCTTGGATATATACTTCCTAGACAACTTGGTGCGAAGGCCAAGAATCCCACTAAGAATCAGAGATACCAGATAAGGATGTCGACGATACCACAAGGGATGGTATGCACTTTCGATATTGTGCTTGCGTTGATGCAGATGAAATATGAAGACCGCAACTTGCTCGCACTAGAGGACATTGCGTGCGAGCCATATGTGCCAATGGTAGCGGTCGGAGGTGGGCCAATAGAGCGCATCCCGGAGGACTGGGTGCGCAGGCTGTAGAGAGCTGGATTACTCAGGTTGATCAACATGCTGCACTTTGGGCGGCCGACTGAAGTAAATGCATGCGTGAAGCAGCTTTTGGCATGCTTCCATGGCGGGTTTTTGTTGTTATATGATCCAGTTGAAGTCATGGTGGGGATGATTTCAAAAATAACAGGGCTACCCAAGGATGGGCCAAACCCCTCACAATATTTCCGTGGAAAAGACAATGATAAGAAGTTGGCGGCGACATTGAAGAAGCGCGACGGGAGGGCATACCGCATTGATAGTATCAGTGACCGTGCGGTACGTATTGGCGCAAGGATTTTGGGCAGTAAAGTGGTAAGGAAGAACTGCCCTGTACAATGCAATTCGGGGGTGGTCGCATGTGCTGAGCTATGTGTGCAAGGCGTACAGATGAACTGGTCACTCTTTCTCATGAACCAGTTGGCAGATGACGTAGTGGCGGCGCAGGTGGGTGAAAGATCATTCACATACAGTTGGCTCCTCATCTTGATCGCGTTAGTGGCTTGGATGGAGCCAGATGACTACCAGGGCATGAATGTCAAAGCGATAGAGGTATGCAAGGGTGCACGATATCAGAACTTGTGGTGGGTGAAAGAACCTGAAAGATCAACGGATTGTTCGATCCAATTTTGGATCTACTGGGAAGCGCTGCAGGGGGGGGTGGTAAAAATTCCAACATTGTCAGAGGAAGCCACGACAAAATATCAAAGGATTACGCGGTTTGCAATTGGACCACATGCTATTCACGTTCAAGCGCGACGGGACATAGACAAGCAATGGTTGCCAATGCGGTACAAGGTGTCTGATGTAGAGCTGGAGGCAATGATTAATGATTGGCCTGCGGAATGGCGAGAACCAGTCAGTGTAGAAGAAGTTTCGACGGGACCCCCAGCGGATGCACCTGATGATCCCGTGTGCAAAGATGACCAACAATCCGATGAAGAATTGTCGACAGAGACACCTACTGACCCGGAAGCACAGTGCATATTCAACGAACGAAGAACAAAGAGGCGCATGAACCAGGCTGCGAGCAGTAGCACCATGTCAACAATGTAGGCCCGGTTGAATCGTCTTGTCAAGGCCGTTAACGATGCAATCGATGCGGCAACAAAAGAAATGAAGAAATTGGCACAAGATGGATTCGTCAAGGTAAGCACAAAACTGGATTCTTTGTACAATGTTGTTTTGAAGAGAGCACCAGAGGAAGGAGCGATGGTGCAGGAACTAGCGTCAATCAACATTGAGCTGCCAGCCAGGAATGTTCAAATTCCCCTGACTGCGATTGAAGCTGGATGAGAGGATTTGAATACCTCCATGCATCAGTTGCAAGATATATCACTCGATATCAACGTTAGCAGATAGACAGAAAGACATTAGCGACCAGTACTTGTGGTCGCAGGAGAAAGAGGAGAAAGCACAGAAGGAGGTCGAGGAACTGCAGCAAGCAAAGGAGAAGTTGTTAGAAGAAAAAGCGCAAGAGATCGAAGCCTTGAAAAAAGCCCAAGAGGAGTTACGAGTCAAGACTGTCGAGGAGATCACAGAACTGAAGAAGGAAACAAATCGCCTCATTGTTGAGAAGGCACATCTTTTTGATAGCTGCGTCGAGTGGGAAGTGGCAGTTGTGGATGCCTGTCAACATGTCTTGGAGAGTACTGCGAAGTTGGATGCGGTGGCCAGAGCAAAGCGACTTAGGGCCATTATTTCCAAGTTGCAGAGTGAGAACAGTATTTTGGAGGCTCTAGTGTACCCAACCACTCCACCAGAGCAAATAACAGCGCAGAAGGGCGAGATGGAAGAGCTGGCAACACAGCTGGACGAGTTAAGAGCAGAACGCCAAGAAAGTGATAGATGCGACTACGCAGTTTTGGGGTAGCGTAGTGCAAGATGAGTAGCTAGAGCAACTGACCGCACACTTGCAAGAAGCGGACGGAAAGCTAGCAACCCTGAAGACATCGCTGAAAGCGATGCCATTTATGATGCAGATCACCAAGGCAACGGAGCTAAAGGAGTTGCAACAGCGAGTAGCGAAGGCAAGAGAAAGGTAGCAACGATGCAACGCATAGTTGGATGAGTTCCAAGAGATTGGAGCGCAACTATCGTTGAAAGCGGTTTCTGCGCTCCAAGCGGCACAGGACGGTAAAAAGGAGATTGCGGAGAAGATGGTCGAGCACCCAGTCACCCATGACCGAACAGCAAGCGAGGAGATCACTGAAAGGATCAGAGGACCGGTGAAATAAATTACTCTGCAGTATGAAGATTTCAAGATCAAGATCAATGAGTACACCATGTCCAGTTGGCATGGCTCAAGGGTGAGCCACAAGATTGTGTTGGGCACTTGTTGGCAAGGGGTTTTGGATACATTAGTTGCGTAGCATCATGGATGCTGTGCAAGCTCAAAGGCACCGTGGAAGAGGAAGATTAGCGCGCAAAGCGGAGATTAGAATATCTTTAATATTTTATGTCACCATTTGTTGTTTTGGACCATATTTTGTGGATATTGGTCATCATTTTGTAGAATCAGTTAAGAATTAGTTAGAAGTTGTCTAAGTGGACCTTGAATGTAAAGGCACAAGCCTATAAACAGATGTTGAATCGCAAGTATTAGATATCTTAATCTATTGTTTTGAGAGGAAAATAATCTGAGCTTGGTGAAGAATATCTTTGAGTATCTGACTGAGATTTGTTGATCTGTGAACTATGATTTTTGAGCGGAAGTAATATGACAAGGTAGAAGTTGATATGAATTACTGTGTCTTTCTGTTGACTGTTTTATTATTTTCTGTGACTCTATGATGAATGTTAAGTGAATGTTCGACATGGATCTATGATGCGATGTTTTCCTGCTTTAGATGATGTTATTTTATTGGATCTGTTTGCGCATCAGTATGTTTACTGCATTTATAATGGAATGATGTGATCTGATGAAGAACGATGATGAATAATTTTGTTGATGCTTAAGTGAATGATTCTATGAGATCCATACCACAAATTTTTGAAAATCAACATTTTCACTCACAGTTTTGTTAATTAAACTTGTAGTGTTGTTGATTAAATTCACGATATGATTCAACACTATGATTTTGTACTATTCAGACTGTTACCACCTAGGGTGCATGAAGGCTTAGTGCCATTCTTGAAGACATCTTTTGGTAGGTTGTTTATGAAAGACATTGTCTTTGGTGGCCTTGTTGCAGGTTTTGATGCATGTTTGATCATTGAGCACCATCTTTTAAGTTTTGAGGCATTTTCCACCATGGGGGCTTAATTACATTTCCCGGGGCATATCTACGTATTTGAAGGCATGCCAAATCACATGGAGATGTATTGGATACTAGAGGAGTGCCCTTTATTGATGTTTGTAGGTTGGACAAGTACTTCTGTAGAGGTTTAATGTCAAATGTGTTGGAAGTTGTTCGAGTCAAATCTATTTTGTAACTCACTTTAGTAATAGAGTGAAAGTCTTATATTTAGTTGTTGTCTAATAAAGTGCATTTTTAATACATTAGTGATTTAGACTAATTTCAATCGTATATCTCGCTAATAGATTAAGGCTTTGGTAGATTAGGGTTTTGGCACATGTATAAAGAAAAGTCAAGGTAGAGGGTTAAGACATTCATTATTCAACAGTTTGGTCGGGTAGATTTAGGGTTCTAAATAGGAGCTAGTTTATCTCTTTGCTGATTTCTTGGTTAATATTGGTAAGTTTATTCCTAACCCTAGTTTAATGTCATTCTTGAAGTGCTTTGGGCTAAGTTAGGGTTTCTTGCTAGCATTTTGTCAACTTTGTATGAGAGGACCTTCCTATCAATGGAGCTCTCCATTGTTAATTGGGCCTTGGACTTCTTCTCTACCTAACCCTCGTGGTTTCTAGTTGATGCCCTAATTGCAAGTATTGAAAACCATTCTAAGAGAGGGACGTTGGTATCGATCTCTCAATGCCCTAGGGATTGAGATAGGATTCATATGTCCTATGTTTTCAACAATGCCCTACGTTGGTATCGATCTCTCAATGCCCTAAGAGAGGGACGTTGGTATCGATCTCTCAATGCCCTAGGTATCGATCTCTCTTTTACCAATTTACTTGTCTTTTATTTTACATGCATTTCTATATGGAAAAAACCCTAAAAATATAATATAACTAGAAAAACCCTAAAATCTAAATAAATTCGGATCTCTAAAAATAGCCTTGAGTTCATAATTTTGGTCCACCCATCAAATTCTCCCTGGTGGATTTATCCACAGTTTTTGGAGGGTGTCCTCATTTGCCTTGGTGCATTGGAAAAAAATCTAAAAATCTAAATATTGCTAGAAAACCCTAAAAATCTAAATAATTCATAAAACCAAAAATATTTGCATTTTAATAATTATGGCTCACCCATCAAATTTGCCCTAGTGGATTTATCCACAGATCTTTGAGGGCATCCCATTTTGACCTAGCGCATTGGGAAACGTGAAATTGGTCCAAATTAAGGTTTCTTTATGGTTTTTGCAATTCTAGTTGGATCCTCAAGTGCGCCCTAGGCCACTTGATCTTCTCCCCTTCAGAGCACACATTTTTGAGGTAGTGCCTTGGGAAGTGTGAAACCCTACCTTAGGACTTGTGAAGTGTGTTGAATTGATGATATCTATTGATGTTGACTGGTAGATTGAGTTGATTCCTTTCGTATGATTTATGTGTCTTTATTATCCATTGTTGACTCTGTATAAGGCACTGATCATATCTATAAGGCTAGTAGGTGGGTATTTGCAAGTACTCATTCCTCCATTAGTGATCTCCCCTAGGTTTAGGAGTTACTCGAAGAAGTTGAGGAGCTAGGTCATGGTGACATTGAGTATAGCCTCTCTCATATGTTTACCATCACTAGCACATGGCATATTTAGTCTGTTTTGAAAAGGACTGCTAGTTTGAGTGGTAACAAGGTTTAACTTAGTTATTTTCTAGTTTGGAATCTAAGTATAGGCAATAGAACCAAAGACCTTAAGATGACTAACTTTGAGATTCCTCCTAGACCATGCTTCTTTTGGGGCTTTCTGCTTCACCACCAATGTTGGATATCTATTATTGTGAACACTGCCTCAACGTAAAATCTGCAGGGAACTCACTTGTTCTCCATCATACATGGGCTCATCTCTGTGGTAGTGTAGTTTTGCCTCTCAGAGTCTCAAACACTTCACTCTGCTATGGAGTGTAGGGTGTAGTGAAATTTCTTTTGATCCCATGCTTAGCACAAAAGTTATTGAATCTTTTGAACATAATTCTCTACTATTGTCAGGGCTAAGAGTGGTCATGCGACACCTTGACTCTTTTTTTAATAATGTAAACTTTTGAAATTCATTAAACACTTTATATTTCACTTTCATAAAATATAACCACATTTTCTTATTGTATTCATCAACAAACAGAAGGAAATACCTAGCTTAGAACTGATGCCGTGTTCATTGGTTCACAAATGTTAGCATGAACTAGTTGAAGGACTTTGTTTTCTCTCCAAGCTTGTTCTTCCTCAAATGGCACTTTGTGTTGCTTCCTTTCCTAGCAAGTTCTGCACACACCCTGAATTGTTGTATGTTAGGAAGTCCATTTACCACTTTCTCTTGAACCAATTGAGAGAGATAGGTTGAGTTGAGGTGTCCATACCACTGATGTTTGATGCACTCTTGGATGTGAATGAATGCTCCCTAACTTGTCAAATGTCGACCAATCTGAATAGTCCATGATCCTCTACACTAAGATCAATATTCTTTTTGGTTTCCTTGTCAGCTATGTAGCATTTGTGATTGCTAAAGTTGATATCTAAATGGGGGCAATGTCTCATAATCTGACTAATTGATACAAGTTTAAGCTCTATGCTTAGCACTTAGTACGCATCAAGGAAAATCAACGATTTCCCTCCGAAGGAAATTTGCACATTCCCTTTGCCAACTACTGTGTATTCTTCCCCACCACCAACGATCATTGAATCCTTAGAGGAAAAAGAGTGTTCTCCCTGAACCAATCTTACCTGTAGTTGAAGTGTCATGATGCACTTGAATTGTTGTACCAAGTAGATGACTTGAGTTGATCTATTGGTCGCTTGGACATGAATGTATAGAAATCTGACTCCATTCATCACTTGAAAACATCTTCTCCAAGTTCTGTGCTTGGGAAAGGAGAAATTACAACATGAGGAAGTGCGTTGCAGATCTAGTAATTGCAGGCCTAACAAACTCCCTTCCCTGTGTGTCTCTCCTCATCAAGCTCAATACCCAACCGTGGTTGTAGATGTATTTAGTGATGCGTTTGGCATGCTCTATAGTGTTTGTTGTCCACTAATTCTGCAGACACTTAGTTACCCCCTAGACACACTTATCCTAGGGCAGCGATTATTTTTCTCTCAATTAAATATTTCCTCAAAATTAATAAATGAGGAATATGTAATTAAAATAATCATTATTTTATTAAATGAAAAAAATCAAAATATATAAAAAAAATACCAAATTGGATTTAATAAAGGGCTAATTAGCTCGACATAGATTATCGGAGGAGATTCCAATCATCATCAATCAGTTTTGAGTCTATGTCAGAGTGCGACAGTTAACTCTCCCTCAGGATCTGTGCCTCTCTTTCTCATGTGGGCAAATTGCCTCTTGTGGATGCTTGTGGTTGGCCGAGTGATAAGACCGAGGGGGATTGAGGCCACCTCACCCCCCCTCATTACTCCAACACTCAGTTACAATTCAGTTGCAGCTTAGTTCAACTCCGAATCAATTGCCAGAGCTTTAGTCTCTTTAGGGTTTTAGCTTCTTTATTTTTGTATAAAAGTGGGTCTCTCATTCCCATTTTGAGATGGAGAGTTTGCAAGAGAACTCTGCCCAATTTGTAACTCTTCTCTGTTTAATGGAATAAAAGCAACTTTGGAGGTCCATGTGTGGGTTCTTTGTGTTCTTGATTTTCATCTTGTAAGGTGATATCTCTTTGAACTTTACTCTCTTTCCATTGCAAACTATATGATCATTGCTAGCTTAGCAAGGCTATCAATCTAGCACGGTAGTATATCCATTTATTGTTTTAATTTCATTATCTATGCAAGATCAATTGAATATCTGAATTGAATAGGAAGTAGTCAGTTATACCATTGTCTTTTAGACGTTTATTTGATTAAGCATTCTAGCACTTGATCTTGTTTGCTGTTGTTTGAGTGTTGTGTTTTAGGGATCGCCAAAGGAGGAAGGGTTGAAGCTCAACCATTTCTTCATACAAGAGTTTTTAATCTAACATTTTCACCATGCAGGGTCTACGAAGCGTTTACTTCCAACTCAAGAAACACGGTTAAAAGGGGCTCTTTTCTCATCCTTCATAAACCAATTTAAAAAACTTTCCTTTGTCACGAGATCCACTTTTTCCTTCTTCTTTCCACTCTCTACTTTTGCCTCTTCTTTCTGCTTTCTACCTTGCCTCTTTTTCTTCACCATTTTACCTTTCTTGCTTCTCTTTTCTCCCTCACTGTTTCACCTCTTTTTCTCCCCTTTCCTCTCTTGCTTTCAATCCTCTTTTTCCTTTGTTTCGTTGCCCTCTTTTTCCCAAATTTTTGCAGCCTCTTTTCTCCCTGATTGACTGCCCTCTTTTTCTTCATTTTTGCAGCCCTCTTTTCTCTTAGTTCGCTGCCCCGTTTCTTCAGTTTTTGCAGCCAACTTTTCTCTTTGTTGGCTGCCCTCTTTCTTCATTATTTTTATCCTCTTTCTTCACTTTTTTGTAGGCTTCGTTACAGCTGTTTTCTCCTCCTTTTTCCCTCTTTTTTCTCACTGTTTGTAGCCTTCTTTTGCTCCCCTTTTGCTCCACTTTATCCTCTTCCTATTTCCTCTTTTGCATGTAATTTTTGCATCTAGTGTTACTTCAAAAAAGATTAAAAATTTGCATTTAAAAAGAGTAGTTTTGCATGTAGATTAGTTTCATTTTTACATCTAAATACATTTTGGTTTCTTAACAATAATGGGTGCATGAGTGGTTGTCTTTCTTGTGTAGGTACCGAAAAGGAGGTGAACCAAGAAAACAAGGCCAAAGACTTGAGGAGATTGAAGAAAAAATGCAAAGCTAAGAAGACGAGCGCAAACGAAAAACACATTTTTTTGTAAAAGCCATTAAGGCTTATTCATTTCTTTATTTTTTTAGTTTTTTTCAAGGGGTTAAATTCTTAGGGATTGTAACTCATTAATAAAGAAGGCTAGTGGGGTCAAGCCTCCCACGTTTTTCCTACTTCCCCTATTTCGGGGAAGTGTGTTTTGTGTCATTTTTGATCTATACTTAGCTTAGTTTGCTTGATTAGACTTAGCTTTATTTTTACTAATTGCTAGATTAGACTTCATTACTTGCCTGTTATCTATTTCATGTGTATCTTGCTCTTCAATTATCAAATCATAAAAAGAACATAAAGTCTCTTGAACTTGTCATAAGACGAGTCAAGAGCACCCTCTATCGGAGAGCATTGTTGCATTGCATTCTCATTTTAAATTAGATAAGACTATTGAATCTCACCATAAGGTGGATCAAAAGCACTCTCCGTCGGAGAGTTTTTTGTGTGTGCTAATAAAATTTTCAACTAATAAAATTTTCAACTCGCCATCTCTCATAAAATTGGAATCTACTATTTTACAGTGTGTATGCTCTACCCAGCCAGGATACCCAGAAACACTGTAACTGTTTAATTCATAGATCTAATTCCAATTGCAATCATAATAAAATTTACCACCCCATAACCAACGAACCAGTGTTGAACGTAATATTTTAAGTGAGCAAATTCTTACTGGGGGCGATGGGTAGCCCTCCTCGTTTGCAGTGGCTGGTTAGTTATTGAACGCGTCGCTGTAAACTGGGTAGTCCAACATGTCCTTGAATGAAGCTACTTAGAGTATCTTTCAGATAGATTTTCAATACCTTTATGTATTGGTTGAAAATTCCCCTCACCTTAATAATCAAGATCATCATAAAAATACACAATAAAATTTACCAAGAGCATTGCAAAACGGTCCCACGAACATATCATCAAGACTTGTATCTCAGCATCCCCAACACTATTTTGACTCCATTTTGGCACTGGTCTTTAAATTCTTTCGCATTATCTGAATCTGGACCATTTGTCCTTTTTATTCTAAGTTATTTATGTTGTGGATGCTTTGAATATAGTTGTCTTATGCAGTTTATCTTGTGTTTTGCAAATAGCAACTTGGATTGCTTGATTTATTATTGTGTATATCAGAAAAACTCCTAAACAACACCCATTCACATCTTCCACCCAAAAACATTTTAACAACAAGAGCCTTAGACAACTCTTTTTTAGGGACTACCCCTCTTGGCTTCTTTAGGAGTTAGCCTAAACGGAGGAGCTGAGATCAGGTGACAGCACCTGGTTCTTTGCTTGCCCCCAAGGCCACACCTTTCCCACTTGGGAAACAACAGTCCAAAATATTTCTGTTGATAGTGTGCATTCAGCGGGCAACAGTGTCCTTGATCTAATCCTGTTTGCATATGTCCTCAAGCATGAGGTCTATGCAATGTGCCACACATGGAGTCCAGAATATGGTTTTATATTTTTCCTCTATCATCTCAGTAGCAAGAACATAGTTAGAGGCATTATCTGTGATGATTTGTACAACATTAGCTGCCCTCACCTCAATAATCTCATCCAAAAGACGAAATAACAGATTTGCATCTTTCACCTGTTCAGATGCATCACGTGATCTCAAAACATGGTTCCTTGTGGGCAAGAGACAAGAAAGTTTATAAGAGTACGACCCTTCTGATCGGTCCATCCATTTGACATGATAATGGATCCTGTTCTGACCCATGACTGTTTGAAATCCTTCAGGTATTCATCTATGGACACTGTCTCATTTTGCGAAAGAGATCCCCTCAAGTCATGCATACTAGGGCCTTTGAAGCCCTTACCAACAACTATAACAACATCCCATATAGGTTGGTAATAAGAACAGCGGGCAACATTAAAGGGGAGATCAATATCATACGACCATCTAGCTATGTACTCATAGGCAACTTTATATTTCTTCTTTCAGTGGTCATCTAAGGTGGGTTGAACTTGTGTTGGAGGCAACTGAGAAGCATTGGCACTAGTAGAGGATGTAAAATAGTTTTGAATAACACCCTTCTTTTTTGATTTACCCTTATCTTGTGTAGTCCCGAAGAGTGCAACATACTGAAAAAAATCCCTAAGATCGGTAGAAGGGATAAATGAAGAGCCTTCAATTGAACCAAGAGCATAGGTCCCACCCATCATTTCAGCAAGCCTCCTCTTCTTTCTTACTTCTTCCTCTATCTCTCTTTGCCTAGCCTTACTCTCTTCAAACTTCTTAAATTGTTCTTGCATATCAGCTCTAATCTGTCCAATAACATCTAGTGGAGCTTCACATGCCTTCACTTGGCCTTTGATGGCAGCCAAGTGTTGTTTAAGACTGAAAATTCCTCCACCCTTAATCAACTTCTTGCAATACTTGCAATACATCACCCCCTCAACAACATCTGCATGGGCCCATGCAGAATCTTTTGCTTTTGGGGCCATTTCTGATAGGCTGAAAGTTGAAACAATAACGAGCAAGCAATATGTTGTTAAAAACTTAAAATGTTAGTAACTTAGTGAATCAATTTCAAATTCAGAATTTCAGACATAAATAAAATCATTGTCTTTACAAGTTTAAGTTTTTAACCCAACAAACAACACTATGACAGTTTTATGAGAGCAAATTGTAAATAGCAATTTTTTATAAATTGCAAACTTTTATGAGGGCAAACTGCAAGTTTAAGTCTTTTGCATTTGGTAAACTGTAAATAGCAATTTTAATTTTTTTATAAAACTTTAATAAATAGTGTCTGTGTCACTTACCTCTGATATTTGAAATTTTGACTAGCTGCCAAATCTCCCACAGTCCACTCTTCACTGTGCAGACCTTTAGCTGCCAAATCTCCCACTCTTCATTGTGCAGATGTTGCCAACTCTAGACCTCTTCACTGTCCAGACTCCACGCTGCCAACTCTAGCTCTCTCTCGACTCTCCAACAGGACAAACTTCAAAATCAAAAGGTAGAGTTAGTCGCGAGTGTGACTTGGAGTCTTGTAGTTGGGTTGGGTGGGTATTAGGGTTAGTAATTAGGTTAGGAATTAAAAAAACATGGAAACTTGCAACTAGTTTGGGTCGTAAACTGGTTGGTCTGGGTCATAAATCGGTCGGTTAGACCGGTTCGGTATCGAATCGACTGGTTTGGTGTCTGAACTGGACGGATCGGTACCGAACTAGTCACTGATCCGATTTACCTGCCGGTTTGAACCGGTTTGGTAACGAACCAGTGAATCGGTCGGTTCCGATTCCGGTTCAACCGGTTTTTAAAACTATGATATAAATGGCTTCCGTTTTTTTCATGGAAATTATGGCGATTCAATCATCTGGCATGTCAAGTCTTTCCTTCAATTGATGGCTAGCTCCAATGTTCTTCATGAGGACAATATGATGGAAATGTTTGCTAGCACTTTTCA
This sequence comes from Pseudotsuga menziesii, assembly GCA_001517045.1. Taxonomy (NCBI): domain Eukaryota; kingdom Viridiplantae; phylum Streptophyta; class Pinopsida; order Pinales; family Pinaceae; genus Pseudotsuga; species Pseudotsuga menziesii. The sequence goes on along the minus strand of LPNX010852476.1, from coordinate 416,379 downwards.
GGGAGAATCTTGTTGTTGGTTCTATCAAGACCTTCCTAATAGGTGTATAACCTCCTTTCCAAGCTTCCTTTGGATGTTTTTAGAGCAATGGCATGATGGTAGGGCTAGTATGAATGGTTTGAAAAAGTTCCTTGAAAAGGTCTTTACGTTCTACCTATCTGGGACAGAGTATCATATGGAAGCATATGACAGACCTTTTGCCATGATACAAAGTATTGAAGACTTGGAGTTACTGCTAGAACATTTAAGTGAAGAAGAGGTCCATAATACTCCCATTGAAGAAATTCCTCGTGTTGTTGTAGACAACGTCGAATGTGTGGAAGTCCCTCTAAGTTATTTTAGAAAAGAAGAGATTAAACGACTTATTAGAGAATATGAGGCCTCTCTCAAAATACAACAGGATTATGAAGATAGGCATATCCATGACAATCCTATTGAAGAGTTTCACGAAGAACCCTTGTTTCAAGATGTTGTTGAAAATCACCCTCATGTCACATTAACAGAAAATAATGAAGACTTGGTAAAACTAGAGGAACCCATTGAGCAGCATATCCCAAGTGACCCCATTGAAGATATTCATGAAGGTCCCTTCATTGATGATATTATTGAAGGTCCTCTTCATGGTGTCATGATAAAAACTATTGAAGACTTGAAGTATCCTTAGGATTATTTTAGTGAGGATGATCACATGTGTTTTCTAAATTTGCCTCAAGAAGAAACCATCATAGAAACTTATAAAGAAAATTATGATGAATTCTATATGGTGTATGATGATACTCCTCCATGTTCTCTATATAGTGACAAGGGTTCGGAAAGATTTTTCCCTTGTAACATCTTTGAAACCGAACTTTCTGAAGAAGATTATTGTGAACTTGAGGATGAATATAGCCAAGGGCACGATGCCATGGATGAAAACTTCCACATATTTGACATGTTGGAGTTTGTGCAACTTCAAAAGCTATTCTTATTGTCCTCCTTTGCGAGTTGAACTTGTAATCATTCATATAAACCCTAGAAAGAACAATGTAAACCTTGGGGTGAAAAGCCAACAATAAAAGAAATATAAATAATATTATAAAATATAAAATTATATTGCTCCCCCAAGTGAAGTCGGCCCCAGTTAAATTTTTAGTGGGAAAACAATATAAATAGGAGGCGCCCCTCCTCATTTTGACACACAACACAAGTAAAGTGCGCAGTTTTCTGGGAGAGAGTGCAGCGACACAACAGCTCAGAGAAGTTTGCATACACTGCAGAAGAAGACTGTTTTCAGGGTTTCAATCTTTGGAAACCATTTCCATATTTTCCTTTTCTTTCTTCATTGTACTCTGATCTCAGAATTATTATCTCTAGACGAGGGTTGCTGGGTTTTCTCCCATTTGGGTTTCCCAAGTGAAAAATACTTGTGTTATTGTTCTGTGCTTTGTCTATCTTCTAGTGATCCTATTGATAAATACAATTAAGATATACTGCTATAATCTTAAGAAAATCTAACATGGTATCCGAGCAGTGCTAGAAGAAGCCATTGCAGGAACTCTGTCGAAAACCTGTCGAAACTAGGGTTTCATCTTTCAAGGTCTTCACTCATCCTTTTGGCAGAAAAAGAGCCTTAGGAATTTCGCTCTAAGGAGGGTGCATCTTTTGGTGAAGACGGAATTCAATTTTGAGAATTTTCAATTTTCGACCTAATTTCGCAGCTGCAACAGAAATTAGGGTTTCAGTTTTTTGACCTACTCCCTCCACTGTTTTGGCTCGACTCTACCACTTCTCAATTTGCCTCTCTAGGGCGCATTTATCTGTGGAGTCAGTTTTCCAAAACTCCAACCTTTAGTTTTGACCTAGTCTCTGCTAGGGTTTCAGATTCAGATCTATAGTCAAGATGATCAGCATGAAGGTTGAAGATCGTCTGGAAGGAGTTTCCAACTTCGTCCCTTGGAAGTCTAGGGTTTTTCTCCTACTAGAAGAAAATGACCCATTACAATGTGTAACTGAAAAGGTCCCAGAACCAGAAGTCGGAGAAGACAAACCTCGTTGGAGTAAGAATGATGCCAAAGCAAGAAGGATTTTGGTGGACTCAGTTAGAGACCACTTGGTTCCTTAGATCTCGGAAAAGACGACAACAAGGAAGATGTTCAAAACCTTAAAGAAGCTATTTGAACACAGTAATATCAATGTGACTCTCACATTGAGGAATAAATTGTCGAATATGAAGATGACGAAGACCAAGAATATTGCCTCATATTTCATAAGGATCACCGAACTCCGGTACAAGCTAAAGTCTAGTGGAGACAATCTTGAAGAAAAGGATCTCGTTATGACCACCTTAAATGGTCTCCCACCATCTTGGGAGTCTTTCATCCAAACTATAAGTGGTCGGACTAAGTTGCCCAAATTTGATAAGCTATGAGAAGAATGCACTCAGGAAGAAATGAGAATCACAGCACGCCAAAGACTTCATGGCCCTCAACCTGAGGAGAATCAAGCTTTCATATCTCATGCCAAGAAAGGAAAGGGAAGGGGAAGGAAGTCCTTCAATCACAAGCATTAAGATAAGAGATCAAGTCCTCCCCCAGATCAGAAGAAACAAGAGAAGGACTTATCTCAGATACAGTGCTACAGGTGCAAGAAATAAGGTCATTATGCCAGTAGCTGTCGAAGTTCAAACAAAAGGAAGCATGAAGCTTCAATTGCTGATGTAGAAGAAGACCCTCCTCACAAGGAGCCAAGGAAGGATGATCGTTTAGAGTTCTTCTTCTAAGAAATGATATGAAGATCTAGACTGTGATGATCGCCAAGCAAGCATATGAAGATCAGTGGACTCTGACAGTGGGAGCCCACCCACAAAATTACAAAAGATAAGTATTTGATTTTACATGCTCTAGTAGATTAGATCTTATTGTTTTTTAATATGTTTAACACAGATCTACATTTCTAAAATCAGGTAATTAAATAGCTTGTCATGCTGCACAACCCATCTAGGATTGACGACTCCTTTATAACATACTGGAGTAGTACACACTCTTAATGGTATGCTATAATGGAGACCATAAGCATCCTGATAATGGCCTTACGTGTGTTGTGTCAAAGCATTGACTAAAAGGTTGCCTACATTATTTTGTTAATACATTGATTATGAAATATTGCTAACCATCTGACGGGATTTGACTTATAGGGAATGACATGATCTACAAGGAAAAGTGATCCCATTGATATACAGATGGAACGGAAGCAGAAAGCCTCTAGAAGCATGTATTATGACTCTTAGACCCAGAATGATCCCATGCAGAGATTTGTGATAAGAAGCAGAAAGCTTGTACGAATGTTGGTCTATCTGCTGCTTCAACAAGATTTACTCAACCGACTTCTGAGAGACAGAGGGAGTTATCCCTCAAGACAAGGATTCTAGTCTATTACATATGATAGAAACCTGACAACACTGATGTCGTGACTCGAACAAGATAATTGAAGGATCCTTGATGAACTTGGTCGTCACCAGGATGGATAATTACTTTCCACTCTACATTCACGTGTCCAAGTTAGAACCTTCAAGCAAGAAGGGAACATTTGTGGGATATTGCAAGTCTTCAAAGGCTTGTAGAATATACATCCTAGGATCGAGGCAAATCGAAGTCAGTCGAGATGTAACCTTTGAAGAAGAAATGGCTATCTGAAAAGGAAGAGGATACGATATGGAGATTGATGATGATGAAGAGATGAGATCATCTCCCCTTCAAACATTAAGAGGGAGTTTGAAGAAATGAATAAACCGACTAGTCCCATTGATCCACTTGAGCTAGATGATGCTCCCACAGATATGGTAGTGAGCCGAAAAAGACCCAGATGGGCACGACAAATTTTTCAGAATACAGAGAAGCGTGAAGCTTCGCATGGAGCAGATAGGAGCATTGAAAAATACAAGGCCATATTTGTTGCCAGAGGGTTCTCTCAGAAAGAGGGAGTCGATTATGATGAGACATTTGCTCCTATGGCTCGATATACTTCCATCAGATCGATCATTGCTATTACTTTAGCAATGGGATGGAAGTTGTATCAGATGGATGCCAAGACAGCCTTTCTCATTGACATTGTTGATATATTAATTCTTGGGATTATAAGTATGATAATGGAAGAAGAAGATTTCCCTAGGTCAAGGAAATTACGCCATGGATATGCTGAAGAGATTCAGAGTGTTGGACTGCAAGTCCATAGCTACTCCGATGGATACAAATTTGAAGAAGCTGAGAGATTCTGCTTCAGAGTCAAATTTGATTGATCCCACCATATATTGCCAGTTGATTGGGTCCTTGATGTATCTGCAAACACTAGATCAGATATTTGTTTTGCTGTGAATGCCCTGAATTAGTTCACGTGTGAACCAAGGCAGATTCACTACACTGCTGCAAAACATGGGCTCAGATACTTACATGGCACTGTGGGATATGATCTACTATAGAATTCAAATTGTGACTTGAGATTGCAAGGGTTTACAGACTCAGATTGGTTCGGATGCACTACAAATAGGAAGAGCACTTCAGGATGCTGTTTTAGTTTGGGTTCTGCTGTAATTTCCTATTACAATAGGAAGCAAAACTCAGTAGCTCTCAGTACTATAGAGGCCGAGTATATGGTTGCTAGTTCAGCAGCCAGAGAAGCAGTTTGGCTTCGTAAACTTCTTGCAGGATTGTTTGGCCAGATTCCAGAGCCAACCATGATTGACTGTGATAACCAGAGTTGTGTGCAGATGTCAATGAATCCTGTATTTCAAGACAAGTCGAAGCACATAGAGATTCAAAATCACTTCATACATGATATGGTGCAGAAAGGTGCGGTTGAGCTCCAATATATTTCGACAGACGACCAGATTGCAGATGTTCACACCAAGCCTCTTCCCAGGATGAAGCTTGAATACTTCCGCGGAAGACTTGGATTAGAAGAGAACGTATCCCTCCTTGAGAGGGAGAGATGACGGAGAGCCATTTACTATACTTTTTCCCAGGTACCTCTACTTGTCCAGTTTCTCAGCCAGGTATGGGAGAAATCCCATCGGCAGATGTGACAGACAGGTAGTAGATGGTCGGGTTCACATAGGTGCCTCTGCTCATCCAGGTTCTCAGCCAGGTATGGGAGAAATCCCATCGAAAGATGAGACAGATAGGTAGTAGATGGTCGGGTTCACACAGGTGCCTTTGCTCGTCTAGGTGCTCAGCCAGGTATGGGAGAAATGCCATCGACAGATGAGTCGGACAGGCAGCAGATGGCCGTTTGATTGCACATACACCTCTACTTGTTCAAGTTCTCAGCCAAGTATGGGAGTAACCCATCGACAGATGAGACAAACATGCAGTAGATGGTCGTGCACATCTACTCAGTCAGGTTCTCAGCCAGGTATGGGAGTAACCCATCGACAGATGAGACGAACAGGTAGTAGATGGTCGTACACACTTTCTCATCCAGGATCTTTGGCTTGGCATGGAAGTATTCCATCGGTAGTAGAGACGGATAGGTAGCAGAAGATTCTCTCACAGACATCCGGATAGAACAAATTCATAAAGGCAACCTTCAGTATGTTTAGAGATGATAGAGACATTATAGATGTACAGATGAAACCCAGATGATCATAGAATACCTTCCTTGTTTAGAGGGAGTGTTGGAGTTTGTGCAACTTCGAAAGCTATTATTGTTGTCCTCCTTCGGGAGTTGAACTTGTTGTAATTATTCATACAAACCCTAGAAAGAACAATGTAAACCTTGGGGTGAAAAGCCAGCAATAAAAGAAATAAAATAAAATTATAAAATATAAAATTATATTGCTCCCCCAAGTGAAGTCGGCCCCAGTTAAATTTTTAGTGGGAAAACAATATAAATAGGAGGTGCCCCTCCTCATTTTGACACATAGCAGCAGCACAACAACATAAGTAAAGTGCGCAGTTTTCTGGGAGAGAGTGCATCTACACAGCAACTCAGAGAAGTTTGCATACACTGCAGAAGAAGACTGTTTTTAGGGTTCAATCTTTGGAAAGCATTTCCATATTTTTCTTTTCTTTTTTCATTGTACTCTAATCTCAGAATTATTATCTCTAGACGAAGGTTGCTGGGTTTTCTCCCATTTGGGTTTCCCAGGTGAAAAATACTTGTGTTATTGTTTTGTGCTTTGTCTATCTTCTAGTGATCCTATTGATAATTGCAATTAAGATATACTGCTACAATCTTAAGAAAATCTAACATGACAAAGATATGGATGATGATTATTGGACATACATTGAGAAGCCCATTTTTGATGTATCAAGAGAACGGAGTGTTCATTTGGAGACCTTTGGAGATCTTTGTATAGAAGAGGGTCATGTAGAGTTTTCATATGACCATTCAGAATCACACACAAGTGTTAGTGATGATGACTGGGGGAAGCAATGCATTAAAGAGTCATATTTAGTACAACTGATGGAAAGTCAGTCTGAGCATACATCTTCACATTCAAAGGTTCCTTATGATTTGAACCAGCTTGAGGCTTACACAAAGGGTTATCATCTGACAAGCCTTTGTGATATAGATGATGGAGTTTGCGATCTGCTTCATCATACAGACAGATACATTAGCCCTATCCAAGCTTGGATAGAAGAAGCCCGTGGAGGCACATACCAGTTTAGGAAGCAATTTGATGAAGTTTTACATGCCTATGATCTCCCATCTAACCCGCCCATCCTGAATCATTATGTAGGTTTGCATCTAGTAAAGAAGGTATCCTTGTTTTGGTTAGTAACCAAACATAAGAGAAAGAAGGGCTCTCCAAGCTTGGATAGAAGAAGCCCACGGAGGCACATACTAGTTTGGGAAGCAATTTGATGAAATTTTACATGCCTATGATCTCCCATCTAACCCGCCCATCCTGAATCATTATGCAGGTTTGCATCTAGTAAAGAAGGTATCCTTGTTTTGGCTAGTAACCAAACACAAGAGAAAGAATTTAAATTTTGATAAAATGTTAAGGTGGTTACATTGGATTTGTCATTTCACTAACATTTTGATTATGTCATGCTTAGAGTAGGAAAATAAGCTCCTTAATGCGAGCATTTACTTTCTGCATTTCTTTTCTGTACTTAGGAATAAATAATCAACTTTTTTATTTAAAGTTGTTCTTTTCACTTTCCAAAAATACAACTTATGGTTCATTGGCCTTTTACAAGATTTTGTGCTACTAAGGATGGCTTGTCAAGTTGATATGTTTTTACAGATTTTTGAAACCAAAGATTCTATGGTTCTCGCATGCTCTCCTTGCCTAAAGACTAGATCGAGCACATGTCCCACAGTTGGAGCCAGATGTTACCACCTGAATTGCACTCAGTTGGACTTTCAAGCGAGCGAGCAAAGTTTGAACATATTATATGCTTGTCATCGAGTTCAAAAGTCCATTCAGGCCTTCTAAGGCCCCTTTTTCACTTTTTTACCACATGTTCATACCCTGCGGAGAAGTTGTAAAAAATGTGCTAGCACAAGTTTTTTCTTGTAAAGAACTTGGCTTCCTAAGGCTTGGTTATCAAGCCGATTATTCCAAGGTGTTTTTTCCCTTGTTAATTATGCAATGCTGAATAAGCGATGTATAATTTTCGAGTTTTTCACCTGCTCCTCAAAAACTGGATTGGTCGTCTTGGTGGTTAGGCCTTAGGAGGTTATTAAAGTTCACGTGTAAATGTATATGAACGTGCTAGACATTAGGCCATGTATATTGAGGCAATGGACATGTGCTAGGTCCCCCTAGGATTTTTTTAAAGTTTCATGAAAAATATTTTTTCCCACAAACTTAGGCCATTTTTTAATGAGAAATTTCAAATTGTAATAAAAGTATGATCCAGAGGCAGAATTTGGCGTGGGGATGCTTGTTTTCACACTCATAGCGTATCCTTTACCTTGAAACCCACTTTTCATATGCTTTGGGTGATTAAATTGTCACTTAGAGCCATTCTTCGCTAAGGGGGCATCAAAATGTCAAATTAATGCTAAGGATGCGACAAAATGACAAGGGGACAAATAAAAAAAAGTCAAAGAAACATGTTTCAAACATGTTTGAGTGAGGTGGCAATCTTGTCCCCCATGATGGACGACTTCATGCCATAGTTAAAGCGTCACTTTTTGAGGTTGATTTGGATGCGAAGCGAATATATCAAGATTGGTTGACTCGCCTTCCTCCAAGCTTGATGCATTAGCTTATGTGGTCGCCCATGCTTTGGGTTAGCAATTTGATTGAGTTATGATTTAGAAGTGGCGACTTTTGGAGAGAGGTCATCCACCTCATGAAAGGTGGCGCCTCCTCCTTAGTGTTCACTCCAACAAACTCCCACGAGATCTCATACAACTCGCCCTTCACTTCCCCACTTGGCATTCACCCCTCTCTTGGCCAACTCGCCTTCTTGGTCTCATTTTGCTATAAAAGCATGCTCTCTCCCATTGGAAAATAGTAGGAAATATTTGGGAAGAGAATGCTCATTGTAACTGTTGTTTATTTGAGAAGTAAAAGAGACTTTGGAGGTCAAATTGTGTGGTGCTTTGTTGAGTGGATGAATTGTCATTGAGTTCTATGTATGTAATTTGTGTTTGATATATTTGTTTGCTTTGTATCTAGTCTAGCTTGCTTGATGGATTGGCATCAATTTTGTAAGGCGAATTAAGTAATTTGTTTATTGTTTTAATCTATTGAGTATGGATGTTTAGAGATCTCACTGAATGCTTCATTTGTTTATGAAAGTTTTCATAGGGATTTCTAAGTAGATGTTCTTCTAGACTTGATCTCTGTGTGCAAGTGTTGTGATGTGCAGGTTGTCTTAGGTGGAGGCATGGAAGATCTGACTTGATCTATCTTCTCTTCTAACACTTTTCTTGCAGATAAATCCCCTCGGTACTCCACAAGTGAAGGCTCAAGGATCCTCTTTCTCTCCAAGCTTCCAATTTCTCCTTCTCCTTACTTTCTATCTTTCATTGTTCCTGTTCTTTTGAAAAGAATTAATAGATCTATAGTTTAAATTCATATTTATAAATAGATCCTAATTGCTTTTCCTTTACAGATCTAGCTAAAGTTTTAGAATGTTATCATTCCTTAGTTTAGATTTGTTAGTTTTGT
>LPNX010852476.1:363998-399572 GCA_001517045.1 Pseudotsuga menziesii | reverse complement strand
GAACTGGGTCATATGTAACCAAGTTCCAGTAATTCCTTGATGGTTTTCTCAATCTCATCTTTGTACCTCTTGGGATGCCTGTAAGGAGTGGTGATGACGGCTTGTGTCACCTCCTCTAGCTCGATGATGTGTTCAAAGCTCCGGTCTGGTGGTCTGGCTGATGGAAGGTCCCGAAAAACCTTCTCGTGTTTCTGTAGCAAGGCCTGAATGTCACTGGGGTGTTGTGAGCTGGTCTCTGGGGGTTTCCTGAAGGTGATAAAACATTCTGTAGCCCATTCTATATCATCCTGTCGAAGCACTGCCTCCATTCTCTGTGACGAGACCGGTTTTGGGGGATAAGTGTTCATGCCCCTCAAAACTACCCGTTTGCCATCTGGCCCCTGAAACTCCATTTCCATTGCCCTGTAATCTGTAGTGTATTTTCCTATAGAGTAAAGCCACTGAACACCCAATACCACATGAGTATCCGCTACATCCACTACATAAAAAGAGTCTGTCGTCTGATAGTTACCCAAGGCAACGTTCAGTTTTGGGATCCAGTAGTTGCACTCCATGCTAGAGTTCCCGGCTACTGATACAGTGAATCCCTCGAACTTCTCGGTCTGAATACCTCGTTTGGCTACCCAAGCGGAGTCAATGAAATTGTGGGTGGCTCCCCCATCAATCAGAACTCCTACTCTGTGACCCTGCACTACTCCCCTGACCCTGAGAGTATGGAACCTCGGTACTCCAGACAATGTAGCAATGACTCCCTCGGGTGCATCACCCTGGTGTGATTCCTCTTCTGTGGCCTCCTGCACATTGTCATCCTCGTCACTGTATGAATACACATCAATGTAGTGTGCCTTTGCCTTCCCTGAGCACCTGTGTCCTGGTACCCATGGTTCCTGGCAGGTGAAGCATAGCTTCTTCCTTTTCAAATCTTTCCAGGTGTCCTCATCTAACCAGGTTTTCTTGGGCACATCCTGCTGGAAAGGTTTCCTGTCCTTGTCCCTAACAGGGAAATTGGTTTTCATAGGGAATTTGTTTTTGGGAACTGAATCCTGGAGATCCCTTGCCCTGCTAATAGCATCCTGCAGAGTGAGGTGTTTGTAGGCTTTCACCCATCCCCGTAGTGGCTCTATGAGGGCCTCAGTGAATAACATAGTCAGTCTGCTCTCTGACACATCTGTTACCATAACGGCTAGCCTCTGAAACTCTGAAATGAATGATTCTGTGCTACCAGTCTGCTTGAGTTGAGCCAACTCCCTGAAATGGATCTCTGGATCTTTCTTGTCGAACCTCTCCATGAGTTTCTGAGTGAACTCACCGTAAGAATGTATGGTGTTGTGACCCAATGTCCCCAGTTCGTGGTACCACCATTCGTGAGCTTCTTCGTCCAGGTGAAGTGTAGCCAACTTAATGGCGTCTGTCTCTGTCATGGGGTTGAGCTGGAAATAGGTATCCAACTTTTGGACCCATGTTCTCGCTGAGCCTTCGCGAGTCCCATCAAAGTTTGGGATGGTTAACCTACCCAAGGTTTTCTGCAGCTCATAGTTGTGATTGAAACCCTTGTTGAAATTCCTGGGCCTGTTTCTGCTCTTCATGTTGCAGAAGTCTAGGAAAGACATAGCAGCATGAAACTCATCTCCTAAGTCTGTGTACTCTTGCAAATAAGCCCCATAAGGCTCGTTGGGCTCTACCTGCATGACTGGGCCCCCTACTGTATCTGCCAAGAAGTGAGGCATGGTAGGCCTGATAGTAGGTCTGCTGTATATGTGGGGAGTGTTCTGGATGTTGGTGTACGCCATCTTTTCCTTGCCGCTGGAAGATCCTCGCTCTACCGGTGAAGGGGGTGTACTGCTGATACCTGGTTCCGGTTTCGGTGACAGTCTACTGATCGCATTGAGGACTTCTTTTTGTCCTTTCGCTAAGTCTTGCAATGCAGAGACCAAGTTGCGAAAGTCCATCCGATCCTCCTCATCTCCCGTTCCTTATCCCCAATCCGCATGAATACCTGTCTGTTCCATGTCTGAATTGGTATCCGCTAGCTGGATATCCTCAAATTCTCCTGTGTATCTACTCTTCCTCCTCCTATAAGTTACAAAAGGATCTCCTTCTGTATTCATCTACTTTTCATCTCTTAAGCCCACAGCTGGCCAAGAAAACAGCTCTGATACCACTGAAATATCCCAAATCCTGATATTTTCTATTTCTAAACAATTATGCGGATACAACTGGGCTAACAAACTGCCAGGCAAAAATCCCTATTTTATAGGAAAAATTATGGTTAGGGTTTGTGAGATAGGATACACACTTACCACTGATAACTGGCTGAACTGCTGCAGATAAAGTCTGCAAGTACTGAGATCTGGATCGGAGAGGAACTGATCTCTCCCGTCTCCGGTGAATGCTCCAGCAATAAGACGCCCAAGCAGAGAAAAAGGTGACGCTGTCAAGGAAGGAGGGGCCCGATGGATCTGCCGATTTGCAGGGCTGATAGCCTCGCTGTGCCGGAGAGATTGGCTGGAAAATACTGCAGTTCTGAACCCTCTAAGTATGATAGCGACTTGGTTCTCTGAGGCAACTGCTCACGCCCCTGGTGGTCCGGAAATGCTGATAACTCCTTCAGGTGAGCTCAGATGGAGCTGATAGTCACTGGGTACCGGAGTATGAAGCTGCTGGTGAGAATGATGCCTGAGTTTCGAAAGGAAACTGAGATCTGAAGGCCCAATAGCTAATTAGGGCTTTCTGGTTGAAAACCCCCTCTTACGGCTGCACCATGCCTCTGCAACAATCTATACCCTATGCTATATAACTGATGAATGAAATGAAGAACAAGTGGTGAACCAGTATGGCTTACCCGGAATAAGACTAGGACAGATGTTTCACTGCCGAAATCCTGTTAGCTGAAGACTCCGTCTCCAACCCCAACTGCTGTGCTGCTATCCAAGTGCTCCCAAAATAATCAATAATCATAAGTGAGGTCTCCTCTTGCTTTACCTTCTATTTATAAAGTGCAACTGCGCAAAACCTAATCTTTGACCTAATTAGGTCACTTTATCTTCTAATTTGCCGTTGACTTGCATGCAAAGAGCATGGTCATGCATGGAGCATGGAAAAGAGCATGGTCATGCATGAAGGTGGCCTTTGGCCCAGGTGGCCCTTCTTGACCAAGTGAGGATGCCGTAGATCTTCTATGGATGGCATCAGTCCCGATCTGATCCCCTAGTTATCAGTAACTGCTCGAACCCACAGGAATCACATAGGTTAGCGGTATGGGCTTCAGGGCCTAAAAGGAAGAGGACATTACATGTACCTAGGGAAGTGTTCCCCTAGTGACTTTTGCCTTAGTCACTTAAAGAGGGGACATAAAGTGACCCTTGCATTAAATGACTTAAGTAAAAGCATTTAATTTGACTTTAGAGCATTAAAGTCACTTTTTGATAAATTTAAGTGGGTGAGTGAAATTAATATTTTAGAAATAAAATATGAACATTTAATTTCAGCCCTTGATCTAATCTAATCTCCACCGTTAGATTAGACTCACCCTAGGGTTTTCTCAAAAAGGCATGGGAAAGGCATTTTGCCTCACTTTTGCAGATTGAAGTGAGAAGAGAGAGTTGAGAGAGAGAAGAGAGAAAGTTTCCATTTTTCCTGAGCAAGAGGAAAAATTTTGCAGCACACAAATCGAGGGAAAGGATAGCAGCAAAGTGGGCACAAAAATTGAGGTGAAGACAACAGCATTTATTGCTGGTCCGTACATTCCGTACGGTATGGTTTTTGAGGCAGCAGGCACGATTTTCGAGATAGATTTCCAGGCACGATATCGAGATTTTTTTTTGGCATGGATTTCGAGGTTCGTACAGTCCGTCTAGTGGCACAGAAATCTAGGCAAAAAACAGAAAAAATCAAAGTTTGATTTTTGCTGCTCGACACAAGTCAAGACATAAATTTATCTTCCGGGTTGAGATAAGTTGGTTTGATATTTTCTGTGTATTGCTGTAAATGATAAACTTCTCCTGAAAAAATAAAAATACTCTCTCTGACTGGTTTTCCCCTAGTGGGAGTTTCTAGGGCCATTGGCCAAAAATCCTAGTGTTCTGTGTGATTAAATGGCGTGCTGATTTTTATTTCTTGTCACTGAAAAGATTGTTTACAATAGTGTTTTAAGTCTGAAAATTTTTGTTTATTTCCAGCACTTTATTTTTTTGAGAATGTCATAAACAGTGATATAAATTTTACTTGAAACCGGTGGCTGAAAACTAGTGAAAAATCTACATGGTATCAGAGCGGGTTGTGACAGAAAATTAAATTTCAGCAGCGAAACAATCATTTCTAGAATTCAGAAAAACATTTGTGACAGTAGTACATTTTGTTGAAACTTGTTCTTTGAGAAAATGACTTCCGTGGGGTTGAGATCTGAGGATAGGTTGGATGGGGCAGTGAACTTTGTCTCATGGAAAGCCCGGATTTTACTTGTGCTGAGGGAGAATGAGTTGTGGGAGGAAGTAGTTAGAGACACTACAGCAAGTCTTGTTGCTATTCCTCCTTCTACTGATGCAGTATTACTTGCAGCCTTTAATAAGAAGGATATTAAAGCCATGAGGATAATCTTAGATGCTGTTAAAAACCATGTTATTCCTCACATTTCAGCAAAGGATCATGCACATGAAATGTGGACTGCTTTGACCGGTTTGTTTGCTAGTACTAATGAAAAGAAGAAGATGGTACTTAGAGAGAAGCTGAAGAACATCAAGATGGTCAAAGAAGAGGCATGTATGACTTATCTTACTAGGATCTCTCAGGTGAGAGATGAGCTTGCAGCTGTTGGGGTGGCCTTTGATGCTTCTGAGTTAGTGCGGACAACCCTGAATGGGGTGACTGCACCTTGGGCTGTGTTTGTTCAGGGGTTGGTGGCCAAAGAGAACCTACCATCTTGGGATAGAGTATATGATGACTTTGTTCAGGAGGAGACTCGGAGGGGTTTTTTGCAGGGCAATGGCTCTACTAGTTGAGGGGATGAGGAGGATGTGACATTGACAACGAAGGGGAAGAAGAAGAGCAAGAAGGGTCCCAAGAAGGGTGGGGCCAAGCAGCAACAGGATGGGTAGAAGAAGGATATGAGCACTGTGAAATGCTTTGCATGTCACAAGATGGGACACTATGTTGCTACGTGTCCGAACAAGAAGAAGAAGAAGCAACAGACAGCCGCTTTAGCTGAGATCGATGATTTTGTAGCTAGATTTCAGAGTGAGTTTTCACTATGCACTGGGCATATTGAGAGAGAGAGAGAGCATCCATTCTCACCAGTGCGGATGTTGACAGACAGAGGGAGTTTTCCCGTGTGATAGACCATTCTTACAGTGCATCTACGTCCAGCACTTGGTACATAGATAGCGGAGCCTTGAGCCACATGACAGGTGCTCATGAGATGTTCTTCGAGCTTTCACAGGAAAATACAGATGTGGAGGTTGTGTTGGGAGATGACTCAGTAGTTAATGCAGTTGGACGTGGGACCATTACATTTCAGAGGGAGTCCATGAGTCCCATGGTATTGTGGGATGTATTGTATGTACTTGGGCTGAAGAAGAACCTAGTGTCAGTTTCCATGATTGAGGATCAGGGTCTTGGGGTGTATTTCCTAGATGGACACGTGCATATGTTTCCCAAGACTACAGGACCATCTGCTTCAGTTGCCATTGGAGCGAGATGTGGGAAATTGTATAGGCTCTTGTTTCAGCCGCAGCATGCTTTAGCACATAGCAGCAATAGTGAGTTGTGTGAGCTTTGGCATAGGAGGATGGCTCACTTGCATAATCTAGCCTTGGGGTTGTTGAGGCACATGGTGACAGGTTTACCGGAGTTCAGCACAGGGCAGAGTGATGTGTGCAGGGGGTGTGCTTTGGGAAAGTACACCGAGACTGCTTTTCCGAACAGTGATAGCAGGTTAGCTGGTACTCTTGACTTGATACATTCAGACTTATGCGGAGCTATGTCTTCTGTGTCCTTGAGAGCATACGAGTATTATGTGACATTCATTGATGACCATTCCAGGAAGACCCGGATCTACTTTTTGAAGAGCAAGAAGTCTGAGGAAATCTTGCAGAGGTTCCAAGAGTTCAAAGCTCTTGTGGAGAACCAAACAGGGAGGAAGATTCGAGTCTTGAGATCGGATAACGGGGGTGAGTATACCTCCAAGGAGTTTGATAGATTTTGTAGACAGGAGGGGATCAGGAGACAGTTGACAGTTTCGTATACTCCAGAGCAGAATGGAGTAGCAGAGAGGAAGAATAGTTCCATTGTTGGAGCAGCTCGAGCTATATTACATGACTAGTCACTTCCTTTCTTTCTCTGGGATGAGGCTTGCAGCACCGCTGTATACCTTCAGAACAGGAGTCCCCATTGGGCAGTGGGGAATATGACACCTAAGGAGTGCTTTTCAGGCAAGAAGCCTGAAGTTGGTCATTTTCGTATATTTGGTAGTCTGACTTACTCTCATGTCCCTTCAGAGAAGAGGACAAAGTTGGAGCCCACTGCAGAGAAGGGCATCTTTGTGGGTTATGATGAGACTGCGAAGGCTTTCCGCATTTATCTTCCCTCTCAGAGGAAAGTGGTGGTGAGGAGGGATGTGAAGTTTGAGGAGGAGCGAGCCTTCAGGAGGTCGAGAGAGTCAGAGCAGGGAGAGCAGCAGGTCCTTGCACCTCAGGTTGTGGCACAGGTTCCATCTACGTAGCAGTCAGGATCACAGGTTTCCGGGGTTACAGGACCATAGAGTGTTGGCACAAGTTCACCAAGTTCAGTGGTTAGGCCAATAGGGTCTCCAGGGACAGGTGATGGGTCTACTATTACAGGTACACCTTACAGGGGATCGAGATCAGGATTACAGGGTACACTTGGTGTTGGCACACCAGCTTTAGGTTCAAAGGTGACTGGGGCTTCTAGCTCTGGTAGTTCTTCAGATGAGGACAAGCCAGTGTGGGAAGAGCGTTCAGGAAAGAAGAAGCCTAAGTGGCTTCGAGAGACCTTGAAGGATGCCTTAAAGGCTGGGACACCCAGTGACAAGGTGAGAGCCATCAAGATGCTTGACAGATTGGGCATGGTGTTGGTGGCTTGTACGCAAGATTCTGAGCCTTCTACTTTTGAGGAGGCCTCCCAACATTCGGTATGGAGAGATGCCATGATGGATGAGTACCATTCCATCATGAAGAATGATGTATGGGAGATTGTTCCGAGACCGGAGGGGAAGTCAGTGGTGACTTCTCGTTGGCTTTACAAGCTGAAGCATGCGGCAGATGGGAGTGTGGAGAAGTACAAAGCCAGGTTTGTAGCGCAGGGATTTTCACAGGTTGAGGGCATTGATTATGATGAGACTTTTGCGCCGGTTGCTTGTTATACCTCTATCAGGGCATTGATTCCCATTGCGGCGGAAATGGGTTGGAAGATCCATCAGATGGATGTGAAGACTACATTTCTCAATGGGATCATACAGGAGGAGATTTACATTGAGCAGCCTCAGGGCTTTGAAATACATGACAGAGAGACACATGTATGTAGGTTGAAGAAGGCCCTTTATGGGCTGAAGCAAGCTCCAAGAGCTTGGTACTTCAGGGTTGATTCTTACTTGCTAAGTATGGGGTTTTAAAAGAGTGAAGCAGATCCGAATCTCTACTTCATCATGGTTGGAGATGATTTGCTTGTTCTTCTGCTATATGTTGATGACTTGTTTATCACAGGGAGAGAGAAACCCATTGCAGCTTGCAAGAAGGATCTTGCAGCAAAGTATGAGATGACTGATATTGGGTTGATGCATTATTTTTTGGGATTGGACGTTTGGCAGGAGCCTAGACATATTTTCCCAGGGCAAGGAAAGTATGCAGTTGATATTTTGAGGAGATTCAGGATGGAGGATTGCAGGCCTATGTTGACACCTATGATCACCAACTGGAAGAAGCTTCATGCTTCTGAGGGAGAGTTGGTGGATCCTACTTTATACCGTCAGCTTATTGGGTCATTGATGTATCTGGTCAACACTCGGCCAGATTTGTGTTTTGCAGTGAAAATGCTTAGCCAGTTCATGGTTCAGCCTAGGAGTGTGCATTGGGTCGCTGCAAAACATGTGTTGCGCTATCTTTCAGGGACAGTGGATTTTGGTTTGGACTACAGGAGGTTAGAGGGGATTAGACTGGTTGGCTATACAGATTCAGATTAGGCAGGCAGTGTGGCAGACCGGAAGAGCACTTTCGGATGTTGTTTCAGTTTGGGCTCAGCAACAGTGTCGTGGTTCAGTCGAAAACAGAAGTCCGTTGCATTGAGTACTGTAGAGGCCGAGTACATGGCAGCTAGTTTGGCCAGTTGTGAGGCCTTGTGGCTTCACAAGTTACTGGTGAATCTATTTGGTCAAGAGCTTAGGCCTACGGTTATTTACTGTGACAATCAGAGTTGCATTCAGCTCTCTGAGAATCCGGTTTTCCATGACAAGTCAAAGCACATTGAGATCAGGTATCATTTCATCCGAGACTATGTTCAGAGAGGAGCAGTCACGCTTCAGTATATTTCCACTAATGAGCAGGTAGCAGACATACTGACGAAGTCTTTGGGGAGAGGCAAGTTTGTCTTCTTTAGAGACAAGTTGGGAGTGGTGCAGAACACCTTCCTCGGTAAGAGGGAGTGTTAGTTTTGTACCAAGGGAAGTGTTCCCCTAGTGACTTTTGCCTTAGTCACTTAAAGAGGGGACACAAAGTGACCCTTGCATTAAATGACTTAAGTAAAAGCATTTAATTTGACTTTAGAGCATTAAAGTCACTTTTTGATAAATTTAAGTGGGTGAGTGAAATTAATATTTTAGAAATAAAATATGAGCATTTAATTTCAGCCCTTGATCTAATCTAATCTCCACCGTTAGATTAGACTCACCTTAGGGTTTTCTCAAAAAGGCATGGGAAAGGGATTTTGCCTCACTTTTGCAGATTGAAGTGAGAAGAGAGAGCTGAGAGAGAGAAGAGAGAAAGTTTCCATTTTTTCTGAGCAAGAGGAAAAATTTTGCAACACACAAATCAAGGGAAAGGACCGTAGCAAAGAGGGCACAGAAATCGAGGTGAAGACAACAACATTTATTGTTGGTCCGTACAGTTCGTAAGATATGGTTTTCAAGATAGCAGGCACGATTTTCGAGGCAGATTTCTAGGCATGATTTTCGAGAATTTTTTTGGGCACGGATTTCGAGGTTCGTACAGTGGCACGGAAATCGAGGCAGAAAACAGAAAAAATCAGAGTTTGATTTTTGCTGCTTGGCACGCAAATCGAGACACAAATTTATCTTCCGGGTTGAGATAAGTTGGTTTAATATTTTTTGTGTATTGCTGTAAATGATAAACTTCTCCTGAAAAAATAAAAATACTCTCTCTGACTGGTTTTTCCCTAGTGGGTTTTTCTAGGGCCATTGGCCAAAAATCCTAGTGTTCTGTGTGATTAAATGGCGTGCTGATTTTTATTTCCTGTCACTGAAAAGATTGTTTACAGCAGTGTTTTAAGTCTGAATATTTTTGTTTATTTCCAGCACTTTATTTTTCTGAGAATGTCATAAACAGTGATATAAATTTTACTTGAAACTGGTGGCTGAAAACTAGTGAAAAATCTACAAGATCTAGTTTACTAGCCTCTTTTTCAAGTTATTTATCTTGCATAACTAAAGGCTTGAGTAGTAAGTTAGTGTTTGATATTAATCTAATATCTAGCAAATTAAGTTCTTAAGATTTGTTTGCTATCCTTAAGAAGCAAACAAAGACCCAGAGAAAGCAGCTTTTAGCTCATTTTCACAGCTACTTTTGCTTAGTTTTGCTTCATTTTTACCTAGAAAATTTTTGGTAAATTTTTGTAGATTTTCACAAAGCACTCTTAAAGTGTTTTGAGGCATCTGTCACTAAAGTTTGCTTGTTGTTTTTGTAGGTTTAACGAAAAAAGAAGAGGCTCTGGCGAAATTTCGAAAATTTGAACAAAAGGAAGTCTAACAGAGCTCCCTTTTGCATAAAAAGTTATTATATCATGAATTTGTAAGCCTTTGGATCCAAATTATAAGGACCAAAGTGCACTTCTTCAAGATTGTAATTATCATTAATAAACTTTTGAGTAGGCTCTTAAGAGCCCACTCCCCATCTCCCCTAGGGGGATCTGCTTTGGTGTGATATTTTTCATGCTTTGATTTTTTTTGGTAGTTTAGTTTTATCATCATTATTTTGTTGTTTATTTTATCTTTTTTCATCAAAAGAAATTCTAACCCCACGCATTCCTGTGCTACCCGAAAGGGGAAAGAGATTCGTGGTAGGAATAATTAAAAAGCAATTTCAATTTGATATTTCTTTTAGCATTTTAAAATTAACCTGACAGTGCTATCCTGAGTATCCCTAAAGGAGAAAAGAGATTCTCAGACGTGTGTGGTTTGCTAATAAACATCACATCTGGTTTAAATAAAATAAACTAAGGCCTTGCTTCTTGCATGCTTTGACCGTTGTAGCATAGTCTAATCAGTTTGATTGCTTTAGAAAGGAAGTTTGGTGTCTACATTAATAGAGAAATCCACACAAGTTATTTTCCTAAGAATTCTGGAGGTCATAAAAGATGACTACCACAGAGTTAAGGGGCTACTCCAAGCAGGTTATGTCTCACCCCATTGGATACTTCGTAAAATCGCTCTAGGGCTCAATTCAAGGGAACTTGGCTTGTTGGGCCAAACCCCAATTTACCCACACTTTAATCAACTCATCTAATAAATCTTAAAACTTACGAATGAGACATTGGAATACTTTCACTGAGACTACAACAACAAACCTTATACACAAGCACTCCATATTCACTAGCACTGGTCTTTCACTTTTTTTGGTTAAATCAATTGCTGCATATTGTCATGAATAGGGTTTGAATTATCAATGCTGTTGTTATTATAATTCATTTGCAGTAACTCATTGTTAAGATTTTAATCCATTTCACGTTTAACTCCTAGATTCTTCATTTTTGTCTTAGAATAAAGACCTTAGATTCTTTTTATAGGGATGACCCCCCTTGGCTTCTCTAAGAGTTAGCCTAGATGGAGGAGCTGAGTATCAGGTGACATCACTTGGCTTGAGGTTGCCTCCAAGGTCACACTCAGTGGCTTGAAGATTTCTGCCGCATGACCACAGACCCATGTCACATGCATTTTGAATTAGGCCTTGCATGCCATGCATGTCAATTGACACTGCTTAAGTGGTCCTCTTTATCTGCTAATGACTTAATATCACTGCTAATGGTGTGTTTTTGTCCTATGTGGTGTTACCAACTTTTCTGTACCATAGTTGGGTTACCTGAGGAGCCGCCGGTTGACAGACTTGTTCTAAGTCCGATTCCAGTGTATCAATTGATCCGTCTGCTTGTCTAGCCAATATTGGCTAGTCACTTTTTTATTTGAATAATTTTGACCATGGCCCCGCAGGGTTTGTAATAAAATGTGCTAGTAGGATATTTTTGAGTGGTTCGGTCTCCTAAGACGTAGAATCACAAATAGGGTATTCCAGGGAGTTTTTTGCCCCTGACAATTATGCTTTGCCTTCAACCGAGTATAATTGACGAGGTTTTCTCCCGCTTCCTCCAAAGCAGGAATGCCCGATGTTGAATTCTGGGCCTTGGGGGGTTATTAGAGCCCAACTGAGTGTTATAAGCCTACTAGACATTATTTAGATAGATCATGGTCATGTCCTAAGTCATCTGGACACATAAAAAAAAATTCGAAAAAATCTTTTTTGAACAGTGAAAAATTATTTTTAATTTTTAATTAATTTTCCTAAGTTTTTTGGGTTAATTTTTCCATAAATTAAATGGAAAAAACCCGTTCATGATCCGGACTCAGAATTCAGTGATTGAAGGCTCTAACCTTAAGCCAAAAATCATTCTTGATCAGCCAGCTAGTTAGAACCAACTTTCAGATCAGCAATCGGACACATAATGCCTTTTTACTCAAAAAAGTCAGTTTTGAGTAAAAAATGATTTTTAGTAAAAAAATGATTTTTATTAAAAAAATATTTTTATTAAAAAAAAAAATGATTATTTTGGAGAAAACTAAAACTCTCCAAATTAATCCAATTTTAATAAAATAAAAGGCTAAATGACATCTCATGGAACACTTATGATGATTGGAGTTATCATAACTCAGCTTCAGTCATCATTAAGAGAGCAATTAATTTATTATCAGTTATCAGACATGTCATCTCCAGCTAAAGATGAGATGGAGAGCTCTCATTGGTCCGGTGATTTGATCGAGGTAAAGACTGAAGCTTACACCATCAGTGGGCTTCCCAAACCTAGCTCAGGCTCCTACCAGACCTAAAGGATGAGCTTACCTACATCCAGACTCACACATGTGGCCTCATCCTTGGCTTGTTTTCAATGCACAGGTTTGGAGTGGGGGCGCCTTGCCTGGGTGGAGGCCTCCCCTCACTCCCGGTTCTCCAGTTTAGGTCTAGGCTCTTTGTTAGGTGGCTAAGCTAGTTAGGGTTGGTTTTTTGGTTTTAGGGTTTTAGCACTCTCTCATTTGTTAAATAGAGGCTCTTTCAGCTCTATTGAGGATGGACTTTTGTAGTAGAGTTACTCTGAGAAATTGTATCAAGCATTTGCTTTAATTTGTTAATAAAGATCAGGCTCTGGAGGTCCATGAGCTCTTGGATGTGGTAGTTTTTTGCAATTGGTTGAGGTGATATTGCCTCTAACCCCTATTTTCTTTAATGCTTATGTGAGATTAAATTGTTTATTTGTTAGCTCAAGAGGGCCATTGTTGGCACAGTAGAACAATCATTTGTAGTTCAACTTGATTGTTTATGCGAAGTAGATTAGTATTTTGATGGACATGAGTAATTAGTATATACGTAATGTTGATCATGATTCAATTTTCTTAGCATACTAGCATGTATTTTGATCTCACGTTTTTTGTTGAGTTGTATTGTGTTTTCAGGCTTCATAGGTTGAAGAAGGGTGTGAGCTCAGCTGCTTCTATTCCAGGCTTCAAGCAACCTTTTTAATCTAACACTTTCATTGCAGGACCTACAAAGATCTTCTTCTTCAAAATACAAAAAGAAAGTTGGGAGTCTAGCTCTTTCTTTTGGGTTCCATCTATAATTTCAAATATTTTCTTGGTTACTGAACTTCCTTCTTCTAGTTCTCTCTTTGCTCCTTGATCCCCTTGTTTTTCTTGCTTGCTAGCCTTTTCCTCCTTGCTTGGTTTTTCCCTTTCTTATCGTTCCTTCATCGCTGCCCCATTTTATTCTTTTTACCACTCCTTTTCTTCTTTTTGGACAGCCCTCGTTTTACCTAGTTTTCACCCCTTTTTTCATGCTTTGTACAATCCTCTTTTTCCTCCTTGTGGACAGCCCTCTTTTGACTGTTTGCTGCCCTTTTTTTTACTGTTTTACAGCCCTTTTTTTCCTTCTTGTGGACAGCCCTCTTTTGACTGTTCGCTGCTCTTTTTTTTTACTGTTTTACAGCCCTCTTTTTCAGATTTAGGACAGCCCTCTTTTTCACCTTTTCTCTCTCCCTTTTCTTGGTTTTTCTCCTCTCTCTTTCCTTTTCTTTCACCGCTGGTTTTTACCCTCTTTTTTTGAGAATTTAGTTTGTAGTTTGGCTTTAAATTTTTGAGTAATACATAACGTTTGAATTGTTTAAAGCTCTTATTTGCAGGAAGAATCGAGAAAAAGCCCAAAGAGCCTTAACCAAGCAAGAACAAAAAAGACAAATCTTCCCTCTTCTCTCTATCCCTTTCTCTCCATGTTCTTCCAAGGCAAAGGCAAAAAATAAAAGCCATCAAAATTGTAAAAATTAATAAAAAAGCGAGTGGGATTACGGCTCCCACACCCTTCTTCCCCCATTTGGGGGAAGCCTGTATCGTCTCATTGTCATGCTTTTCATTTTTGGTTTAAATTGCTAATGATAGGATAGGGTAGGATAAGTTGCATAATCATAATCAAGTAGTTCATGTTTTGATTAGTTCATTATGTTTTGAAAATGAAGTAAAAGTACTGATTTGACTGTTTGATTAAATATTGAATAAGTTCTTACTGTATACTTACCCCCTTGCTTTCCCGATTAGGGTCCTAAAAAGCCTGAAAGAGACTCTTGGGTAGTTAGATTTTTTATGTTCTATGTCTTTTTCAAGTTTAACAAATTAAGTAAGACTCTTGAACTTGCAGTAACACAAGTCAAGAGCACTCTCTATCGGAGAGCATTCATAGAACTGCATATCCTTGCATTAGGCATCTTAGATTAGATAAATCTCTTGAACCACTGTCATAAGACGGGGTCAAGAGCGCTCTCTGTCGGAGAGTCCTAATTAATTAATTTAATAAAACTCGCAACACACACCCCTTTAATTAATTAACTCCTTCCCTCCTTATCGGAGTATGCTCTGACCGATCTCAGATCGGAGTACCCAGAAACGGCACTGGATATTTAAACCCTGCAAGAGTAACCTAATAATACTTAACACCCCGTAACCAACGCACCGGCGTTGTAGGGATTCTTCCAAAGTACTTCCTAGTAGAGGCGCTGGAACCTCCCGTTGTCTTAGATTCTCGGCTAGTTGGTCACTTGACAATATCAGCCTGGGATACTGGGTGGGCCCGACATGTCTTAAATGGAGGAAACTTAGAAGAGTCTCCCGACTTTGATAAACCTTCGTTGACACCTTAATCAAGAACACATAAAAACCTTAAAACCTACCAAGAGCACTCGCATCACCTAACATTCACTAGCTTGATTTCTAGACTTGTGTTCAATTCTCTGGCGCATTTCAGCTTCATTGACTCCATAAGGCATTGGTCCTTTTTAATTTGCATAATCATATTATTTGATCAATGGTCTATGGTTTATCATAATTTCTTTCTCTGAATGCACTATTAAGGTCTAGAATTTTTGCTTATCTTTGTAAATCTCTTGTTAGCAACGTGGATTACTTTTGATTTAGTGTCATATTCATAATAAACAAACACTTCAAATCATAATAACTCCTAAACAACACCCATCTGCATCCGCAACTAATCAAAACACTTTAACAACTTAAGAGCCATAGAAACTCTTTTGTAGGGACTACCCTCTTTGGCTTCGTTAGGAGTTAGCCTAAACGGAGGAGCTAGGAGTAGGTGACAGTACCTAGCTCTGTGCTTGCCCCCAAGGTCACACCTCTCCCACTTTCCTAAGTGAGGAGACAGCTTTCGAAAGATTTCTGCTGTTGGTGTGCAATCGGCGGACAACATGTGGCAGCAGTCATTAGTTAATTCCCTGTTTATCAATAATGGGATTCTACAAAATCCTACTTCTACTTCTTACTCCATGTATGAGGGACTCCAAGGTGTTAAGGATAGTCATCATATGGGAAGTGCTGGTCTATGTTTTGCCCCATACTGGTAGATTATGATCATATTGAATGGAGCCAAATCTCCATGAAGAAGTTCAAGATGGCCATATAGCTTTCTAAAATGATGCAGGGACCTACACTACATAGATAATGCATCACTTGAGCTTCATATTCCTGTTTTGATTGAGTAGGTATGCATGGCATGCTATCCACCATAACTATCTTTTTTTATCTTCATGCAAATGTTTTAACATTTTAAGTGTTGAGAGCCAGGCTATAATGCAACTTTATTCTATCCTGTTTGTTTGGACTGTAATACTTTTATGAGCTAAGTCTCTAGCACAGAACTTATCCACTCCAGCATAGAGTGGAATTTGGTTAGTGATCGTCATAAGAAACATTTGACAAAAAAGATTTACAACTAACCATATTAGATGTATATAGTCCTTTTGTACTTCATATATTTGTTTTAGATCCCATATTCGTTTATGGATAGGTTTTGGGAGCAGTGATTAATTTCCTTGGCCTTTAATGTCTTATCTATTTGTATTTTTATTCTTGAAAGAAATATATTGGAGTCTAGAAGAGGCTAATCTTAAATCTCATTTATGGTATATCTTGTCATACCACAGATATGGATGTCACTATAGAAAGAGAAATATGTCATCTAGGTGCCTCATTAACCATTCAGCAGAAATGAAGGGAACTGTCTGCCAAAAATTACCGGCAAGCTTTGCAGCAGTCATTGTACTGAATGCAACTGCTAACCAGGTGAGATAGTTTTATTTGTGTCATTCTTCTTTCCAAGCAATTTGCATTAGATAATTAGATTGTACTTGAAGTAAGCTTTTCACATTGAGGGGCATGGTATATTTGTTGTGTTGGAACAGTTTTCAAAGTTTTGGGAATTATTGGCGGGAAGAAGATTATTGGCCAATCTGAATGTTATTGTTTATTCTCAACTGAAATAGGGATGAAAGGAAAATTCATGTTCTCTGAAGGACAATTAACTTGTCTTGCAGGCCATTGAAGATAGAAGATATCATCAAAAGCTGTAACACAAGTAAAATGGGATTCAGAGAAAAATACCTGAAAAGTCTGTTTTCTGAAATTAAATTTTGTTTCTCCTGTCCAGGTCATTGCTGCAGAGTTCTCACAGACCAACAGTATATGCCAACTTGCTTCTGTCACAGAAAATAATACAACTATGGCCATTGATAATACAAGTGATAATGAAAATCGATCTTTAATGATGAGTGGTATGAGCGCTAAAAATTTCAACCCAATTAGATACTCAGGAAGATGGTATGAAGTGGCTTCCCTCAAACGTGGGTTTGCAGGTCAGGGACAAGAAGATTGTCATTGCACACAGGTAATTAATATATCAATAGCTAATTCTGTATTGAAAGTTGAAGTTCATTTTGAAAAGTAGCAATCTGTTTTATGATTAACACATGAGGTCAAATATTCGGTGTGATTAAAGATTGTGGCTGAAAGTGTAGATTGGACAAAGTGAATTTCCAAGGGTCAGAAAATTGAATTTCATACCTGAAAATGCGCAGGGTGTCTACACCTTCGATGCTGAGAATCGTGCTATTCAAGTTGATACATTTTGTGTTCATGGCAGTCCAGATGGATATCTTACTGGGATACGAGGAAAAGTTCAATGCCTAAGTGATACAGATCTTGAAGAAAAAGAAACTGAAGTTGAAAGACAAGAAATGATTAGAGAAAAATGCTATCTTCGCTTTCCTACGCTTCCATTTATTCCAAAAGAGCCATATGACGTAATTGCAACAGACTATGATAACTACGCTCTTGTATCAGGAGCAAAAGACAAGAGTTTTGTTCAGGTATGCGACCATTCTGCCAAATATTATTTTCAACCATTGCAATTTGCAGGTGACCACCTTCGCCATCATTATCTTGATATGATATTCTTGATAGGCATCATCACTGCTTTCTAATTATATATGATCTTTAACATGGAATGTAGAATGGCTCTATTTACTTTCTTGTTTACATACAGCAGCCATTTCTATGATATGTCTAGTAGGCTGGTTAAAGTTAGTTTGTATAGGTTACCATAGTGTTACCCTCCTGAAAATGCAGGGTTATTTCACTTTTTCATTGGCATCTTTCTCTTGCCAAACACAGCAGAAGATCACTGGAGTTCAGTGGCAGTTACAGGTTGTGGGGAAAGATTTGGAGACCATGCACCTCGTTCTATCTTTGCTGGAGCATCATCTAGCCAAGAACAAAAGTGTGGAGGAGCACGGTTGGCTTGATGGAGGCTTTTTTTGTAGACATTTCACTGTGAGGTTCCATTTGGGCACACTTGACACATATCTAGAGGCATGGTTACATGGCTCACATTAATACTTGTTGCATTGTTGATGGAGCACCCTATTCACAGCTTGAAACCAGGGCTTGGGATCACATGGATAACTGATGTGAGCAAGAAGGGAACCTTAATCAATGCCCTACCGCTAGAGTTGTTCAAGGCTCAACTTATGGTGAAGTAGGGGTCAAGCCGTAACTTGGAGGAGGCCCAGAGCATGCCATGTGGTAAAGAAAGAGGCCAAAGGAGAAATGCCCTACTTCGAAGGGTGCTACATGACAGTAAGTTGCACTTAGGCTTGTTCAAAAACCCACTTAAGGTTCAATGCCCCCTTCAAGGAGGTGGCTAGGGCATGTTGAAGGCAAGAAGGGGTAAGAAATAACTCTAATGGAGGAGCTTCCATGTATTTGGTGGTGTGTTTCCCATTGAAGAGAACATTTGTGGGGTAAGGGCACATTATTTAGTCCATTTTCACATATTTGGAGGCATATTTCACTTGTTGAGGTATTTGGGGGAAAGGACACATTGTTTGAGGCCTCTTTTACATATTTGGAGGGAATCTCTTTGCGTGAGAATATGCCATGTGACACTAAAGCATTTGTATAATCAAATGAGGGTCACTTGATGAGGAGCGTTCCATGCTGAGGGTTAAAAGATTGATAAATTTGGTTACTTGATCATCCATCCACACTCTTAAATAGGGAATTTTTCTTCAAAAAGAGATCTAAATCATCTCAAAGGGTCTTTATGGGGCATTAAACATTGTTTGAGGTATGTTGTTCACATCTATGGAGGGGTGACCTCAAGGAGAACAAGACGTCAAATTTTGACTAAATCAAACCCCAAAAGCTACTCTAAGAGAAGCATTCTAACTCTTGGGTTTCTAGCTCTCTATTATTAATTTTATTGATTAGGGTTTAGTTTGAAATGTATAAAGAGAGGAGAATTTAATTTTTTAGGGCCATGGTTAGAAGTTAGAACTTGGAAGATAGGGAATTCCCCTCCAAGTACTTAGTTGAATATCTTTGGGAGGATTAGAAGAAGGACAAGTCCAAGTTTAGGTTTCTTCATCTCTTTATTCTTTTCATGGATTATTAGGGGTTTTTCAAGAATTGCCATTAATTTGTTGATGGAATAATCTCTGTAGAAGGTGAATTTTGTCCCAAAAGAAGAGTTTAGGGTTGAGGTTGATAAACCCTTCGTATTCCTTGATGTAATCTTGAATTATCGAAGGATCTTGCTGCTATCATCTCTATTGTTCTGGGAGGCTGTTGCTTCCTTTTATTTACTGGTTGCACATTATTTTTGGCTTTAATTTCATTGTGATGGTGCATCTTGTTTAAGGGCTCTCACTTTATTCTTGCATAATCTGTTAATCTGTTTTGCATTAATTATGGCATATCTATGATGGCTTAATTAGGACTTCTCTACCATATTTTAACCCTCTTCTTCTAAATCTTCCCTTACTCCATAGCCCACTTGGATAGGCACTGGTCTTGGCAAATTCCACCATCCATTTTATTCTAAAGAAAAACTTCATTTTTCTAGGGTTTCCTCCCTTGTGCCATAAAAGAATTGGCCTAAAGTGAGAGGAAGTATTGCTGTGATGACATTGGGCAATCTTCCTAAGTGCCCCTATGATTGCGCTTTGTTATAAGAACTTTGTAACATTTGAAGCACAGGTTTGGGAGGTGACACATAGTTCAACTTTACTCTAGTCTGATCTTCAGAATCATATAGGCCTAGTTGGGTTCCTTATTAGAAAGCCATCAAGGGTACTTGGAAACCTATACCTTAGTTGATCTAATTTTAGAGCATTTGCATTTGGTCCTTTGGATGTGGATAAATGTTGACTACTCTTTTATTGCAATCTTACGGTTTACCATGATTTTGGACACCTGATTTATTGCAACTATTACTTCCTTCATTGCCAAACCAACTTATGTTTTGGACATTTTTTGCTATGAAACTGACATACTTTGGTAATCCAGTTCTATTTCTGTAGATGTATCATGGTTGGATTATCTGCAAGTTATTTGAAGGTTATACTTCTCTTGAGTAATCGCTGCTTGACATATTCAGGTATTGCTTGTTTAGATTTAGATTTTGAGCCAGCAAAGATCAGGGCTTAATCATAGCTCTGTACTTACCAAGCACCGATGTTCTCACCATGTCTTGAGAGGTCTGCATTGGATACTTACAACTTTTTATCATCATGGTCTATCCTTTTATGATTTTTCTCATAGCAGGTTGAACTGCTTACATGAATGTGTTTAATTGCTATAAAATATGATACATCATAGAAGATGTTACTTTTCTGTTGAGGGAAAATTACAAAACATTGCTCTATTTAAGGGCCAAATGGAAGCGAATCCTAACAATTGTTATCAATGCTTATCTAGCATCTATTGACCCATAAATGGTAGGCCTATGGCATGTCCATCTTATCAACACGGATGCTCTCTGGAGTTAAAGTAATTGATAATATCTTCAATCACTCTGTCAATGTTGAGTTCAAAGCTTCTTCTTGTTTGCTTGCTATTCATTGACAAGAATGAATGAATGGCTCTATCCTGATTGGTTTCAAGCTTGGTTTGATGGCATTGCAGTGCCAAGGCCAATGGCAACAATGGAGCTAGCCCACTCTCTTGTGTATTAGGCCAGCCAAACAATGCACCCTATTGTAATGAAATATTTAAACATAAAACTTCATTAAGCTGATATCTGCCATTCAACATACATTATGCATTCATGTCTGCAAATGTGGATGGTTGGAAGTTTACAATCTTCAACCCAACAATTAAACACGTATAGATCTGTTATGCCAACTGAAGGTAAACCCTGCTCTTTAAATGTGACTACATAATGTTCATTCGACTGTGTCTCTGCCCCTTCAATATATATATATATATATATATATATATATATTCAAGCAGTGTGCAAGCACTTCATTCTCCCTATTACTATCACCAAAGCCATGGGAATTAAAAAAAATATCTATATAAGATTATATACCCCTATAAGGATGGTTGTAGGTGAGTAATCCAAAGCACAGGCTTGAGGATGACTTGGCTGTTGCGTATTGATGTTTGGGCTTGCACATTGTTACCCCTCATATTGCATGAGGTTCCACCCGTGATTTTTCATCACATTCCAGTTGCACAGGACAAGCACTTCTTGATGACACTAATGGATCATTTGACAGATATAGGGGCTATTATATAGACACACACTTTTCCTAGAATTGCTCTTATGGTACATTCGAGTACTGGCTCAACAGTGGGTATGCAATGTCTAGAGGAGAGTGGATGGTGTAGAGTTCTTTCCTTATGTCCAAAAAGCCAAGCAGGATTTCCATTGGTTGATTATGGTTGAGCACCATTGGTATTATGATATATTTCAACATTGTGGTGACGTGTTGGTGTATTGTTTTGTCACTAGGAGGGGGTGGTCCACATGGTCCCCTTTTTCTTTTGTTGTGCAAGGTGGTGGGACATGATTTATATGTTGAGGTGGTATAGGTTGTCTAGGAAATGTTTTCTCTAGCATATGGGGTTTATTTTACATGAGGATGGCACACTTACATGGTTGATATCACTCACTTGCAGAGTGCCTACCATATTGACCTCTTTTCACATGGTTCTAACATATTTATTGATATATTCGATGTGGTTTCATATGGTTGGAGGCTTCCTAATGTGAACGCCCTAAGACATTTGGGTGTATTTGATCCACTTGACACTTTATTATGGTAGGGAGTCGGGACTATGGTTTAAATGTAGTGCTCTTCTTGTGCACACATGTTGACTCTTGAGGTTGATTGCAAACTTTAACAATTGGTTTGACCTATATTTGAATGGAGGGAGGCTTATTGCATGGGCTTCCTAGCTGATATTGCTATTGTTCACATGGGATTGGGTTTATTGTGGTGTGGAATAGATCTCCTAGTGGAACACTTACCTTTATGGCACATATGTTGAGGCATTAATCACCTTTTTCCACTATTTTATTCTTAATGATGAGGCTGTCCCCTCTTCCAAGGGTTTGTTGAGGTGGTTATGACTTGGCACATTGTTCTATGTATGGAGTTGGTTAATCCTTGACCCCTTGATCTAGGAATCTAGTTGGTTGAGCCTACTTGGGAAGGTGTTGCATCTTGAAGACCTCACTTTTGACTTTTATGATGGGATGTTTCACTTTAGATCCCACATGTGCCACTTGGAGAGGGTTTATTGCACACAATTTGAGGAGTTTGTTAGTGGATATTCTTTCCTTGGAGTGCATTGATGACACACGTGTGGGTATGACATGGTCTTCCACCATTTTGAGGAGGACATTAGTGTCAATCAGAGTTATGATAGCAAGCTCTTCCTCTTCCACCTTCCTATCAATAGCCTTTTGCTAATCTCTAATACCTTTAATCTTCAATAAATGATCTGGAAGAGAATCATGTTCTTCCATCTTAATAGAAAACACAATATTCTTCAAGAGTTATGAGTATGACAACCTCTCTATTCTTGGTGTTATCACCCAAACTCACACCCTTAGAGAGAAAGTCCTAAAGCTCAAGGTATGGTCTTGGTGAAACTAACAGGGGGCCATTGTCACCTCACTAGCCCTCTTTTGCACTTTAAATTGGATCTTCCTAACTCAAGGGGGGGTTCCCTAGATTAGGATTACTAGAGCTCACAATAAAGTTCAAGGTGAAATGAAGAGATGGCTCTAGCAAAATGATTTTCTTTGTAAGTATTTAAGAAAATCCTAATCTTGGCGTTATCACCCAAACACACACCCTTAGAGATAAAGTCCTAAAGCACAAGGTATGGTCTTGGTGAAACTAAGAAGGGGTCACTGTCACCTAACCAACCCACTTCTACACTTTAGATTGACTCTTCTCTAACTCTAGAGGGGTTCCCTAGATTAGGATTACTAGAACTTACAATAAAGTCTGGGGTGAAATGAAGATAAGATAAGATAGTTTTATTAATGTCCAACAAATGACCACAAAAGTAGGTCAATGGGACGGTGTGGTACCATGATAACAATACGAAGTGGGAGCCCAAAAATAGCTCCTACAAAAAGCTAAAAGCAGAACTCAAACCTAACCCTAACTCCATAAATGGATAGCCGTTCTCAGAGAAAATATACAAAGAGATATGAAGAGAGCCGATGCAAGAAAAGAAAATGTAAAAAGGGAGTGGATCTGAGTGCTGTGACGCAAAAATGGCGAAACTGTCACTGTCATTGTCATGGGGCACTAGAAACACTAGAAGTATTGGGAGTATTTCTCCTACCATTCAAGGCCGATTGGATGAAGCTCAAAAGAGTACTCTGTTTGGAGGAAGAACTAGAAGAGGAGCTGCAATGGGTAGTGCATTGCTGCTTAGGGGAGGGAGCTTGCTACCACATTGTAGATGAAGTCGTTCGACTACCAAGGTGGGGCCAAGATTGTTCCTGTTGCTGGTGTTGGAAGGAGGTGGAGGTGAAGGTGAAGGTGGACTGTTGTGTCCTAACTGAGTGATCAATATCAATGCCCCCATCTATCTGTCTCTTGGTGCCCCTAAAGGAAGGAAGAACCGAAAAGAAGGAAGTGATACTTTGAGTGGAGATTGGTCCCAATTGAGAAAGTCGTTGAAGGGTGAAGGAGCGAACCTAGAGAGCCTCCTGCAAGCATAAGGCCAAACATCTCTGATCAAGGTATTTGAAGAATCTAGTCAAAGTTTAAAGTTCTGTGGGAGGGTCCTTGAAAAGACAATGAAATTTCCTGTGGATCTTGTAGTAAATAGGACAATGAAAGATGAAGTGCTCCTTGGTCTCAACCTCTCGAAGGTGACATACCTGGTAGACCTTGTCTGACTGGTGAAGTTGGTAATCTGTCTCTACTTGGAGACGTTGAGAGCCCTCTCTGAACTGGCCTAAAGGAATAAGAAATGAAATGGGTGGAAGGATAATAGATTAGTGTCTTATTCATTGTGAAAAATGGGGTCAACCAAGGCTCATACAGGGCTTAGAAGAATGGTTAGAAAGGGTGAGGGATGAAAGATTACAAACCCTAGTCACTATGTAATTGCTTCATCAAATTCAGAAATATAACAAAGGGAAAGCCCTAGATTAGATGTTTTCAAATAGTTTTGAAAACATACTTGTCATGCAAGGGATAAGAGAGCATGCAACCAATATTGGAGATACATGCCACAATTCTACACTTTCAATTGACAATCACCACATAAGAGAGAAAAGAGTGACTCCATTAGTTCTCAAGGCCATTAACATTTGAAAATCCCATCCATCAATGAAAAATGACCAACAACAAAACCATCCAATGGAGGGCTTTGATCAACCAACCATGAGAAACCAAAAGATATTGAACTAAGCTCTAGGGGCTTTCCCCCACAATCCAACCATGCCAAATGAAGTTGAGAGCAAACACTTATATAGGTTTCAAGTCATCTTCCATTTAAAATAAAATATCAATAAAATCCTAGATCTAGCCCAGGGAGGAGTAAAGAAACCAAAATACTCCAACTACTACAACAAACTCCATAAGATAGGGTGGTCAAAGCCACATATACAGGCCTCCAATAGTGAGGAAGGGATGCCTCCATCAAATGAGGAAAAATACAGAGTAAACCCAATGCCTAGCCTCCAAAGGCTCTCCAAGTGTAGCGCTCCACTTGAATAGTCCTTCAAACTATGCGAGATGGTGAGTGAACCCTAGATCTAGGGTTTGATGTTAAAATTCCAAACCCTAGGTGATTGTTGTTCTTATGTTCTCAACTTAAACAAGACCGCTATTTAATTGTAGAAATTAAATTCTTTACATAGTAACAATCACACATATAGCTGGAAAATAAGTAGGAGAAACACAAGCAGAATACACAGGTAATTACTCCTTCAAATTAACTTTTCATTAAAAATTAAAATGTCAAACTAACAATTGTAAGGTACAAGCAAAAGTAGATCTGCACACTTAATGAGGAAAAAATGATAGCTGAAAGTGAGAAGATTGACTGTTGCCTGCGAGTTGTTGTATAGTTTATTCATATGACTGTACGAACTAGATTTTATGGAATTCATACACTATCCTAGGCTTGCTTCTCTATTGAGCCTCTCGTTGATGCTCCAAACCTGCTTAACCAATGAATAAATTGACTTTTCGACAAACTTATTTGAGTGTATGTGTGTAATAACCCTCTATCTTAAACTACTTTTATACTTGACCTGAAACCCTAATGTTTTAGTGAGATGTAGGCTTGAGATTATTCTAAATCACTACTATATAAAAATACACAATATTAGACTCAATAATAAGGCTTTCTCTTCATTACTAAAGTGAATTACAAAATAGATTTAACTCCAACTACTTTCGGCATGTTCACACTGAACTTGTGTGAAAGTTATGGTTGAGATTAGTCTAAATCACTAATGTATAAAAAACCATGTCATTAGACTCAACAACCAAATATAAGACTTTCACTTTATTACTAAAGTGAATTACAATATAGATTTAACTCCAACAACTTCTAGTACATTCACACTGAATTGTTTGAGCTAC
Source organism: Pseudotsuga menziesii (assembly GCA_001517045.1). Taxonomy (NCBI): domain Eukaryota; kingdom Viridiplantae; phylum Streptophyta; class Pinopsida; order Pinales; family Pinaceae; genus Pseudotsuga; species Pseudotsuga menziesii. The sequence goes on along the minus strand of LPNX010852476.1, from coordinate 374,324 downwards.
AATCTTCAACACTCCTTAGCGATGAAGGAATTATGCACCAATCCAAGTTTGTTTCTCAAACTTCCCTTTTGCCAAGGTCTTGGTTAGAATATTATCAACCTACTAATATGTGGGTACACACTGGCTCTTTATCGCTCCTTTCTAATTCCTATCTCGAATGAAGTGATATTTGATCTCAATGTGCTTGGATCTGTCATGAAACATTGGATTCTTAGAGATTTTGATACAACTTTGATTATCACAATAAATCATTGTGGGATCCAACTCCTGATCAAATAATCCTACAAGCAACTTGCAAAATCAGATGGCTTCACAACTAGAAGTACTGGCTGCCATATACTCTGCCTCTGCTGAGCTGAGTTCCACAAAATTTTTCTTCTTGCTGAACTAAGCTATCATCGTTGATCCCAAGCTAAAGCAACATCTTGAGGTATTCTTCCTATCTGATGCACTCCCTGCCCAATCTGATTTTGATCCTTGCAACTTCACCTCACCATTTCCAATATATCTCAGCTGATACTCCACTGTGCCCCTCAAGTATTCGAGCACATGTTTTGTTGCACCCAATGCTCTTGCCTCAACTCCACCATGAATTGACTCAAGGTGTTCATTGCAAAACATATACCTAGCCTAATGTTGACTAGATACATCAAGGAAACTATTAGATGCCTATACAACATGGGATCCACCATATATGAATTTGAATTTGTTACTTTCTTCAGATTAGTAATCATAGGTGTGGCCAAAGGTTTGTAGTTCTCCATCTGAAATCTCATTAGGATCTCAATTGCATACTTACCCTGCCCAAGGAAAATCTCCCTTGGTCTCTACAAAACCACCAACCACAAGAAGTTATACATCATGCCAATGTCCATCTCAAACTTGGATGTCATATCTACCTTGCATCTTGCAATGAGCTTCTTTGGACTTTTAAGAAATAGGTCATTTACATATAACACCAAAATAAGTAGATTAGGGGATTTGCTTCACTTTTGGTGAAGCCCATTCTTTGCAGGTATGCATCGATCCTAGAATATCATGTTCTTTGTGCTTGCTTGAGTTCATATGAGGCCCTTTTCAGCCTATAAACATGGAACTCCTTCCCATTGATCGCAAAGCCTTGAGGCTGCTTTATGTACACTTTTTCCTCAATTATCCCATTGAGGAAAGTTGTCTTTACATTCATCTGATGTATCCTCCATGCCATAATGGAAACTAAAGACTTCACTATTCTAATGGAAGTGTACTTGGTGTCTGGAGCAAAAGTCTCCTTGTAGTCACTCCCTCTTTCTTGGAGAACCCTCTCGCCACAAACCTTGCTTTATACTTTTGTATGCTGCCATCTACTAAATTTTGATCTTGTGGAGCCACCTTGAAGTCACTACTGATTTCTTTTTCTTCCATGATTTAAAAAAAAATTATGACCATTTAATTTTTTGCTGCGGTCTAACATTATATGAGATGAAGTGGCCATTTTTTTGGTTTGTTTGTTTCGTTAAATACACCAAAGGAATCTGAAATTTGAAGTTGTTGATTCAACTCAGTCATTAACAGTCCCATACCACACTAAACCAAAATTGTTTCACATAGAAATCAATTCTTTTCTAAACTCATAATCTGCTACTGGTCAAGTAATTCTACAATGTACTAAAATAATATGCAATGGCACAGGTCTAGCAATACGTACGAATCCGTATATTATTGGAAATCTGTAGGGTGTGTTGTCCACCGAGATGCACACCGGCAACAGAAATCTTTCGAAAGTTGTCTCCTCACTACAAGTGGGAGAGGTGTGGCCTTGGGGGCAAGTAATGAGCCAGGTACTGTCATTGAATCCTAGCTCCTCCGCTTAGGCAAACCCCTAACGAAGCCAAGGGGGGTAGTCCCTACAAAGAGTTGTCTATGGCTCTATGTTTTTTTAAGTGTTTTTATGGTTGCGGATGTGGATAGGTGTTGTTTAGGAGTTTTTTAATGAGATCACAGTTTTTTGTAATGAATGAGATAAACACAAGATTAGAGTAGCAGATACAAGATTGTAGATAAACAATATAATGAAGACTTGTACAGTAAAATGGCATCCATAGATAGATAATAACTTAAACAGATTCCCAATGGACAAATGGCCCAGATTAATTAATATATGAAAGTTCAAAGTGACCAGTGCCAAATGGAATCAAAATGTGTAGTGCTTAGGGATGCTGAAGATACAAGTCTCATAATAATGTTGGTGAGAATGTTGTGCAAATTATCTTGGTTGATTTTATGAGTTTTAGTGATCTTGATTATTAAGGCTAAAAAAGCAAGGTATGAGTCCAACCGGAAAAGTATACCTTTAGTGGCTCCCCTTGGTGACCTGACGGACCGTCCAGTATTCTAGGCTAGGTGTCCAGTGGATTTAACCAGCAAGCTAGAGCTCTATGACAACGATGATTTCCGTGCCACCAGTAGGAATTTTCCCACTACCTGAGTATCTCTCGAAACAACGTTGGTTCGTTGGTTTATGGGGGTGAAGATTTTATTACGGTTATCACTTGTAAGATTAACAAATCCAATCACCGTTCTGAGTAATAATCCAACTTTATAGGGTTGGCAGAGCATACTTGGTGATGGAAAGCAACAAAATAAATTTTAGAAAGGGGATGTGAGTGGCGAATTTTAATTAAAGCACAGCGAACCTCTCCGACAGAGAGTGCTCTTGACTTCGTCTTATGACAAAGTTCAAGAGTCTTTGACTAATCTATATGCTAAATGCAATAAAAGTGCAAAAAAGATGTTCTTAGATAGAGAGTGCTCTTGACTTCGTCTTATGACAAAGTTCAAGAGTCTTGGTTCCTTTTAAAGATTTATAAATTTTAAACAAGGAAACACAAGTGAATAGCTCAAATAAATGATAAACAAATGCCTCAATAGTTAATGTACTACTTGCAAAATGAACTAATCTAGCAATTTAGTATTCTACAAAAATGAAGCTAAGCTACTTGCAAAAATAAACTAAGCTAAGGAAAGAAAAATAACAAACTAAACTAACAGTTAGTGTTCTAAGCACAAATGAAACTATTCTAAATATTTAAAGCAAATTTAAGTTAAGAACACACAAGACACTCTTTCCCCAAATGGGGAAGAAAAACCAACTATGGGAGGCTTTATCCCACTTAGCCTTGTTTTATTAATTAAGTACAAAATGAGGGGATTCAACCCTTAAAATGGAAATGCAACTAATGAAATGAAGCTAAAGCCTTTTGAGGGCTTATACAAAGAAGAAAGATGAGTTTGGACTTTGAGTTTTGGATTTCCTTGATATTTGTGAAGCTTTGTTCTTTGTTGGGTGTAAATGGCTTCTCTTCTTCAAATAATTCTTTGTTTTAGATCTAGCTCCTTGGGATCAAAACTTGCTTGTATCTAGCCTTTTGGTTCTCGTGTCCTTCAAATACCTACACAAGACAAGTCATCTCAAAGCACCCATTGGCATTAGCTAAAAAATAAAAAAAGGAAATGAAACGAACCTAGATTCTAAGATTGGAACAAGTAAGTAAAATCTAATGCCACTTTTTCAAAGGAATGTGATTGTGAGATCTACGAATGGAAAAAACATACAATGGAAAGAGATTAACTATTTAATCTTTTTAAAAAAGAGACAAAACTAACTCAACGACATAACCTTTGTTGCTTTTTTATTTATTTTGAGAAATGGTCAAGGGGGAACAAAAAAAGGAGGAAGCTTGAACAATTCTACAGGTAAAACGAAAGGGATGAGAGAGCTAGGAAGGTAGAGAGAAAATATAGAGAAAGGAAAGGGATAAATGCAAGACAAGGGGCAGCCAAAGGGGGGCTGAAATAAAGAAGCAAAGAGGGCAATAGGAGGCCCAAAGAGGGCTGCGAAAGAGGCCAAAGAGGGCAGCGAAAGAGGGCTGCAAAAATGGGGAAAAAAGGACAAAAAGAGGGCAGCGAAAAAGGGCTGCAAAAAAGAGGAAAATAGGACAAAAAGAGGGCAGCAAAAGAGGGCAAAGAGGGCAGCGAAAGAGAGGGAGAAAGCTAGGAGAAAGTAGGAGGCCAAAAACAAAAGGAGGAGGTTTAGGGCTTCCAAGGTAGCAAGTAACCGAGTTTTAAGATGTAGTTTTGAGAGATGGATCTTCGAACTAGTGCCTCTTGCCAAACCTTTTTAGGCTTGAGATCGACTTTAGGAGGCCCTGAAATGCACATAATGTTAGAAAAAATAGGTCTTTTGAAGAGATGAGAGAAGCAACCGAGCTCAAACACATCTTGATCAAATATTGTATGCAAAGCAAAATGGGATTAGAAGAGTATAAGTATTTCCAACTATAGTCTACCCCTTCCAAATCACATAAAACCCAGCATAAATGGACAAATTGAACTCAAATGCCCACCCTATGGACTTAATAAAGCCTTTTAAGCTAACAGTTTGATCAAAATAGTGAAATATAAGTAATAAACAAGAACAAAATCACCTTGATACAAATGAAGCACTTCGCATGACAAGAATCAGCACACCATATGGACCTCCAAAGTCACTTTATTTCAAATAGCAAAAAGCTATAACACAATTACAATCTGGCAGAGTAAGTTTGCCCAAGATATCCATATGGAATGAGGAGCCAAGCACTTATATATATACAAAATGATACAACGTAAAACCCTAAATCGAACCTGGCATGCAAGGAGCCAAAAGAGGGCGAATCCCCTTGATTAGATGAACTTGGAGCAATGATTTGAGTTTAAAATTCAAGTCTGGTAGGCGTGAGTGGGGAGGTGGCCTCCACCTTGGCAAGGCGCCCCCCACTCTCCCTCCTAGGAAACTCCATCAACCAATATACATTCTCCACATATGAAGACGGAGCACATAGTGAAGGCACATTCTCTTTGATTGAATGGAGCTTGTTACCACCTAAGTTGTACTTAGTGGTTTTTTATCAAGTGAGCCTGGTTAACCAGACAAGGATAACTTGTTCAGATTTCAGAAGACCTTCAGTCTTGCTTATGGGAAACTTTGTTGTACTATATCACATGTTCATACCCCCATGGGGGAATTGTAATAAATGTTCTAGCATGATAGTGTCTGTAAAAGACTCGGTCTCTTAGACTTTATTTGTCAATCCGATCAGCCCAGGGTGTTTTTTTTTCCCTTGGTTATTATTCAACAACCGATAATTTCTGAGTTTTTCACTCCATACCTCCAAAGTTGGGGTGGTCGGCTTGGCATTTAGGCCTATTGAGGTTATTAGAGTCTATGTGTCAATGTATAAACATGCTAGGCATCATGGTCGAGTCATATGAACATGTCTAAGTCCCCCTAGGTTTTTTCAATTTTTTTAATTTTTTAATTTTTTCAGTGTTTTTTATTAAAATTTAATTTTTCCAAAACTTAGGCTATTTTTTAATAGTTTAATTGGAAAAATTGGTTTTGTAATAAAAGTGGGCCAAATAATCAGTTTCAGTCATGTAGGTGCTCATTTTCAAGCTAAGAGCACCATGTAAACCCATGGACCCACTTTTTTCAGGTTTTGAGTGATTTTCCATCACTCAGGTCAGAAAACCTTAAAAATCAATTATTGATTATTTTAATTAATAAATTGATGAATAATGGAGCAAATCCAAAGTCTTAGATTAGTGGATTCTTAGCCGATTTGATTGAAATCAGTCAGATCTGAACCAGATTGACTGGATTTGACAAATCCTTGACTGAAGGAGGTGATCTGGATAGATCCAGAGTTGATCTTCAACATCCTTTATGGGGAATTGCACCCTCTCTCTCTCCTCCACACGTGTGGGCTCTCCTGGAAGCTCTGTGGATTGATGTGTCAGTCTGTGGGTTGATGTGTCAGCTCAATCAGCCCCCCGATTGACAAGTAGGCTCAGTTCGGCTTCAGATCAGCATTGATTGACTCCCCCTCAGTTGCAGTGCTTTGTCTCCTTGGGATTTGCGCCCCCCTGGGCTGGATCTCCTTTTTTTGTATAAATAAAGCTTAGGTTGCCTCTTCCAAGCTAGTAAGAACTGGGATTGAGGTGCTGTTGCTCTTGTACTGTGTTATTGTTTATTATTCTGGAATAAAGATCCTTTGGAGACAAGATCTATGGTGTAATGCTCTTCATGTGTGGATGGTGATTGTCAAATGCTTATGAGGTATAATCTGTGTTATTTATCATTGCTTTTGCTGGTTAATTGTTGGCCTTGAAGGAGAGAGCTCCCTCCTGTTAGGGTAAGAGTTTATTCTAGTTTGATTTATGCTCTTACTGCTGCTTGTTTCAGATCTATTGGAGTTGTATGTATTTTAAGTTTAATTGCATGCTTTCCAATTATCTCTTCCAGTAGCACCTATGTTTTAACCATCTGTTTGTGCAAGGATTTTTAAGTTGCAGGTGATCTCACTTGTAGAAGAGGTTGAGCTGGTTTGCATCTTCCTCATCTTCAAGATCTTCTGAATGACATAGTCCCTCGGTGTTCCACCAAAGCAGACTCTAAAGTCCAACATTCATAGGCTTCCAGCACTCTTTCTCTCTCTCTTTCTCCTTCAAAAAATCAATTTTCTTACCTAGTTACTGTGTTCGAAAGCTTTGTTATCATTTGGATCTATTACATCAAAGTAAAATCTACATAGATCTGCTATTTCAAAGCTCATAGTCTAGATCTCAATTCTGAATAGTACCATTAAGCATTCTAGATCTAGCATAGGGAAATCGTCCGTTTTGTATGGCAAATTAAAGAAAATCAGTAGGTTGCATGCTCTAGATTTTTTTTTATGTTTTAAAAAAGATTAAATCTAGCAATTAGTGCATATTTCATTGGCTGCACAAACAGCAAGCCAAGATCCCAAGGAAAGCTTGCTTTCTTTGGTTCCTTTTTCACCTGTTTAGCTAGTTTTAACTTAATCTTTTTTGAGTTAAGATAGGCTGATCCAAAGGTACTCTTAAAGTGCTTTTTGGCATATGTTATTCTAACATGCTTGTTGGTTTTTAGCAGGTGTAACAGAAAAGAAAAGAAGCCGCTGTTCGAAAGTGGCTTCAGGAGCGTTCAAATCTCCCCAGGGGTCTCCCCTTTCACTAAAATTTAAAAATTTTGCAGAGTTGTAAGATCTTGGTTTCATCTCGTATAAGGACCAAGAGGTTTCTGATATTTTAGTTTGCTGATATTGTAACCAATAATAATAAAATAAAATATTTTTTGAGTAGGCTCTTTCGAGCCCACTCCCCATCCCCCAGGGGGGATTTGTGTCCGTTTCACTTTTGTGCTTTTTTTTTTTCTGCTCTAGTTTAGTACTGACATGCAGGATTGTATACTTTGATATAATTTTGCACTATTCCATACTTTAATTTCAAAAGTAATCATACTACTTACCCCACGACTTTCCGATTGACCTGTAATGGGAGAGAAATGCGTGGTAGGACTAATTAGAAAACCGGCCTTGTGTATCTTTGATTCCTTTTTCATCATTTGTTTTAGTAATCATAATAAAATCAACCCCTCCTTGATTCCCCGATTGAGGTCCACTTGGACCGAAAGATGTTCCTGGAGGGTTTTTTTTTTAACAAGAACACCTATCTTAAAATCTACTAAAAATAACGAAGACTCCAATGTGTATGCTCTGTACTTGGCTGCGGTTCGTCCGATCAGTCAAGCTGCATCAAAAGCACTTGAGTGACTAGATTAATTAGTCTTCATCTCCCAAATTGACAAACCATCAGGCGAAAATCCAACGCCTCGAACAAACTGTAAGCGGTGGCAAAATCTACCAAGAGACATTTGCAAAACATTATTTCAAGCACATTATTTTCTCTGTTGACTCCATTTAAGGCACTGGTGATTTATTTCTTTCGATTATATATATATTGAGTGTCATTACTGTGCTTATATGCTTTAAATCTTGCATCTTGTTATCTTTCGTTTCCACTGGTTAATTTCAAAACTCCTAAACAACTTAATCAATATACCACCATCACACTAAGTAATTAGCCTTAGTAACTTGATAGGGTCTACCCCCCTTGGCTTCGTTAGGAGTTGAGCCTAAATGGAGGAGTCAAGAACAAGGTGACAGCCTTGACTTGGGACTTGCCCCCAGGGACACACCGAGTGGCTTGAAGATTTCTGCCACGTAACCCAGGTGTGTGAAAGGCGGCAACAGAGCTCGAGGTTGATTGACTGCTTAACTGGCGATTGAAGGGAGCTGAGCCATGTGGTGGCCATAAATCAAGGAAGGCGCCCACCGAATAAGCCAGCGCGAGCTCCAAACTTGGATTGACGTCACCACTATTTGGTTGATACACCACGTCATTTTTCTTATGAATCAAATCGCATGCCTTGGTAATGGATACATTATTCCATGGTTTATTTTATAATTCTTTAAGTGGATGGGTCCCTCCCAATCCCACTCATCACTTCACGCTCCATGCTTGATCTTTCCTCACGTCACCATCCTCATGCACTATACGTGATCTTTCCCTTGAATTAATTCACATACATAATACCATGGTTTAATATCTTGCCACTACATTATGAAGAAGGTCGTAAGACTACTATGGCGCACATGCCATGTCATCTTTTCTCCATAAAATATTAATTTGACTTTTTCTTTTAATATTTTGACCAAGTGCCAAAATGTCCAAAATTATCAATTAAATGCCACTATGATGCTTTTTTAGCCAAATGATGCCTTACGGGATGCTTTAGCCAGCCGAAACATAGTGAAAGTGGCCCCTGGGGTAAAGATGTTGCTCCGGGCTTGAAAATAAGCCCAACCACGCCAAAAACGGACTCCAGATCATTCTTTTTTTACATTTTGAATTTTTCCATTTAAACCATTATAAAATGGCTTAAAAAACGGAAAAAATTACCTTTTCTCGGAACCAAACGAAACTCTAGGGGGACCTAGTACATGTTCATACGTCTCAATTGGAATGCCTAGCATGTTGAAAAACATTGACACAAAGGCTCTAATAACCTCCTAAGGCCGAAACACCAAGACAATTACCTCAGCTTTGGAGGTGTGAGTGAAAAACTCGGAAATTATTAGTCGTTTGTTCAACAACCAATAATAACCAAGGGAAAAAACACTCTGGGCTAGTCGGCTTGATGCTCAAGTCCGAGAAGCCGAGCCTTTTCTAAAAAATTAAATGCTAGGACATTTTTTACAATTTCCCGAAGGGGCTATGAACATGTATTTACAAAAAATAAAAAAGTTTAGCCCAAAACTGGCTAACTCTGGAGCACACTGAACTTCTGAACACTGGAGATGAGCATTCATCATGCTTGATAATTGGTGGCTCAATAGGAAGTTCAACTATTGTACAAAATAGTTGGTAACATCTGGCTCCAACTGTGGGACAGGTACTCGCTTGATTTATTGATTAAAGAGAGTGTCCGAGAATCTAAGAATCTTTGGTACCTGCACGTAAACAAAAGTGTCTTAGTCCTATGGATATATGATAAACTGCCAAATATATACCAACGAAAGGAAATCTATTCTAGGAAATATAAAGTACAGCATTTTAATATACATGAAAATAAGGTACAATATAATGATACAAAAAATAGAAGCATATAATGTACAACAAGAGAGGGTTTAGAAAAGCCCTGAAATGCCCTGGTGGGCATTTATAAGCCATTGCTATAGAACAACTTCAATTGCTGTTCGTTCATGGGTAGGTTCAGCCTTTCTCCTTCCATAGTGTTGAGTATGAAGGAATTGGTGCCGACAAAGTCACATATGATATAAGGGCCTCTTCAGAGGCTGTCAAATTTCCCATGCTTCCCTGGTTTTTCGCTTCTTTTGTCCCACAAAAGGACCGTGTCTCCAATCTGAAAGGATCTAGGCTTAGCTGACTTGTTAAAGGTCCCCTTCACGCTCTCTTGATGTTTTAGTAGTTGGTCAAGTGATGCTGTTCTACTTTCATCAAGCTCTATAATCTGGTTAACTCTCTGTTCCATCTCATCCTCTTCTGGACTATAATTTAACAGCATTCTGAAAATTGGAAACTGCATGCTGGCAGGTAGCTTTGCTGTGATACCGTATACTAAGTCAAAAGGAGACTTCCCAGTAGAATTCTTCTTTGTGATTCTATCGGCCCATAGGGCATACTTGATTTTGCTATCCCATGATTTCTTCTTGTTCCCCACAGTTTTCTTAAGAATGTTCATCAAGTTTTTGTTAGTGGACTCAGCAAGTCCATTTCCCTGTGGGTAATAATCTGATGAATGGGATAGGATAATGCCATACTTGAAGCAAAAATCATTCATTTCTTGCGAGCTGAAAGCCTTGGCATTATCAGTGGTTATCTTGAGAGGGGTGTTGTCCGCCGATTGCACACCAGCAACAG
>LPNX010852476.1:334250-360192 GCA_001517045.1 Pseudotsuga menziesii | reverse complement strand
AATTACACTAGTGTACATACACTTGTACTCTTCTATACCACTGTACCCTTTACACATGCTCATAGTTCATCAATTTACACTACATCACTATACATACCACACTTCTGCACTTGTACACACATATATATACTACTGTTCATGTATCACTGTTTTTGCACATATAGTGCATACCTCACTGTATAGTTATACTACTTTACACACATTCCACTTGTACATTTTATTGTATTCAATGTTTAGAGTAAACATACCTTATTGTAGATGTCATTTGTAGAAGATTGAGGACTGTATATGACCTTAGCAGATAACCCAAAATCAAGACTTTGTTCAACCCTTAAGCATTTGCCTGCTGCCAGAGGTGAACACAAGATTCAACAGGCAATGACTACCAAATAATCAGGATTGTCTTAGCTGTAAAAGTTCGGGACTGTCAAGAGATGTCTTCCGACTTCAAACTGTAAGTAGCAATTGGTTGTATACTCCTCACAAAACTCGGATTGTAGCAAGACCTTTTCTCTTAAATGTTTGTGCCAAAAACCATCCTCAAACTCTGATAAAATGGGTGCTGTAAAGGTTTGTGTAAAGACCAAAACAGGTCTGCAAAAAGTCACCCCAATACTCAAACAATTTGCTGCTATCTGTATCCCATAAAATATCAGTATACTGCTAAAAGAAGTTTGCTCAGTCACCACGAAAATGTCAGTTTACTGCTGTTGAGATGTGACTGTTTGCTAAATCTTTAGTCCACAGGCTACTAAATAGTCCAAACAATTACTGATTTAAACTCCGAATAAAACTAGTCACTGTTGTGAAATCAGATGGACTGCTACTGCTGTTCTATACAAAAAAAATTCAGTCATAAAAAATACCACAATTAAACCACCACGAACCTCAGTCCAATAACTTCACCCAGCGAAATAGAAGATGTTAAGGCTGCTAGAAGCGTAGGTTTAGCTCCAATTGTAAAGGCACGTTTTCCATGCAAAGATGATAGGTTCCACTAGCAAATACGCCCAAGCCTCAGCTTACAAGAGGTAAATCGTAGTTCAACAATAAGAACACACCCCTACTAGCAACTTGTTCAACTAATAAGGAAACACCCAGCAGCATGTTGCATTAGTAGCAGGGTTAAGGTTCATGCCTCCCACACAATAGATTTCCTCCTCAAGCCTTGGATCATGACCCTCTTTCCAGATCTCAACAGTGAATACAATGGATCGATGCATGAGAAATAAGACTGCTGCTTGCACAAGAGATTCAATGTCCCTTCATTGGTCTCTGACTTTTCCAGAATATAAATCTGCCATAAAGGTTAGAGGTCACTCAATTCGCTGCCAATGATAACAAACTCGAGCTTGCCAAGTGATTTGAACGCTGATTTCTAAACACGCCTTCTCTCAAAAATTAATACGCTGCATCTAATATCAGTTAGGCCCCACGACTTTCAAACATAAACTCCTATGCCCTAACCACTTCCACGTTGTCCAACAGAAACGAGATTGCTGATGTATTAATGAGATTCCTGTAGTAACTCGCAGCAACTAGGTAGATCGCTGCATATCTCCTGTTGAACACTTAGCACCGAAAAATTCCTTAGCTCGCAAATTTCCAATTTTTTGTAATGTCTGTCAATTTATGTTGCCACGCGCTACCATGTTTTTTCTTTTACTTCTGCTCGAAATTGCCAAATCCGGTACTGTGGACGCTACTATGAATTAGCCAAAATTTCCACGGCCAACTCAAAAAAAAATGATACCTCTATTTCAATAATGGGTCGAGAGCTTATATCAAAATCAAAGAAAGGTATAGCTATATTTATATGAAAAGAAAAAAAAGAACATTTCCTTGATTTAATGAATATTTTTGTCATAATTTATTATTTTATTTTTTTCATTAAATGTTTCCTTGTTTTAATGAGTTTTATCAAGGGAATGTTTATATTTTTTTTTAAAAATTCATTTAAAAAAAAAATTAATATTTAATTAAAAAAAAACTTATTAAACCATTTTAATATATAATTATTATTGTTTTATTTATTAAAACTTTTTAATATTTAAAACATTAGAAATCTTTTTAATGTGAAAAACATTAGAAGTCTTTTTAATGTGATTTAATAATTTAACTTAAGGGTAATGGTTAGATGATTATGGATTTAGGGACTCTTCCTAGGGTACCAAGAACTTGATAGCACGCAAATGACCACTGAAGGGGTTATTTGGACCCTTGCAACTTTTTCGACCCACTTAGGGTTACTTGAACACTCTACAGGGCTTTTGCCATTGTTCCAAGGGCTCCAAGGGCTTCATACTTGGGCTTGGACAAGGTCAAAATGTCTCCTTTGACACTGACACTTACTCAACCCTCAGAGACTCCTTAAGAAGCACCAAAACACATTAACACACGCCTGTTGGCATTAATGACAATTTAGTCAACAGAAAAGAGGTAAGATAGAACCTTGAAAATAGAGATCCACTTGTAGCAATCAAAGTAACCACTAGAATTTTTTGAAGTTTGTTTGGAGAAGGCAAGAAAGATATGGAACCGCTTGCAACCCTGCAAACAAAAATATTAATAATGGAACACTTGTATGGTGAAGGTATTAGATGCCGAAAGCTCCTGCTAGATGCAATCCCTGAAGACACAAACACTCAATGCAGATTTGATTAGAAGCCTAAGTACTAGAATGTTAGTCTTCAATAAACATAATAATCAAATTGCAATACAAGGGTAGGGTGAAAGAGATATTACTTCACATAGGATGAAGACACAATGCCAAAAGCCCATCAAGTGACCTCCAAAGTCTCAATATTTTATTAACAAAAGGAGCTTACAAAATCCAACAGAGTTTCTATGCCAAACTCCCCTTCCCAATAGAGCTGAAAGAGCCTCTATTTAACAAATGAGAGAGTGCTAAAACCCTAAAACCAAAAAACTAACCCTAACTAGCTTAGCCACCTAACAAAGAGCCTAGATCTAAACCGGAGAACCGGGAGTGAGGGGAGGCACCCCCACTCCAAACCTGTGCACTGAAAACAAGCCAAGGATGAGGCCACACGTGTGATGTAGGTAAACTCATCCTTAGGTTTGGTTGGAGCCTCCGTTAGGTTTGGGAAGCCCATTGATGGTGCAAGCTTTAGTCTTCACCTCGATCAAATCACCGGACCAATGAGTGCTCTCCATTTCATCTTTAGCTGAAGATGACATGTCTGCTAACTGATAATAAATTAATTGCTCTCTTAATGATGACTGAAGCTGAGTTATGATAACTCCAATCATCATAAGTGCTCCGTGAGATGTCATTTAGCCTTTTATTTCATTGAATTTGGATTAATTTGGAGAGTTTTAATTTTCTTCAAAATAATCATTTTTTAATAAAAATTCATTTTTTTACTCAAAACTGACTTTTTTGAGTAAAAAGGCATTATGTGTCCGATTGTTGATCTGAAAGTTGGTTTTGACTGGCTGGCTGATCAAGAATGATTTTTGGGTTAAGATTAGAGCCTTCAATTACTGAATTCGGAGCTCGGATGGCTTATTTACCACGAACGGGTTTTTTCCATTTAATTAATGGAAAAATTAACCCAAAAAACTCAGGAAAAGTAATTAAAAATTAAAAATTAAAAATTAAAAAAAAAAAAAATTTCACTATTCGAAAAAGATTTTTTCGAATTTTTTTTATATGTCCAGATGACTTAGGACATGACCATGATCTATATAAATAATGTCTAGTAGGCTTATAACACTCAGTTGGGCTCTAATAACCCCCCAAGGCCCAGAATTCAACATAGGGCATTCCAGCTTTGGAGGAAGCGGGAGAAAACCTTGTCAATTATACTCGGCTGAAGGCAAAGCATAATTGTCAGGGGCAAAAATCTCCCTGGAATACCCTATTTGAGATTCTACGTCTCAGGAGACCGAACCACTCAAAAATATCCTACTAGCACATTTTATTACAAACCCTGCGGGGCCATGGTCAAAATTATTCAAATAAAAAAGTGACTAGCCAATATTGGCTAGACAAGCAGACGGATCAACTGGTACACTGGAATCAGACTTTGAACAAGTCTGTCAATTGGTGGCTCCTCAGGTAACCCAACTATGGTACAAAAAAGTTTGTAACAAGGGGTACCAAATCGTGTGATGATTTTGTCCTCGATGAAGTCCATAACAACTTTTTCTGTGGCTGTTTTGGTGGGTATGGCCTCTACCCACTTGGTGAAGTAGTCGGTTGTGGTGAGAATCCAACAAAATCCATTGCTAGAATTATCTTTGAATTTCCCGATAAAGTCAAGGCCCCATTATTGAAAAGGGGCAAGGACAGCTACTGGTGTGAGAGGAAGAGCAGCCAACTTCTGCTTCCCCGTAAAGAGCTGACACTCCCGACAACATTTAACATGTTTATGCACATCCGCAAAGATGGTTGGCTAATAGTATCTGGCTCGAAGGATCTTATGGGCAGTTGTATTCGCTGCATAATGGCCCCCACAAAATCCTGAATGGAATTTAGTCAAGATTTGTTTAGAATCTTGTTCATGCACACATCTAAGTATCACATCGTCTAGGTTCCTCCAACCCAAACCCTCTGAGCGAGGCAATACCTAGCATCTTTTAATCTTAATGCCCTTCATTTATGTCCTTTAAGGTGATCAGGGCAACATAAGTGCAACAGGAAATATATAATATCCGAGTACCAATGATGATCAAGCTCTCATAATGTTGGTGTCATGCGTGATTCAGGCCCACTGTTTTCACAAATCATATCAATAGCCTCCTCATTCTTTTGGGTTAACATCTTAGCTAGGCCTTGTCCTTTTACTAGTTTGGTAGGCTTAATCTCTAGATCAAATTCCTGGATCTTGGATACCCATGTACCCCTTGTTCCTAAGCAATTCTATTGGGACAGGATGTCTTTCACTGCAGCATGGGGGACATACCCTAACTTTTGAGTAGCCAACGTATGTTCTAAAGTGCTTTAGAGATTTTACTAAGGCATAGGCTTGCTTTTCCATGATAGTATATTTTAATTCTGAATTTTGTAGGGCTCTACTCATGAAGGCAATTGGTTGCTTGAACCCTTCGAAGTTCTTCTGGAGCAACACCCCGACAATAGTGTCTTCTGAAGCAAAAGAGAACACCATGAAATCTTTTGTGTAGTCTAGACTAACCAATACAGGTGATCTAGTGATAGCATCTTTTATTGTTGAAAAAGCCTCTTTCCCTTCATCAATCCATACAAACTTAGCATCCTTCTTGAGTAACCGTTGCATGGGTTTCATTAACTCAGCTAAGTTTGGGATGAACCTCCTAATGAAATTGATATGTCCATTAAAGGATTGAAGACTCTTAACATTTTTTGGAAGAGGTATCTTTTTTATTGCTTCAATTCTCTCAGGGTCAATCTTGACCCCATCTTTTGATATGATGTGACCAAGAAGCTTCCCCTCATCTATTGTAACATCCCAAATCCCGATATTTTCTATTTCTAAGCAAATATGCTGATACAACTGGGCATGCAAACTGCCATGCAAAAATCCCTATTTTATAGCAAAAATTAGGGTTAGGGTTTGTGGGACAGAATGAACACTTACCACTGATAAGCCGACTAGACTGTTCCTGAGATAGTATGCAAGCACCGAGAACTGGATCGGAGATGGGCAGATCTCTTCTACTTCCGGTGAACCCCCAGCAGCAAGAACCCTAGTCAGAAAAGGGTGACGCTTTCAGTGAAGGAGGTGTCCGATGATGCTGCCGATTTGCAGGACTGATAGCCTTCCTGTGCTGGAGAGAATGCCTGGTACATGCGGGATTTCTGAGATCTCTAGGCAAGATAGCGACTTGCTCCAGAGAGACAGCTGCTCACGCCCCCTGGATCCCGAAATTGCTGATAACTGCTCCGGATGAGCACGGACGGATCTGATAATCACCGGGTACCGGAGTATGATGCTGGTGATGAGAATGGTGCCTGAGTTTCGGAGTAAAGCTGAGATCTGAAGGCCCTGCAACTGATTAGGGCTTTCTGGTTGAAAACCCCCTCCTTACGGCTGCACACGTGTCCCTGCAACGATCTATACCATATACTGGATAACTTATGAATGAATGTAAGAACAAATGGTGAACCTGTATGGCTTACCCGGAATGAGACTAGGACAGATGTTTCACTACTGAAATCCCGTTAGCTGAAGACTCCGTCTCCAACCCCAACTGCTGTGCGGCACGCTGTGCTGCTATCCAAGAGCTCCCAAAATAATAATAATCAAAAGTGAAGTCTCCTTTCGCTTTATCCCTCTTTTATAACTTTCAACTGCGAAAGCCCTAATCTTTGACCTAATTAGGTCACTTTATCTTTTAATTTGCAATCGACTTGCATGCATGCGGATGGAGACTTAAAGAGTGCATGCATCATTAAATAATGCTTGGATGGCATGCACGGAGGTGGCCTTTGGCCCCGGTGGCCCTTCTTGACCAATGATGATGCCCTAGATCTTCTATGGATGGCATCAGTCCTTAGCTGATTCCCTAGCTGTCAGTAACCGCTCGAACCCACAGGAATCACATAGGTTAGCGGTTTTGGGCCTCAAGGCCTAATCGGAAGAGGACATTACAGTCCTCCCCGCTTGAGATTGCTTGTCCTCAAGCAACTTCAAACTGGAATGCTGCAATACCTGTTCACCTTCCCAGGTGGCATCCTCTGGCGGTAGTTCTTTCCATTGAACCAAGTATTCTTTGATTACCTGTTTCTGAGCTTGCTTTCTTTAGTCTGTATGATCCGTTCGGGAATCAGTATCAGCAGTCCTTCATCATCTAAAGGAGGCAATTCGGTAGATGGAGCAATTTGTTGCCCAAGGGTCTTCTTCAGATTAGATACATGGAACACATTGTGAATTTTGCTTCCCTGTGGAAGTTCTAGTTCGTATGCCACCTCTCCCACCTTCCTGATTATTCTGTATGGTCCATAGAAGCGGGGTTTTAACTTATCTGCTCCTTTCTTTTTAAGTGAGGACTGTCTGTAAGGCTGGAGCCTTAAGTATACTAAATCCCCTACCTCAAAGCTCCGCTCAATCCTGTGTTTGTCGGCATACAACTTCTGTTGATTCTGGGCTGTTTGTAAATTCTCCTTCAATATTTTCAGAATGTCTTGACTGTCCTGTATCCAATCCTTAGCCTTAGGAGCCCTACTATCTCCAAATGCCAAATCTGCATAGTCCAAGGCCTCATAACCATATAATGCCTTAAAACGAATCATCCTTATAGACATGTGATAGGTAGTATTGTAGCAATACTCTCTTGGGTGTAGCCATTTGATCCAGGTTCGCTGCTGTCCTGCTACATAGTTCCTTAAATATCCTTCGATCCACTTGTTGACTATTTCCGTTTGCCCGTCACTCTGGGGATGATAACTCGTACTAGTAGCTAGTTCGGTCCCCACCAATATGAACAGTTCCTGCCAAAAGGCACCCGTGAATCTGCTATCCCGATCACTGACAATGGTCTTAGGTAACCCGTGTAACCTGAAGACCTCCCTGAAGAATAACTCAGCCACTTGAGCTGCCGAGTAGTCTAATGATATCGAGAAGAAATGTGCAAACTTGGTCAGTCTGTCAACTACTACATATAAACAATCTCGCCCTTGGACCTTGGGCAAGCCTGAAATAAAGTCCATGGAGATGCCTTCCCACTTCTGCTCTGGAATCAGTAGTGGCTGGAGTAACCCTGCTGGATGGGTGTTCTCAATCTTGTTCTGTTGACAGATGCTACATTCTCGGACATGCTGCATAATTTCCCCCTTGAGGCCCTTCCATGAGAACGTCTCTCTGATTTGCCTGTAGGTCTTTAAGAAACCTTGATGCCCTGATAAAGGAGAATCGTGGGCTGCTTGAATGATCTTTTTCCTCAATGTGGATTCTGGAACGAGGTATATCCTGTTTTTGTAATAGATGATGTCATCCACAATCCTGTACCTGTCATCCTGGATTTGCCCGTCCAATAATTCGCAAGCGAATTTATTTTTGGAGTATTCCACTAAGAGAAGTGCCCTCCAATCCGTGGATATACTACTGAGAGATAATGGGGCTGGACGCTTGGATAATGCATCAGCTACTACATTATTCTTACCTTTTACATACTCGATCTCGAAATCGTAGGCTTGTACTTTGCTGACCCATTTCTGCTATCGCTCATTCAGTTCCTTCTGCTTGAGGAAATACTTGAGGCTGTTATGATCGGTTTTGATTTTGAACTTACTGCCCACCAGGTACTGTCTGAATTTTGTGAGAGCATGCAAGATGGCTAGCATCTCTTTGTCATATATGGAGAAATGGCGCTCGTAGTTCTTCAGTTTACGGCTCTCAAATGCAATAGGGTGATTATTCTGCATCAACACTGCTCCTAACCCTTCCCCTGAGGCATCACATTCTACTACAAAGGGTTGTGAGAAGTTTGGTAATGCTAGAGCTGGACAAGAACTCATAATAACCTTCATCTCCTTGAAAGTTTTTTGTGCTAAGTCTGTCCAAGTGAACGCTCCTTTCTTGGTGAGATCTACGAGGGGAGCTGCAAATTGGGAGAATCCCTTAACGTACCGTCGGTAATAAGTGCACATACCTAAGAAAACTCTCAATTCTGTAACTGTTTTTGGCGCGGGCCAATCTCTGATAGCTCGGATTTTCTCCATGTCAACCTGTACTCCTTCTGCATTGATTATGTGTCCTAAATACAACATTTCCTTCATGCCAAACTCACACTTGGACATTTTCGCATAAAGCGAATGTTCTTCTAAAATACTCAATGCTTCGTCCAGGTGTTTCAGATGCTCTTCCCATGTTTTGCTGTAAATCAGAATGTCATCAAAGAATACGAGCAAAAACTTACGTAGCTGTGCTCTGAAGGTGTGGTTCATGCATGACTGAAAAGTGGCCGGAGCATTGGTAAGTCCAAAGGGCATGACCAAAAACTCATAATGACCATAGTGACAGCGAAAAACTGTTTTGGAGATGTCCTGGTCCCTTACCCTGATCTGAAGGTATCCCGAGCGAAAATCGATCTTGGAGAAGTATTGAGCTCCCCGAAGCTCATCCATGAGTTCGTCAATTTTGGGAATGGGATACCTGTTCTTAATGGTCTTTTTGTTGAGTGCTCGATAATCGATGCACATTCGCAGTGTACCATCGTTCTTTTGGACCAGTACTACTGAGGATGCAAAGGGGCTAGAACTGGGCCAAATATATCCAAGCTCCAATAATTCTTTTATTGTTTTCTCAATCTCATCCTTGTACCTTTTGGGATGCTTGTAAGGAGTGGTGATGACTGCTTGTGTCCCCTCCTCTAGCTCGATGATGTGTTCAAAACCTCGCTCTGGTGGTCTACCTGATGGAAGGTCCCGAAAAACCTTTTCATGTTTCTATAGCAAGGTTTGAATGTCACTTTGGTGTTGTGTGTTGGTCTTTGGGGGTTTCCTGAAGGTGACCAAACATTCTGCAGCCCATTCTATATCATCCTGTCAGAGTACTGCCTCCATCCTTTGTGACGAGACCTATTTTGGGGGATAAGTGTTCATGCCCCTCAAAACTACCCGTTTGCCGTCTGGCCCCTGGAACTCCATTTCCATTGCCCCGTCGTCTGTAGTGTATTTCCCTATAGAATAAAGCCACTGAACACCTAATACCACATGAGTATCTGCTACATCCACTACATAGAAAGAGTCTGTCATCTGATATTTACCTAAGGCGACATTCAATTTTGGGATCCAGTAGTTGCACTCCATGCTGGAGTTCTCGGCTACTGCTACAGTGAATCCTTCGAACTTCTCGGTCTGAATATCTCTCTTGGCTACCCAAGCGGAGTCAATGAAATTGTGGGTGGCTCCCCCATCAATCAATACTCCTACTCTGTGACCCTGTACTACTCCCCTGACCCTGAGATTATGGAATCTTGGCACTCCAGATAATGTAGCAATGATTCCCTCTAGTGTATCACCCTGGTGTGATTCCTCTTCAGCTGCCCGTAGTTCTTCTGTGGCTTCCTGCTCAGAGTCGTCCTCATCACTGTCTGAATATACCTCAATGTAGTGAGCCTTCGCCTTCCCTGCACACCTGTGTCCTGGTACCCATGGTTCCTGACAGGTGAAGCATAGTTTCTTCCTTCTTAGATCTTTCCTAGTGTCCTCGTCTAACCAGGTTTTCTTTGGCACATCCTGCTGGAAAGGTTTCCTGTCCTTGTCCCTAACAGAAAAATTGGTTTTCAGTGGGAATTTGTTTTTGGGGACTGAATCCTGAAGATCTCTTGCTCTGCTAATGGAATCCTGCAGAGTGAGGGGTTTGTAGGCTTTCACCCATCCCCGTAGTGGCTCTGTGAGGGCCTCAGTGAATAACATAGTCAATTTGCTCTCTGACACGTCTGTTACCATAATGGCTATCCTCTGAAATTCTGAAATGAAAGCTTCTGCACTACCGGTCTGTTTGAGTTGAGCCAACTCCCTGAAATGTATCTCTGGATCTTTCCTGTCAAACCTATCTATGAGCTTGTGAGTGAACTCACCGTAGGAATGTATGGTGTTGTGACCCAATGTCACCAGTCCGTGGTACCACCACTCGTAAGCCTCTCCGTCCAGGTGAAGTGTAGCCAATTTAATGGCGTCTGTCTCTGTCATGGGGTTGAGTTGGAAATAGGTATCCAACTTTTGAACCCATATCCTCGCTGATCCTCTGCGAGTCCCATCAAAGTTTGGGATGGTCAACCTGCCCAAGGTCTTCTGCAGCTCATAGTTGTGATTGAAACCCTTGTTGAAATTCCTGGGTCTGTTTCTACTCTTCATGTTGCAGAAATCTGAAAAAGACATGGCAGCATGAAATTCATCCCCTAAGTCTCTATACTCCTGTAAATAAGCCCCAAAAGGCTCGCTAGATTCTACTTGCATGACCGGGCCCCCTACTGTATCTGCCAAGAAGTGAGGCATGGTAGGCCTAATAGAAGGTCTGCTATATATGTGCGGAGTATTCTGAATGTTAGTGTACACTATCTTTCCACTGCTGCTTGTAGATCCCTAATCTACCGGTGAGGGAGGTGTACTGTTGATACCTGTTTCCGGTTTCGCTGATAATCCGTTGATTGCATTGAGTACATCTTTTTGTCCTTTGGCTAAGTCTTGCAATGCAGAGACCAAGCTGCGAAACTCCATCCGATCCTCCTCTTCTCCCATTCCTTTTCCCCTATCCGAGTGTATACCTGTTTGTTCCATATCTGAACTGGTATCTTCTAGTTGGATATCCTCAAACTCCCCTGTGTATCTACTCTTTCTCCTCCTATAGGTTACAAAAGGGTCTCCTCCTGTATTCATCTACGTTTCATTTCTTAAGCCCACAGCTGGCCAAGAAGATAGCTCTGATACCACTGTAATATCCCAAATCCCGATATTTTCTATTTCTAAGCAAATATGCTGATACAACTGGGCATGCAAACTGCCATGCAAAAATCCCTATTTTATAGCAAAAATTAGGGTTAGGGTTTGTGGGACAGAATGAACACTTACCACTGATAAGCCAGCTAGATTGCTCATGAGATAGTATGCAAGCACCGAGAACTAGTCGGAGATGGGCAGATCTCTTCTGCTTCTGGTGAACCCCCAGCAGCAAGAACCCCAGTCAGAAAAGGGTGACGCTTTCAGTGAAGGAGGTGTCCGATGATGCTGTCGATTTGCAGGATTGATAGCCTTCCCATGCCGGAGAGAATGCCTGGTACATGCGGGATTTCTGAGATCTCTAGGCAGGATAGTGACTTGCTCCAGAGAGACAGCTGCTCAGGCCCCCTGGATCCCGAAATTGCTTATAATTGCTCCGGATGAGCACGAATGGATCTGATAATCACCGGGTACCGAAGTATGATGCTGGTGATGAGAATGGTGCCTGAGTTTCGGAGTAAAGCTTAGATCTGAAGGCCCTGCAACTGATTAGGGCTTTCTGGCTGAAACCCCCCCCCTTACTGCTGCACATGTGTCCCTGCAACGATCTATACCATATACTGGATAACTTATGAATGAATGTAAGAACAAATGGTGAACCTGTATGGCTTACCCGGAATGAGACTAGGACAGATGTTTCACTGCCGAAATCCCGTTAGCTGAAGACTCCGTCTCCAACCCCAACTGCTGTGTGGCACGCTGTGCTGCTATCCAAGAGCTCCCAAAATAATAATAATCAAAAGTGAAGTCTCCTTTCGCTTTATCCCTCTTTTATAACTTTCAACTGTGAAAACCCTAATCTTTGACCTAATTAGGTCACTTTATCTTCTAATTTGCAGTCGACTTGCATGCATGCGGATGGAGACTTAAAGAGTGCATGCATCATTAAATAATGCTTGGATGGCATGCACGTAGGTGGCTTTTGGCCCCGGTGGCCCTTCTTGACCAATGATGATGCCCTAGATCTTCTATGGATGGCATCAGTCCTCAGCTGATTCCCTAGCTGTCAGTAACCGCTCGAACCCACAGGAATCACATAGGTTAGCGGTTTTGGGCCTCAAGGCCTAATCGGAAGAGGACATTACATCTATCCCTAGGATAGATTTGGCTAGATTCAAGGAAATACCAAATTCTCTGCATCGTTCAAACACCTTCCTAAGATGATTAATATGGCTGGATCTTTCCTTTGAGAAAACAGTTAAATCATCTTGGTATATCTCAATGATTTTGCCTATCAATTCCTTGAAAGCATAATCCATGGCCCTTTGAAAAGTGGCCCCAGCATTTGTAAGACCAAAGGGCATTCTCAGATACTCAAAGGTTTCCCAAGGGGTTGTGAAAGTTGTTTTGTGTCTATCCTCAATTTTAATGACAACTTGGTTATATCCTAAAAATCCATCAAGCATAGACATCATTGTAGACCCAGTGACCCGTTGGAGGAGGGTCTCCATGTTAGGGAGTGGATAATTATCTTTTTGATAGGCTATGTTAAGATTTCTGAAGTCAATGCATACCCTAATGCTCCCATTCTTCTTTCTAACGACAATGAAGTTGGAGCACTATGATGAATGTCGAGTGGGTGCTATAATACCTACTGTCAACATCTTTTCTAATTCCTGTTTGATAATAGGGGCCAACTTAGGATTTATTTGCCTAAGCATTTGTCGGAAAGGCTTACCATTTTGCATTTCAGGTTTAAGGGGGATGGTGTGTTGAAACAAATCCTCCCTATAAGCTTTTAACTCGTCACAAGTAAATGCAAATACATCCCTATATTCTTTGACTAAGTTTATCAATGCATTCCTTTCCTTTTTAGATGTCCCTTTTCCAATTTTTATAATTTTTGAATTTGTTTCCGACCCAATATTTATTTCAATGTAATCTCCCGGTTTCATGTGGTCGATATTATTTTTCTTCCCATCTTTCCTATCAAAGATGTTTTCCAATTTAGTAAAGCCACGTGATATTGGATTGATGGGTTGGCTGCCTTCCTGATATTGCTTTCCTTCCTCCTGCTTATTTATGTTGAAATTTGAGAACTCTTCTATGTTATGAATAAATTTCAAGATGTGTTCATCATCTTTGAAAACCTGCCAATGGTTCATGTTGTCTGGGACTGATGGTCTATAGTTAATTGCAAGGGTACAATCCCCATTCAACATCTCATTTGATGGTTGGAGGGTGGACGCCGCAATTGCCAATCTATCTGCCGCACTATTCTGTTCTCTAGGGATTGCTTCTATGTTGAGTGCATCAAAACATTCCATAGTGTCCCAAATTGTATTTCTATATCTCTTAAGTCTTTGACACTTGCATGCAAATTGACTTTTAAATTGTTGCACTATTAAATCTGAATCTCCTTTTATACTAAGCAATTTTATACCCATGTCCTTGGCAACTTCAACGCCTAGTAGAAGTGCTTCGCACTCTGCTACATTGTTCGTGGCCTCAAACTCTAACTTGAATGCAAAGTTAAAAACCTTTCCTTTGGGTGAGGTTATGGCAATTCCAGCCCCTTTCCCAGCTCTAGAATATGCACCATCAAAGTTCATTCTCCACAACTCATCAACTTTTTCATCCTTTATTTCTTCATGGATGGGGGCCAAAAAGGTGGAGTTGATTTGATAGGTTCCATGCTCATTAGTGTTGTAAACATACTCGTTCAATGGTCTTTGAGAGTTTTCAACATGGTATCTTTTTTCTTTTGCGGAATACAATTTAACAAGTGAAA
Source organism: Pseudotsuga menziesii (assembly GCA_001517045.1). Classification (NCBI taxonomy): domain Eukaryota; kingdom Viridiplantae; phylum Streptophyta; class Pinopsida; order Pinales; family Pinaceae; genus Pseudotsuga; species Pseudotsuga menziesii. The sequence continues at coordinate 346,012 of LPNX010852476.1, read as the reverse complement.
ACTCAGATGCTGGCACAGTGGCATAGGTCCAATCCATTTGGATTGATCCTCCTAAAGTGGCACACCACTTTCTAGAAAGCAACATTCCCCACTTAAATGGTACATCGATAACAAGGATGCCCATGGTAATCTGGATGTTCGGATGCTTAGCCAACCTAACCAAATGATTTTCAATCATTCCTTCAACTTTAACTGCTCTAGAATCCATGGCACATACATTTTGGTATGGTCTTGTAGTTTTTAAGTTAAGCTGTTGCATGACCTTTTTAGTCATGATGCTGGAACTAGATCCTGAGTCTAACATACAATTGTGTAGAAGAAGATCACCCATCATCAATGATACATAGAAAGGGGGATGATCTTTTTTTCTTGGGTCCCTAGTATGTAGGACTATAGGAGGATCGACAAAAACATTGTTTGAGGTTCGTTCGACGGTGTCAGAGAAAGTGACCTTCTTAAGGGTAGGGGGCTTTACAGGACTTGGAGGGCTTACTTCAGTTTGAGGATTAGCATCATTTGGAGGATCTAAGATTTTCAAAAGTTTCTCCCTTTGACCAGGTATTTTGCATAGTTCTAGGACAGGAACAAGAACTTTTGTATTGGCTAACCAATTTCCCAAGTCAAAACTCAAATCGACATTTTCTTTAATATCATTTACTTCTTTAGGAATATTAGGAGTTGTTAACTTGGGTGCATTATGTGCAGAAGGTCCATCTCTTGCTTTTCTTTAGTAAGTCAACCCTTTGAAATTTTGGATGTTGTTGATTTGTTTGTCCAAAGGCATCTCACCATAGTATTGGGTCAAGTTATCAACCTTCTGGTGATACTGGTTGGCTTGTGACCAATTTTCCCTGGAGATGCTACGGATGTCACCTATGTTGTTGATGTAATCAGGCTCGCTTGTTGATGTACTAGGACCACAACCTTCTGGATGACTATGCTCTTGTACATAGCATGCATAGTGGCAACCAGATTCTTCGTGGAAGTCTCTGCATGCCCTACAAAATGGCTTGTAATTCTCAACCATGTTAGCAGCCGATAACTGATGAAGAGGCCTCTGTTCATGGCTGGGAGGCTTTCTTTGCCAAGTTGGTTTTGCAGGAAAGTTCTTGGAGCAGGTTGTGTCTGCGTTCTTTCCATAGTTATCCCCTTGTTCTGTATTTCTTTTAATTGCGCCAGGTGTTTTTGTTCAGCTTCTTCCATGTTTCTCTTCATTTCCTTTTTTATTTCCAACATCTGTTTTTCATAAGCATCCTTCATAGCTGATAAAGGATCTATATCTTTGGGTTCATTAATCTTTAAAAGTATTGAAGATCTTGAGTAACCATGGAGGTTGGACTCACCTGATGATTGCATGTTTAAGTCATTTTTAACAGCCATCTCTTGAGCTCGAAGCAAAGTAGTGGGTTCCTTGTCTCTTATCTGATATTGCATCTTGCCACTAAGTGCCTCAATGTAGTAAACCAGGATGGTTGGTGCAGGTGGTTTATAAGCAGTAGGAATAGCATTTGATAACTCGGTGAATCTAGTGTTAAATTCATCCATTGTTTCAGTATCCTTCTTCTTGATGTTGGTCAAAGAGGCAAGTTGATGCCTAGGTTCCTTCTTTTCACCAAACTGTTAGTGAAAGTATTCTTGAAAGCTTCAAGTGTAGCTAAGGCGTTGTTTAGTAAATTGTTGTACCAATCACCAGCCCTTCCATCCAAGGAAAGAGCGAAAAGTTTCATATAGACATCATCGTGCTGGTTTGCAGGATCACTGACATAGGCATTGATGCATCTGGAAAAGTTTCTGAGATGAATGGCAGAAGTTGTGGCATCAGTATCGGTATACATTGGGAGTTTCTCGTCAGCTTTGTCTGGAAGACGATGGGGTTGACCTGCTATCTGAGAAAAATCGAGTTGAGTGAAGTACTCACCCATTATGTCGGAAATACAAGTGTTACTGTTTTCTTCAAAATTATCTTCTAAAAACAAACTATGGATGTCCAACAAAGATTGAGATCCAAGATCTTCAAGGATCCTACGAGAAGCAAGTTTATTTAATCTCCTCCTATAAACCTTTTCAGGTTCAGGGATGAAACTAATTAAACCTTCGAGGTTTCTTCTTGTTGAATAACTTGGTAAATTTAAAGATACTGGAGTGGATTTCAAATCTAATATCAGAGAGTTGATTAAACTAAAAAATCTATCAAAAAAGGTAGAAAACTAGAAAAAACTAAGGTCATCCAGGAACAAAGAAATTTGTCCTCGGCAACGATGCCAAAGATGTTGACTGCTGAGATGCACACCGACAACATAAATCTTTCAGAAGCTGTCTCCTCACTACAAGTGGGAGAGGTGTGGCCTTGGGGGCAAGCAATGAGCCAGGTATTGTCACCTGAATCCTAGCTCCTCTGTTTAGGAAAACTCCTAACGAAGCCAAGGGGGGTAGTCAATCTACAAAGAGTTGTCTATGGCTCTATGTTTTTTTTAAGTGTTTTTATGGTTGCGGATGCGGATGGGTGTTGTTTAGGAATTTTTTAATGAGATCACAGTTTTTTGTAATGAATGAGATAAACACAAGATAAGAGCAATCCACGTTGCAGATACAAGATTGTCGATAAACAATATAATGAAGACTTGTACAATAAAATGGCATCCACAGATAGATAATAACTTAAACAGATTCTCAACGGACAAATGGCCCAGATTAATTAATATATAAAAGTTCAAAGTGACCAATGCCAAATGGAATCAAAAAGTGTAGTGCTTGGGGATGCTGAAGATACAAGTCTCAGAATAATGTTGGTGAGAATGTTATGCAAATTATCTTGGTTGATTTTATGAGTTTTAGTGATCTTGATTATTAAGGCTAAAAAAACAAGGTATGAGTCCAACCGGAAAAGTATACCTTCAGTGGCTCCCGTTGGTGACATGACGGACCGTCCAGTATTCTAGGCTAAGTGTCCAGTGGATTTAACCAGCAAGCTAGAACTCTATGACAATGGTGATTTCCGGCGCCACCAGTAGGAATTTCCCCACTACTTGAGTATCTCTCGAAACAACACCGGTTCGTTGGTTTATGGGGGTGAAGATTTTATTATGGTTATCACTTGTAATATTAACAAATCCAATCACAGTTCTGAGTAATAATCCAACTTTTTAGGGTTGGCAGAGCATTCTTGGTGATGGAAAGCAACGAAATAAATTTTAGAAAGGGGATGTGAGTGGCGAATTTTAATTAAAGCACAGTGAACCTCTTCGATAGAGAGTGCTCTTGACTTCGTCTTATGACAAAGTTCAAGAGTCTTTGACTAATCTATATGCTAAATGCATTAAAAGTGCAAAACAAATGCTCTCCGATAGAGAGTGCTCTTGACTTCGTGTTATGACAAAGTTCAAGAGTCTTGGTTCCTTTTAAAGATTTATAAATTTTAAACAAGGAAACACAAGTGAATAGCTCAAATAAATGATAAACAAATGCCTCAATAGTTAATGTACTACTTGCAAACTGAACTAATCTAGCAATTTAGTATTCTACAAAAATGAAGCTAAGCTACTTGCAAAAATAAACTAAGCTAAGGAAAAAAAACAAACTAAACTAACAATTAGTGTTCTAAGAACAAATGAAACTATTCTAAATACTTAAAGCAAATTTAAGCTAAGAACATACAAGACACTTTTCCTCCAAATGGGGAAGAAAAATCAACTATGGGAGGCTTTATCCCACTTAGCCTTATTTTATTAATTAAGTACAGAATGAGGGGATTCAACCTTTAAAATGGAAATGCAACTAATGAAATGAAGCTAAACCCTTTTGAGGGCTTATACAAAGGAGAAAGATGAGTTTGGACTTTGAGTTTTGGATTTCCTTGGTATTTGTGAAGCTTTGTTCTTTGTTGGGTGTAAATGGCTTCTCTTCTTGAAATAATTCTTTGTTTTAGATCTAGCTCCTTGGGATCAAAACTTGCTTGTATCTAGCCTTTTGGTTCTCGTGTCCTTCAAATATCTACACAAGACAAGTCATCTCAAAGCACCCATTAGGCATTAGGTAAAAAATAAAAAAGGAAATGAAACTACCCTAGATTCTAAGATTGCAACAAGTAAGTAAAATCTAATGCCACTTTTTCAAAGGAATGTGATTGTGAGATCTACGAATGGAAAAAGCATACAATGGAAAGAGATCTAACTATTTAATCTTTTTAAAAAAGAGACAATACTAACTCTTAACCAAATAACCTTTGTTGCTTTTTGTGAATTTTTGAAATGTTCAAGGGGGAACAAAAAAAGGAGGAAGCTTGAACAATTCTACAGGTAAAAGTTAAAACGAAAGGGATGAGAGAGCTAGGAAGTTAGAGAGAAAAGAAGGAGAAAGGAAAGGGATAAATGCAAGACAGGGGGCAGCCAAAGGGGGGCTGCAAAAAAGAAGCAAAGAGGGCAAAAGGAGGCCCAAAGAGGGCTGTGAAAGAGGCCAAAGAGGGAAGCAAAAGAGGGCTGCAAAAAAGAGTAAAAAAGGACAAAAAGAGGGCAGCGAAAGAGGGCAGGGAAAGAGGGCTGCAAAAAAGAGGAAAAGAGGACAAAAAAAGGGCAGCGAAAGAGGGCAAAGAGGGCAGCGAAGAGAGGGAGAAAGCTAGGAGAAAGTAGGAGGCCATAAATGAAAGGAGGAGATTTAGGGTTTCCAAGGTAGCATGTAATTGAGTTTTAAGATGTAGTTTTGAGAGATGGATCTTCGAACTAGTGCCTCTTGCCAAACTTTTTAGGCTTGAGATCGACTTTAGGAGGCCCTGAAATGCACACAATTTTAGAAAAAATAGGTCTTTTGAAGAGATGAGAGAAGGAATCGAGCTCAAACTTCTCTTCAAACCTGGGAGATTTGCACAAGAAACCACTTACAAACACATCTTGATCAAATATTGTATGCAAAGCAAAATGGAATTAGAAGAGTATAAATATTTCCAACTACAGTCTACTCCTTCCAATTCACATAAAACCCAGCATAAATGGACAAATTGAACTCAAATGCCCACCCTATGGACTTAATAAAGCAAGCTAACAATTTGATCAAAATAGTGAAATATAAGTAATAAACAAGAACAAAATCACCTTGATACAGATGAAGCACTTCCCATGACAAGAATCAGCCCGCCATATGGACCTCCAAAGTCACTTTATTTCCACTAGCAAAAAGCTACAACACAATTACAATCTAGCAGAGTAAGTTTTCTTAAAATATCCATATGGAATGAGGAGTGAAGCACCTCTATATATACAAAATGATACAACCTAAAACCCTAAATCGAACCTGGCATGTAAGGAGCCAAAAGAGGGCGAATTCCCCTGATTAGATGAACTCAGAGCAATGATTTGAGTTTAAAATTCAAGTCTAGTAGGCATGAGTGGGGAGGTGGCCTCCACCTTGGCAAGGTGGCCCCCACTCTCCCTCCTAGGAAACTCCATCAACCAATATACATTCTCCACATATGAAGACGTGAGCACATAGTGAAGGCGCATTCCCTTTGATTGAATGGAGCTCGAGGTTAATTGACTGCTTAACTTGCGATTGAAGGGAGCCGAACCATGTGGTGGCCATAAATCAAGGAAGGCGCCCACCGAATAAGCCAGCGTGAGCAGCAAACTTGGATTGACGTCACCACTATTTGTTTGATACACCACGTCATTTTTCTTATGCATCAAATCGCATGCCTTGGTAATGGATACATTATTCCATGGTTTATTTTATAATTCATTAAGTGGATGGGTCCCTCCCAATCCCACTCATCACTTTACGCTCCATGCTTGACTTTTTCTCACGTCACCATCCTCATGCACCATACGTGATCTTTCCCTTGAATTAATTCGCATGCATAATACCATGGTTTAATACCTTGCCACTACATTATGAAGAAGGTCGTAAGACTACAATGGCCCACATGCCATGTCATCTTTTCACCATAAAATATTAATTTGACTTTTTTTTTTAATATTTAGACCAAGTGCCAAAATGTCCAAAATTAGCAATTAAATGCCACTATGATGCTCTTTTAGCTAAATGATGCCTTTCAGTATGCTTCAGCCAGCTGAAACATAGTGAAAGTGGCTTCCTGGGGTAAAGATGCTTCTCCAGGCTTGAAAATGAGCCCAACCATGCCAAAAACGGACTCGGATCATTCTTTTTTTACATTTTGAAATTTTCCATTTAAACCATTAAAAAATGGCTTAAAAAATGGAAAAAAATATTTTTTCTCGGAATCAAACGAAACTCTAGGGGGACCTAGTATATGTTCATATGACTCAATTGGAATGCTTAGCATGTTGAAAAACACTGACACGAAGGCTCTAATAACCTCCTAAGGCCGAAACACCAAGACAACTACCCCAGCTTTGGAGGTGTGAGTGAAAAACTCGAAATTATTAGTCGTTTGTTCAGCAACCAATAATAACCAAGGGAAAAAATACTCTGGGCTAGTCGGCTTGATGCTTAAGTCTGGGAAGCCGAACCTTTTATAAAAAATTAAATGCTAGGACATTTTTTACAGTTTCTTCAAAGGGGTATGAACATGTATTTACAAAAAACTAAAAAGTTTAGCCCAAAACTGGCTAACTCTGGAGCACACTGGAGATGAGCATTCATCATGCTCGATAACTCGCTGCTTAATAGGAAGTTCAACTATTGTACAAAATAGTATGTAACAGGGTGGCTTCTTTTAAAAAAAATGTATGGCTCATTTAGAAAAATGATTGTTCACTTGAAAAACAACATTCCAATCATATTACCTTTAAGGTGGCCGCTGCTTTAAATCCTCACAAACTATTGGCGGCTCTTGCTAGAAGGTAGCCACTTCAGTGTAGAAAAATGACTGCTTATTTCCATTCGGCATCTTTTCACTTCAGATTTTGCTTTAAGTCGACTTATTCAAATCCTTACATCGACCATCACACATCCGCGCGTATAAATAGATAACCTGGTCTCTCAAATCGTCAGACAGTGCGGTAGCTCCATTTTCTTTTAAAATTCAGCTTCTGGACAATGCGGTGGCTCTGACCATTTTTTCACTTGCGCACTGTGACCATACCCGATGGAAACGACAGTTTCTAATTAAAAAAAAAAAATCGTGGAAACACTTAGTCTTGACCCTAATGACAGCCCCTCGCTAAATTAGATTCCTTTTCGACTCCTTCAACTGACGAATAAACCTCTTCACATGAGCTCTGAAATTGATCCGTGGCTTCGACCTTTGTGGCCAAACCGATGCTTAGACCCTCAGCGTCGACCAACAACGACTTAAAAAAAACTACTTGTAATTTCTCTTTCGACCAGATATGATTCTGTCCAATGTGCGTGATGTGAGATTTACACACACAACGTGGACATGATCACACACGGTAATGGGAAAGTGGATCTTTCTGATGGAATGTCTCATTAGATAGTAGAAGAAAGGAGTAAGTTAAGTAACTCCCAAATACTTAACTATTAACCATTTTATTAATATTGCATTAAATATGCCTATTATTATCACAACACTTTATAGTATTTAGTATTATCTAACTTCTAAGTTCTAAATATAACCACTATCTCCAATAAGTTTGAAATTTGCTGGGATATTTCAGTAGCTTGTCTATTGATCATGCTTACAGGGGGAATAATTCTATTGCAAAAAGGAGGCAATGAAAGTTGCAAGCATACCCCAATACTCTCTTATCTGAAGGAGGGGAAATTCAGGGAGGAACTCTCTTAGTAGTCTATTCCTTCAGTCCTTTTTGTTTTTTTAGTTCTATTAATTAATAATTATCCTTGAAGTATCTTTTTAGTAATGAGCCACTTGGTTGGTTGTTGAGCTATAGGGCAGACCCGAGTTTTATACCATTAACTTCGCACCAACAAACAGACCCACAGTGTTGGCCCTTTCGACAACAACCTACGAATAGGTTGCAGTCTCACCTGAAAGAGCTATGGGGTGCCGGAGAACCAGGTTTCTGCAAGCAGAAGAGGGATATTACTGTACCTTTAGCCTTAACAACAAATATTTATACCAAAACAGAGCTTCGATATTCACTTAATTAGCTTCGCAGTTAGATAAAAGACGTTTCTTGCTTAACCCTTAACTGAGAATTCACAGCGAAGCTAATATTAACAGTTATCTTACTTTATCAATTATCTACTTATCAATACATAAAATAAAACCATAACAGAAACAACACAAAAGAACCACAACACAAGATATAACGTAGTTCACCCCTAGTGTAGGGGCTATCCACAAAACTGCGCTTTTATTCCACTTCTTCAAAACAACAGTCTGATCTGCGCACTCAGCAGCAGATCCGCCCTTCAAATCTAACTGCGCACTTAGCTGCAGTTCCTTTCTTACAATCTCTAAGCTGTGCACTTAGCTGCAGTTCCTTTTCTTACAAAACCCTCTGCGCACACAGCTGCAGAGGTCGTCCACGCACAAAGCTGGGACTTGACCTTAAAACCCAAAAATAGATCTATCTTCTTCGCATCAGATGATCCTCATTTCATTAGATGATCTTGACATATTGACATGAGTGCCTATTTATACAAGTGCACTATTACAAAATCATGGGCTTACACCCGAATTTTATGGACAATTACAAAAAAGAGGGCTTTGACTCAACCCTGACACCCCTAAGACTATTTTGAGTCACAACTCCGCTTACAAGCTTCCACAAAAACCGCAGAATTACCAAAATTAGTGACCATTAAGGCGTGCGTCCCAACAGGCCCCTAAGATTCACCAGTGTCCCGTCCCGGGACACTCTGCTGCTTGTCTGGTGGGAGAATCTTGTTGGAGAATAGAGTGAACTGTTTGTTGAGGCCACGCATGATATCGTCGGCTGCTTGCTCCTTCTCCACCAACTCCTGCAATGTTGCTGCTGATGCTTCGTTGGCCTTTTCTTGTGCAAATGCATCATATTCCTTCAAAACTTTGAGTTGGCTGTCCGCAGCAGTGCTCAACTCCAAGGCCTTGTCGACAAGGGGCTGCATAGAATTTTCCAACAGCGTTGATTTCGTTCTGTACGACTCAATTTCCTGCTGGAGTTCATTGCTTTGCTTCACCTTGAGCATCTTCTGCATAGGAGGCAGAGTCTTAATTTCTGCTTTCACTGCATCCAGCTCTGCTTGTTGCCGCTTGATGGTTTCTTGCAGCTTTTCTACTTCTGGATTTTCCTGCAGTTTCGTCCAGGCGTCGACGCTTTCTTCTAGCAGTTTTGCTGCACTGCTCACAAGATCGGTGATCTTCGTTGCTGAGGCCTGAATATCTCTGCGACGCTGCTCCCTGACCTCTGGTGGACTCTCTGGAGTGATGCGAAGTTGAAGCTCCGCGATCTGAGCCTCATGTTCTGCTTTTAGCTTTTCAATCTCACTGCGAGACTGTTGTGCATAGTCTTTCAGCTTAGCAATTCTTTGCTCCGGTTCTTCCTCAGCCTGCATGTTGAAGTCAGGAAGATTCCGACACGCCTCATCCAACACTCGTACCAGTGTAGCCTGCTTACATTCTGTATCCCTCTTCCTCTGCTCTGTTTCTTCAAACTGCGCTGTGAGGTTCGCATTCTGCTTCATGGTATTTTCCAACTGCATTTGAGAGTAGTGGTCTCTTGCTTGGATCTCCTTCATGATTGCTACTTGACAGAGATGTAGCTCCGTCATAGACAACTTAGTGTAATCTATCCCGACTGTCATGCTCATCTCCGAGCGCGACGCTGCGTCAGTTATTATGAGGGCTGCACTTGACACTTGTCCTCTGTTATCCCTGGTTGGCCATTGCCTTGTGTCTGGCTGCGCGGTTACTGGCACAGTGCTTGTTGTAGCACCAGTCGCGGATTTTGCTGCTAACTCCTTTAGTTCGGAAATTCGCTGTGTTACGCTGGTGAGAGCATCAAGATGCGTAGCTGCGAATTGTGACCACTTGCTAGTTAGTACTTCTGTAGACTTTGTCAGAGCCTGGTCAAGCTCTTCCATCGTCACGACGGGCTCTTCGACAATATTTGTGCCTTTTGACGCCTTCATTTTCTTTCGGGACTGAGGTTTGGTCACTTCCTCTACCTCTGGCGACTTGCGTTTATCTGGTCGAGTAGGATCTGAAACGGTTTTGACCGAATCTTCTTCTTCGTCTTCATCTTCGTCATCGCCACCTTGGTCTCCTTCACTCTGCTGCGATTCACTCTGTTCTTCGCTTTCTTCGAGTGGGTCATTCTGCTGCGTGTGGCTAGGGCTTGTGCCCACATTGGTGACTGGAGGGACTAGAATGTTAGGTTTTGTCTCTGCGTCCTTCAACCATTCAGCCAGCCACTGTTTGATTATTGCGAGGATGTCTTCCTCGTTCACCACATATGGCAACTTCGACCATTTGTGCTTGTTATCTGCGCGGGCTTGAATAAAGACATGATGCATGTCAGCCCTGAAGTTGGCCGCTCCATCATACTGAGAGAATAGCTCATTACTGAGCCGCGGCGTCTTCAGAATCTCATATGAGATACTCATCGAGTAAAAGGCGAACACATAGTTCGTCATTTGCTGGAAGCTTTTATCCTGCGACACCCACAGGGATGCGTACCTTGCTGCGCCAGGCATATGCTGAGGCACATCAACAAATTGTGCCTTGGTAGGTTCTTTCCATCCTACCAGTGCAATAAGCACTAACAACCATGAATAGTGAAAGGGTCTACCTTTTTCCTGCACGTCAGAGACATTTTCAAGGAATTCCTTAGCAATGTACGCTGCCCAGTTGTAACTGTAGCTTTCGGCACAGTTTGCAGCAATACTGACAATTGGTGCAGGAACTTCACTCGGCCTGCACTTCCTCATTAATTTACAGGCTAAGAGCTCTGCTGCGAAGCGAATGTTTTGGTGCTGGATTGTCGAGGTTTGATATCCTCGCTTTCCTTTTGTCAGCCCGAAGCGTTCTTTCATATGCTGCGCCAGCTTCATGTGTTTGTGCTTCCCAACGAATTCGATCCCAGGATCAGGCCCTTCCTGCGGCAAACCTGTGATCTTATTAACCAACTCTCCATTAATAGGGATTCTTTCGTCGCCAATCCATAGATGCCCATCATGTACCAACGCCAATAATTGCTCGACTACCACAGTAACCTGCGTGTTGCGACCGAAGTGGGGGACGTTCAACATTTTCAGCAAGCCTGCTCTGTCTAAGCCAGTAGTCCACTGTTTCGCTTCTAATAATGTCGCTCCAGTCTCCGGATAATGGACAGAATGCAAGTATGTTCGAGGTGCGAACTGTGGAAATTTTCCACGATCATTTGTATCGTGGTCGGCGTACCTGAGCCGATCTACTTTCCCTGTCATTGTCTCGACCAATTGCACACCCGGTGGCAGTGAAGGGGTGTGTAATGTGAACTTCTTTGTCTGCCGAGGTAGTTGAACTCTTGGGCGAATAGGCGGAAGATAAGGGGGCCGGTGTGATGCAACATTCTCTGCCTCGCTGAAGTCTTCAAAACCTGTAGGTGGGACCTCTGCTGAGCCAGAAGGGTTCATCTCGGGATCCTCCGGTATTTTCCCTGATTGCTTGTGTCTGTCTTCGTTCCTCTTAGAGCGAACTTCTGGTTTAAACTTCTTCCTGGTAGATCGTGTCTGCATTGACTGAGTCGGTACTGGGGGATTTTCTTCGCGGGGTGCAGAGGCCGGTGGGTTTCTCATAAGGTTCAGCAAACCCGTCTGTTCAAATTCTCTCACTAGTTCCTGAAGTTCGTGATCAGCTGACATGGACTCAATTGGAAGATTCAAGGAAATGCGTAATATGATTT
>LPNX010852476.1:224834-331099 GCA_001517045.1 Pseudotsuga menziesii | reverse complement strand
AGCCATTTCTGCTAACTGCGCTTGTATTTGTGCTATGCCAGAATTATCTTCGACAGGGGCTGTCTCTAGTTTCATGGCAATCTCCAAAGCCTCTTGCTGATCAACAACCTTCTGTTGCATGAGTGGCGTTCTGATATGAGGTAATAAGGCTGCAATGAACCATTCTTTATGCTGCGCTGGTCCAATAGTGAAACTAACTTGATCTAGCAGAACTTTGAACCTCTGATCAAAATCCCAAATTGATTCACCTTGTCTCTGCTGAATCTCTTTTAATTTAGTTATACACTGTGATTCTGATTTAGGCTTCTTGAACTCTTTAATCATTGCTGCTTTAATATCAGCCAAGACATGGTTCTGAGTACTGGAAAACTTCATAAACCAAGTCAAGGCTCGATCTCTAAAAGAAGTGACCAGCTGCGCTCTTCTTACATCTTGATCCAAAATGTTCTTAGTTGTCCACACAGCTTCGCATAAAAGCCAAAATTGTTCTGGGTCCTCTGATCCAGTTCCTTTGAAAACTGGGAGCTTTATATCATCAGCCATATGGGCCATAGCAGACTGAGGGGGGGAGAACTTACTGGGGTAGACTGACCTGTAACCGAAATACTCGGGCTAGGGTTACTATCAGACTACGACGGGTTCCCAGGGGTAACAGATCTTTGCTGCGGGGTGATAGGAGGATTTCTAACAAAAGGGTTTTCTTCAGATTCAGGGTCTTCTGGCGTATACTCGGTATTCTGACCTAGGGTATAGGATTCTAAGTTTCTCTTGTATCTTTTACCACTTTGCAGCAAACCACTTTGCTCGTCGAAGTTACTTTCACTTCCAAACATAGGTTAGTAAAAATAATTATCTGATTCTATAAGCAATATTCCCTTATCAGCCAAGAGCATTTTAATTTGCAGACTAAATGAATTTAGGTACTTACCCCTTGGTCCTTTGAAGAACTGCCTTTCAGCTTCGCTAAAAGAGGTACTTGTGTCAATGGCAAATTCTGTCACAAAAGCTTCAAGGGTTCGCGTTGTCCAGAAATCAACAGCGCGTGATATCACGTTATTCACTCTTTTCAATATATTAACTCTTGCTGGGGTCCAGTCAGGAAATTGATCTTCTTGGAAGTTTGTTCTTCACTCTGTCAACCTAGATAACCACTGGTGCAATTCTATGTGGATACTACCAAAGAAAATTTCGTAATTATCAGCAAAAACGTACCTTTGTAAGAATTCGTCTGAGCTACGACGAGGATCCTTATTTTCTTGTTCAGCGAATTTCTGATAGGTAGCTTCAACCCAATCATCAATTTCTTTTACTGAGGGCCTCCAAAACATAGCCCTTTAGGTACAACGTAAATCCCTCTTGAGCAGATACTGAGTTCAACTGGCAACGGAACCAATTTGTTGAGCTATAGGGCAGACCCGGGTTTTATACCATTAACTTCGCACTAACAAACAGACCCACAGTGTTGGCCCTTTCGGCAACAACCTGCGAACATGTTGCAGTCTCACCTGAAACAGCTATGGGGTGCCGCAGAACCAGGTTTCTGCAAGCAGAAGAGGGATATTACTGTACCTTTAGCCTTAACAACAAATATTTATACCAAAACAAAGCTTCGATATTCACTTAATTAGCTTCTCAGTTAGATAAAAGACGTTTCTTGCTTAACCCTTAACTGAGAATTCACAGCGAAGCTAATATTAACAGTTATCTTACTTTATCAATTATCTACTTATCAATACATAAAATAAAACCATAACAGAAACAACACAAAAGAACCACAACACAAGATATAACGTGGTTCACCCCCAGTGTAGGGGCTACGTCCACAAAACTCTGCTTTTATTCCACTTCTTCAAAACAACAGTTTGATTTGTGCACTCAGCAGCAGATCCGCCCTTCAAATCTAACTGTGCACTTAGCTGCAGTTCCTTTCTTACAATCTTTAAGCTGCGCACTTAGCTGCAGTTCCTTTCCTTACAAAACCCTCTGCGCACACAGCTGCAGAGGTCGTCCACGCACACAGCTGGGACTTGACTTTAAAACCCAAAAATAGATCTATCTTCTTCGCATCAGATGATCCTCATTTCATTAGATGATCTTGACATATTTACATGAGTGCCTATTTATACAAGTGCACTATTACAAAATCATGGGCTTACACCCGAATTTTATGGACAATTACAAAAAAGAGGGCTTTGACTCAACCCCGACACCCCTAAGACTATTTTGAGTCACAACTCTGCTTGCAAGCTTCCACAAAAACCGCGGAGTTACCAAAATTAGTGACCGTTAAGGCGCGCGTCCCAACATTGGTAAGATATTGTTATGATTGTTTTTATTTCCTGCACTTACTGGATGAGAGTCATGATCTCTTTGTGACTTTGAAAATGAGTAAGAAACAAGACCAAATATAGGCTCTGCGGGATCCCTGACCAGGGGAGGGGTGTGGACCTTTCAATTTCTTGTTGTGATTGTGGTTACGTGGATGGTTGAGAACTCTCAAGAGGGCTCATGTTGTTATGCTGGCTTTGGGCTTTATGAACTTTTATAATAATTAATAAAAAAGCATGACTCTCTCTCTCTCCATATATTCCCGTCTCTGTGTTTCCATGCAGGGATCTATGTCAGGCCATGTTGGGTACCTGTGTCTTTATGTCCCAGTGTTGGGTGACTTAACTGGGTTTTAACAATGGGCACAGCTATAAATGTAATACAAAGCTGAAGGAATTCTTTACCTATCTCCAAATTTCTTCTTTGAGTGAAGAATTTACTTAGAATAATGTAGAAAATTAAACAACTCTACTAGCTTTCATCTAAAACTTATTGATATGTACTCTTAACTTTCTATATTTTCTTCTGTTGCTGTAGCCATATGATAAGAAAACTACTAGCAAAGTAGTATAACCGGTAGATTAAATGAGATTAGTGAACAGAAAACCTATACCAGAACACTATACAGTTGCCAAGGAATTGTCAGTGGAGCATCAAATGCTGCCATGTCCAAATATTGTAATGAATGCCAGGCTGTGATATCTGATTTCCAAAGTTTCCCTTGCTTCATCTTTCTAATGTTTAACGAAATATCCACAAAAGAGCATGCTGGAGACAGAGTTCTTTCCACTTAATGTGTTTTGAACATACAAACTCCTTGTTTATTTGCAGAAACAAACCTACTTAAGAATGGATAGTTCAATCGTCTTTCTTTAAAATGTAAATCAATAAGTTGTTCTTTGGTAATGAATATTGAGTTACACTGAATATATTATACTTTCTCCATGTTGCAACTATTTCAAATTTCAATGTTTGGATGGGAGATTACATGATAGTGGTCTTGTGATCCGAAATTTTATTGGATTTACACACTGGAGGAAGATCACTTTCAGCTATCAACTCTCAGTTTTGAAATTTAAGTCTGCGTTCTGTGGATTTAACTACTGCTACAGTATTTATCTGAGATTCAAATCTACTATAATTGAATGACCGTGCAAAGCAAAATATGCAATAGAAAACTTTGATACAGACTACTGAGTAAGGTGCTGAATTTTAAAACAGAAATCAACATTGTAGCAAGATTAAAATACACATCCATGTCTACTGCACACAGAGATATTAAAGTTTAAACTGGAGAAGAGTTCCCCAAAGAGGAGGAATAAGAAAATTCCGTATAGATTAAGTCTGTAATACAAAAACGGATTGTCAACAGACTATGCATTGAGTTATGCACCCATGCGTGCTTTCGGAACTGTTATGGCATCCATTCACACAGAGCTTTCCTTTCACAGGCTCTCTCTCTCTGTCTCTCTCTCCCTTGTCTCAGTATCTTTACAGACTTCTTTGCCACTGGTTTTCTACTGGTCTTATAAATAGAATCTTCACTACAACACCAAAATTCCTTTGCTAGAGTTATTTTTGCTTGCTGACCTTATCAACAGCTTCTTTGCTACAACAGTGAAACTCCTTTACTAGCGGCATTTTTGCTTGCTGGCCTTATGAACAGCTTCTTTACTTGTTCTCTCTTGGCTGGGGTCTTTCCCCTTGGCTTGATGGGCCCTGCTACAGCAATGTGCTGTGCCCTAGCTCCCATGAGTCATTGTCTTGCCTCCCCAACAAGGCTCTAGAGTTTCTTCTATTGTAGCGGATTTGTTATGGTCTTTTCGTCTTCCACCTTCTAACATCACCTGCTTCTTCCAGGTATTGCTAGTTGCGTCCAGGAACCATAACCTTTCCTGGCAATTCCTTTTTTTATTACCAATCTGGATCTGAAACTGTGTTTTTTCTTTCCTGGAGTTTCGCTGGAGACTGCTGCCACGTGCCATTGGAAGGGCCTTTTGATGGGATCCTTTATGGATCATCTTGTTCATGGCTTTTTTCTACTAGCATGTTATTCACTTTTGAGCTAACACCTGTATCTTCCTTTGTTTATGTTTCTTTAAAATTTCCTTTAAAGACAAGGAACCAATAATTTTCTCTATGAACATGATATCCAGTGTGCATTAAAAGATGTTGCACAATCTGGCGGGAACCCAAAGAAAAGACCCTTGAGTCATACTGCAAACAGTTAAGATATTCATACACATAATGGAATATATATATATATATATTTTGCACAAGTTTCTGGAACGCGGGAGCATAGGGAATGTGGGTACAAGTATCGGATACGTCTAGAAGTTTCCCCCAAATTTGCAGGAAACGGCAGGTTGGGAACGTCAACAATATATATTAAAAAAATTTGAAAAATATAAAAATAAAATAATTAAAAAAACACGAGAAGAGAAGAATCATAGAGAAGAAAAGAAACATTTACACAAATCGGATAATTTAACTTATCCCTTGTATTACGGTTGTAACTAGAACCTCTTAACATATGGAAATGGCAATAAAATCAAGATTACCATCCACGTCATTGATTATATAAGGTAGACTCTTTCTAAAGTGGGGACTTTTAGAAGTTATAGTCCCTATATTTGTGGCTATATGTATAGAGTAAGTTTTTAGTTCTGTGTCAAATATGATTAAAATGTATTAGAATAGTATATGTTTACAAAACATTCTCTACCAGGGTATTTGCAATAGTGTATAAATATTCAAATTTAAATTATTATTAAAAAACATCAAGATAATTTTTATTTAAATGTAATATATGAATTTAGTTTTAAAGTGAGACCTAAAATCATTTCCAATTAGTTAAAAGTTTACTTTTTATTCATAAAGCAAATAGTAAAATAATAATTTTTTTTCTTTTATTTAATAATATATAAAAAGCTATGTTGCACAAGTTTCTGGAACGCGGGTACATTGGGTACGCGAACACGAGTATTTGATACGGCTAGAAGCTTTGCCCAAATTTGCAGGAAACGTAGGGTTGGGAGCGACAATAATATATATTATTTTTTTAAAATATATTTTAAAAAAATGAAGTTAAAAAAAACATAATTGATTAATTTCATAGCTTAAACTATTTTATCCTATTAATCCTCTAGTAGTGTCATGAAATTCATTCTTTTTAGATTTTCTCACTCCTCTAGGTCCACATTATACAAATCTCATTGTACGAGTTTGTAAAGGCAGGTTGCATATATGTGTACAAAGCACCAATAGCTTCTTAAATCATAAGATTCAATATTTTTTTAACTCTTTGTTCCAACTTCATCTATATTATTGCTCCTAAGAGTGCTTAGTCTTTCGGTGCCTCTGCATTTTTTTTTTTTATGGTAACTACTAGTTACTTCTAATGTGAATGAACTTGATTGTTTCAAGTTCAACTAACAAACTTTCAATTTTTTTGGTATCTTGAGTTTGATATGGTTTATGATCCTAAATTGCTATATCAGTCAGTATGAATAACGTAAGCTAGCTATAATCATTTGACTTATGGATTAAAGTTGTACAATATCTTAGTGTTGTAAACGATCCATTTGTATTCACTTAAGTACACTTACAGCATATATTTTATGTGTGAATGGATCTAAACATTTAAGAGGTGTAGGCCCTCTTTATTTATACAACCTTGAAAATAAAAAAATGACAATATTGATAGATTCAATTGAAATTTTTATTATTGGTGATTTCTTGACACAATAAACTTCAATCATTCAATTGATTTTCAACACTTTTCTTATGATTTTGGCCTCCACATGGTCGGGAGCTTGTAGAAGCTCCATCTTTGTTTGGGAGCTCCCAAACAGACAGGGAGCTTCTACAAGCTCCCAATAAAAAGGGAGTGGCAAAAGCAAGTTCCCGAAAAGCTCCCAAGTTTCCAAAGAAGCTCCCATAAAAAAGGGGACGTTTCGTACCAGCGCCTAAGTTCCTAGGAGCGGGGAAACGCCGAGTACGAGTTAACAAAATCTCGGGAGCGGTACCCATGCAACTATGATAAAAAGTAAAAAATAGACTTACATTTATTATTGATTAGTGGTAACTGCAATTCAGCATAGGGACGAGTGAATACTTTAACACGAGTGGTAGACAGATATCAATGCACCAACTCAACAAGGTAGCGCGAAAAAGACTTTTATTGCAACTTTGTTTTTTAGAGAAAAAATTCCGAGTCAACCATGTTTATGTACGGTCGCAAGAAAATACGAATGTTGTTAACAACCAACATGGCGAGCATGAGTGCGTGGAAGTTCCCGATGAAGGAAACGCGCAAAAAAAAAGTCCCCAAATTCCCAATTTTAGAGGGTAAAAGTTCCCAATAAGTTCCCAACCATCCGGAACGGTTCCTGCTAGATTGGGAAAGTTCCCTACAAGTTCCCAAGTTCCTTGGAACGTCGAAACTTCGGGAACGAGTTTCCTAAAATCCGGGAGTGGTTCCCGTGCTACATATTGTATATATTAGGTTCCATTGTGGATGTGTCAAATAATTGACATGATGTATGCAAAGCATTATACATATACTGTTATTTGTGTATCTTTGGGTGGATATTTGTGCATTGCTGGTCCATACAGGTCATGCCATGTAGGTCCACAAGGCACATACTGTGTGCTTCAACATGACTCATGCCCACTATTTTTCATAAATATGGTGAGATGGAAAGCCATATTTTTTTAGTATTAAGCATTGTTTTTGCTAAGTTATATTTGTGAAGCACTTTTGTGCTATTATTCCCTTTCTATTTCTTGCTATCATTTAAATTTTCTTTTTTGAAATTTCACTTATTTGTCTTGAAGAACAATATCAAGAGAAAAAATAAATAATATATGAACTTGTTGTTTCAGATTTATTCACGGACGCCTGATCCAGGGCCAGATTTTATTGAGAACTTTAAGTCCTATTTGGCAAGCTTTGGCTTTGATCCAAGCCAGATAAAAGATACTCCACAAGATTGTGAGGTAATGCCAACTAGTCAGTTAGCTTCAATGATGTCTCAAATGGAAGCACCTTTAACAAACCAATTTCCTGATTTGGGTTTAAAGAAAGCTGTACAGTTCAATCCATTCTCTAGTGTACTGGATACCTTCAAAAAATTGTTGGCGCTTTATGTCAAGTAAATTGACACCAAACATTTCTTCTAATGTTTGTTAACTTCATAATCATTGCGTGCTAAGCTTGAGAAATATGTAGAATGTTACTGTGAATAAAATTTATTACATATTTCATGTACGCTAAGCTGATTATTAATGCCCTGGTTATAGAAGATCATGATGCATTTAACTGTTTTGAGTATATCATGTTCCTCTTCTTCACAATTCATTCAAGTTTACCTTTGGAGAATCTGAAAACCCATCAAGACATGAGAAACACGATATCCCTCGAAGGCAAAATTCAGAAATGATTGCCAACTGTGAAAAAAGGAAATATATGCATCATGTTGTGGATTTCAAGGACATAATATCTATCAGATTTCCGTGGACCAAAGCCATGATGATATTGCCAAAGATGATAATTAACTTTGCATTATAAGTAGAATACAAAAGCTATGTTTTCTAGACGATATCCTTTTATCCCCTTTTATCACACTTTTCAGCTTAAAATAAAGTCCCATATCAAGACAGATTGTAGAAATATAATATTTCTTATTCCAAAATATTTACACTGGGACTTAGTCATATTGCATTATATTTGCCTGAAGTTGAAAGTGTTTCCATGAGAAAATAAGCTAAGTACCAAGGATTTCACACTTTCCTAGATATTATGCTTTCATCTTTGTTTCAAAGTTACATATATCGTGTCGGCGAATATATCGCCGAGGGTCTGGAATGTAACTTAGCGGCAGCAATGGTGAAAATATCGGCAAATGTCGTAAGGCATAAAAATATACAAAAATAACCATTTTTTTCAATTTTTTTAATATCTAAAGCAACAACAACATCAAATAAACACATTGCTACATAAATATGAAAATACAACTAATATATAAGATGCATAAGATGTCAAATGGTGGATCATGATCACATATCGACTATAAAGTTATAAACTGAAAATATTGAAATATGTTCTTGATGGAATGATAGAAAATCACATAAAATGATCAAAATAAATGTCTCTCAAGAAATTAATCGACTATAAAGTTATAAACTGAAAATATTGAAATATGTTCTTGATGGAATGATAGAAAATCACATAAAATGATCAAAATAAATGTCTCTCAAGAAATTAATCATCATGACTCATGAGGCATCTAGATACTACATAATACAATGATAAATTGTAGAAATCATCGATCCCCTCTACCCCTTTTATAGGCAAGGGGCACCACTCTTCCTCTGGAAGCAGTAGGGGGTCCTGTAGGTGCTTTGGATGAGTTAGGCATCAAATTGGAAGCTCCAACTACTTAAGCTATGGTGAAGGTCCAACTACTCTACAATTTTGATGAAACTTACCATGTTTAATGAGTGAAGGGTACATTTTTATTAAGGTCATGATAAAAGATTTCAATAGTCAATGCCACCAACATCAAGGTACAGGGATGGGTTGATGTGCTTGATTAAATGCCAATCCCATACCCTCATACTTGATAAAATCCAGTGGAATTGTTGAAATCTTCAAATCCTGAAAACTATTAAGTCTCTTGAATTCTAAAAGGGATCTAAAATTCTACTTTTTGCATATGAAGTCCGATGAGGTTGGAACCACTCTCAAACATCCCGAAACTATTAATGGCAATGTTAAAAATTTAAGTAAAAGGATAGAAAATGAAAGTAAAGGAGAATGTCACTTTTACTTTAAGAATTTAATATTACCATTTATTACTTTAAGAATTTAATATATTTAGTTTTAATAACAGTGCCAAAAACTTAACCCATGAATTTTTTTTTTCAAATTTCTTGCAATTTTTTTACCAGGGCGATATTTTCCAAAATCTCCCGATATATTCCCAATATATCGCGACATATTGAATATATCGCGATATATTCAAAATATTTTTTCAAATTTCTTGCAAATTTTTTTAGCAGGGCGATATTTTCCAAAATCTCCCGATATATTTCCAATATATTGCGACATATTGATATATCGCAATATATTCAAAATATCGAAAATATCGCGATTTTTTAGTGGCGATATATCGCCAAGGGGGATGAATCGCGATATATCACGATATCGCCGATATATGTAACTATGCTTTGTTTTATTGCTTTTTTATAAATCCTCTATTCAACTGCCATCCCAAAATAGAGAGGAACATATAAGAAAATTGCATCCTGGACAACTGATAACTGAACCTGGATGACATGTGATTATATTTACTGGGAAATGAGGATTTTTCCATAACTGATGAGATGTTGTAGATTCTCCCAGTAATAAAAAGATTGGGTTTGAAAGCATTTTCTATTCCTCTTATCTATGTTCAATTATCTTTTCTCGATTACAGAAAGCCTCGTCATCTTTCTATTATGTGCGCTGTATCTTTCCTACATTTTGTGTTTCATTATGGAGGACAAAATTGGACTTGCTGATTTCTTTCACTTCATAAGTAGCAAAATTTATAAACTAGATCTTTTGTAAACCTAATCCACATCAGCCCTATCGGGTGCTAAAACTTTGATAATCCATCCCCTGAAAGTCCCTACCAGGTAGGATTTAAGTCAAACCTCCATACATGTCCTTATCTGTTTTCGTAAGGTATTTCCATTTTTAGCAACTACCTTGAGGAGAACAAAACAACTATCTTGACAATAAGTGTATCGGCAACATAGCTATTGAAACTAAAAATTAAAACTTAAACACAAGTGCCAAGTCAGATTTAAACCCAATAACACCTAACACCATATGAAAGGCTAAAACATGCATATACATAATACTCTAGGACCATATCAAAATAGTAAAGATTGTTAGCCTTCTTACTCATGAAATCCATTAATAATGTTACAATGAATACTCATGTCTGCAACTTGGAAATTCGTAAAGGCCCTTATCTGTATGGAAGTTTATTTGTACTAGTAAGAGCATCTTTGAAACCTATCTATGTTTATTCCATATACTAGGGCAAGTTACGTTGATTATGAGATACATTTTAGAGTTGATTGTCTCTCAAAGAATCCGTTGCAAGGCCAAATCATTTTTTTCAATTGAAATTACTCCATAATGATTGAACTTTTGAAGAAACACTAATCAAAGGGGAGATTGAGGGTTTAGAGGATTTTGTGGTTACATTGCTATTTTGTAGTGACAATCCTTGCTTTGCATATACTAATTGTCCTTTCTATTCACTGTCTCGTGTCAACCTTGAGTGGCATGGATTCCTGACCATAGGGCATTTAAGAACCCATTATGGCTCACTGAAATCTCGATAATTCTATTGTTAATGCTAGCAATGACCCTATGATTGTGCATATTAATCTTGCTAATACACGTGTCTGGCGAAGCACCCAATAATAGTTCCCGTTTCCACCAAAGAAGCCTCAAAAGTTTGCTAAGAAAGTCTTCCACAAGGAATGAGCTAATGAGGTATTGAAGATACTTGCAATGAAAATTATTAACACTCACTTCTTGGCTATTTTGTAGGACACATTCCTCTTGGGGCCATGATAAATACCGAGATGAAGGTGTAGGAATTGCATGGGTAACACTACTAGATCCCCTAAATCCCAACCAAATTCTTTTTCGTGTTTAATTTTCCAAATAAGAGTATTTGCAATGAAATTATGTCTCACATTCCTTGTGTTCGAAGAAACAACCTTATTATGTTTTCATATTGCTACAAGATCTTCTCCCTTAGGAAAGTGCTCAACTGTGTTGCCATGTGTGGGTAGAGTTCATTGTTGGACATTTGCAACCTTTGCAAAATGATATTTCATCTTTTCTTTCCAAATAAGACAGCTGACAATGAAATAATGTCCCACATTGCTTGGGTTCTTAGGAACAACCTTATTATGTTTGTTTATTGGTATGAGATCTTCTTCCCTTAGGAAAGTTCTCAACTTTGTTTCCATGTGTGGGTAGTGTTTCTAGGTCTACCTTGAAATTATGGCCTTCCAAAGAATGTGTCTTTAGACCCCATGGTGTCTTTATTTATCATGAACTTGAGCATTCTTTTTGTTGATTTCTGGGAAGCATCAAGAGCCATTCTCCACGAGATTGGCATTATCTCGAGGATGAGGACCTAGTCAGGGACTAGGATGTTGATGTCAATTGTTCTCCTCCAAGATTATACTTCATCAATATGAGAAGACCTTTCTTATGAAGATTCAAAAGACAAGTTAACCATTGAAAGAGAAAGAGGACCCAATATAAAATACTTAATGAAAAACCCTAAGGGTTCTAGGGCTCATGTGGACCATGTAGACCAATAGGGGCTAGAGTTTAGCCCAAGATGGTTTTGTTTAAGGCTTCATGAAAATTAGAAGAGGATCTTTTAATGTTTCTTCTAAGACAATCAAAGAATAATCTTCCTTATATATGATGATGTACTTGAGTTGGCACGTGTGGACCATAGAGAAGGGCTAAGAAAGTGCCTAAGATGTCTTGCGTAAGAAGATGTGGTCACATAGCCCTTTATAAAGTGTTAAAATCCCTCAAAGAAATCAAAGGTGGTTATATAGCCCTAAAAGTCCACAATGAAATTAAAAGGACACCAACTAAAGTATTTTGTATTATTTGTTGACTCCTTGACTCATGGAAGTGACCCCTTGGATTGATCAACAATTAAGTATAAGTAAGGAGAACTCTTAAGAGAAAAACATAACATTCTATCATCTTCATCGTTGTTCAAGACTTGTTTCTCAACTGCTACCTATCTTCATCATCTCAGCTCTGAGTTTTGGATCAACATACAATCCTACAAGGACAACTGCCCTTCCCTCGAGCTCTCTTTCTCTTCCACAAAGGGTGTTGAGGTTTGTTTAAGCCCATAAGACTATTGTTGGAGAGTACCGTGGGTCTGTCCTAGCCCATAAGGCTGTAATCAAGGGTGTCGAAGTCTGTTTAATCCCATAGGGCTGCTATTGGAGAGTATCATGGGTTTGTCCTAGCCCACAAGGCTGCAATCAAGGGGGCCAAGGGTTCATCAAATCCCTTAAAGGGCTGTTGATATTTGCTACAAGCCCTAAAGGGCCTCAAACTAGCTCTACAAGGGATGCCACATCTAGAACAGGCCCTTAGAAGAACTCGAGAAGGTAGCAGCAGGATGCAGACAGTTAGAAGAGGGCAGCAGCAGGACGACAAGGCCTGGAACAGGGCACGGGAAGGGTAAACAGGCCAAGAAAAGCTTGTAGCAGGCCACAGACAGGGTTAGCAGGTCATAGAGACCATAAACTCAACACAGTCATTTGCATATAGGCCCTAGAGGTCTCAGATAAGAAAGAGGAAGGCAGAGACAAACTGAACAAGGATGACAACAAAGTAAAAAGGCCTTAGCAGGGCTGGATTAGCACTTCCATAGGCAGCGTGGGGCTGGACAGAGCCCAGGAGTGTTTGGATGAGGCCTAAGAAGGTTGACAACATATTGTAACAGGTTCATCAAGGCCACTATAGCAAATCGTGACCCTACAAACCTCCCAAATCATTAGATCAGGCCTCTAACAGAGTAGATCGATATTTTTGAGGAAGAGTGAGGCCACAGTAGTAGGCCATGGACCACACAGTCCTTCAACTCAATGGATTGGAGACTTCAAAGTGTGATGTTGTTTTGTAGAAGCCTTACAGTGGATCTGGGCACTCACAAACAACTCTTAGGCAAAATCTTGCTCTCACTTCAGCTAAACAGGGCTATCATCATCTCAACTTAGAGCTCATATCAACATCAGGGCTGATGTCACTTGAACATGCCTTACATTGGCTGAAAAGGTAAGTACTTGGTCTCTCTGATTTTATTTACCCTTATGTGTGAGAAGGGTTTGATGTTCATGGTCACTTGACACATAATGAATCTATCATAAGAAAGGTTGTTGGGTTTTTCCCTCAGGAGGAGAGAGGGTTTTCCCAAGGTAAAATCATGGTGTCTACTGTGCATGTTGGTGTGATGTGATGTACTTACTTTCTACTTTATTTAGTTTATTGTTACAATTGCTTAATGTCATATTGCTCATAAATATGGTTGATACTTTCATGTGTACTTATGTTAAATAAAATTTAAAATATGCATTCATAATTACCATCTTATGAAAGTAATTAAAATTCAACATCGTATCAGAGCTTGGTACTGATATTTTGCCTTGACTAACGCAGGAAAGATCCTGATTATGATGCAGTATTCCAATTGGTAAGTGATGAACATCTTTGACTGAGCACAGTCTGAGTTTGGCGGTGACTGCCAAGGGAAACATTACTGTGATCTTTGGGTTCATCAAGAAGATTATTTTCTATTCATGCATATTGTCATTTATTCTTTTCTGTTAACCAATGTCATCCATCATATAGCAGTGGCAGATTTCTTGCTACAATTTCTAGGTCCTAGGTCCTACACCAAGCCCATAGATCAAGGGTTAGAGTGCCACACATGCCTAGTACCCAGTCTAGGGGTTATAGTGCCTTCCTAGTAACAGACCAGGTGCCTCCATTCTCCAAGAGAATGGCTACTCAGAACTAAGCTAAGTCTGTCAGTACTAGACTGATCTACATCGTGGTCCCAGACCAGATGTCTACTCAACACTAGATTGAGTCTACCCAGGGCAAAGATGGGTCTATATCATGGTCCCAAACCAGATATCTACCATTCAACAGAATGGTCACTCAACACTGGGTTGAGTCTTCATCGTGGTCTCGGAACAGGTGGTCCCATTCTCCTAAGAGAAGGGCTCTCGATGCTGCTAAGAAAAATCAACACTCCCTCTCAGCGAGAGAGGCATTCTTTGCCATACCAAGCTTGTCACGAAAGTATACGAACTTTGATGCTGCCAGAGGCTTGGTCAAGATATCTGCAATCTGTTCATCTGTACAAATGTATTGCAACTTCGGAGCACTTCTCTGCACTAGGTCTCTGATGAAATGATACCTCATTTCAATGTGTTTCGATCTATCATGAAACACTGGGTTCTCTAAAAGCTTTATGCAACTTTGATTATTGCAATGGATGATCGTTGAGTCAAGCTTTCCCTCGACCAGATCAGATAACAACTTTCTGAGCCAAACTGCTTCCTTGCAGGCATCGCTTGCAGCAATATACTCTACCTTAGTTGTACTCTGAGCTATGGAACCTTGCTTCCTGTTGGACCAAGAGATCATTACTGATCCGATACTGAAGTGATAACCAAAGGTACTTTTTCGGTCAATTGCACTGCTAGCCCAATCTAAATTTGAATATCCAGATAACAATACTCCACTGCTGGAAGTATACTTGAGCCCATACGTGATAGTACCTCGCACATTTTTGAGTACATGTGTGGCAGCTACCAAGTGTATGTGCTTCGTATCTGACATGAACCGACTCAGTGCATTCACTGTGTAGTAGATGTCTGGTCTCGTATGCACGAGATACATCAGGGAACCAATGAGCTATCTGTATAGAGTAGAGTCCACACTTTGTGAACTAGAGGTTGAGTCTCGCAACTTTGTCAAGTTGGTAGTCATTGGTACACTCATGGACTTGTAGTTTTGCATCGCAAATCTCTGCAAGATATCCACTGCATACTTTCCTTGTGTCAGTAAGATCACACCTGGCTTTTGCCAGACTTCTAAGCCAAGGAAGTAATGCATCAATCCGAGAGCTTTCATCTCGAATTCAAAGGTAAGCTCCCTCTTACACTGGTTTATCAATTGTTCATCACCTGTAAAAAACTAGTCATCTACATATAGAACAAGTATCAAGAAATGATTATGAACAACTTTAAAGTACAAGTTAGAATCAGCTGTACTTTTGGAAAACCCCAAGCTATGGAGAAATCCATCCATCCTGGCATACTAGACTCTTGGAGCCTGTTTCAGTCCATACCAGGCTTTCTTCAGTTTACATACATGGATCTTCTTCCCACGAGTCACAAAGCCTTCAGGTTGTTCAATATAAACTTCTTCCTCAATCTTACCATTGAGAAAGGCTGTATTTACATCCATTTGATGTAACTTCCGTTCGAAGACTGCAACAAGTGAGATGATAATTCTGATAGTAGTATACCTGGCAACAGGAGCAAATGTCTCGTCATACTCAATGCCTTCTTTCTGAGTGAATCACGAGCTACGAATCTAGTCTCGAAATAACTTCCCAAACATCATTCTTCATGATTGACTTATACTCTTCAATCATGGCATCAGCCCTTACCTTTTTACTTGCTGCATCTTCGTATGATGAAGGTTATGAACTGATAAGTTGACTCATAAGATCGGGGTACTTCTGTGGTCTTATGCTTTCTCTGAAAGTCGCTGGAGGAGCTTTATGCTTCTCAGCTTCTTGTACTGTCTCTCAGTACCAAGCAGGTCTCCTTTTGGAAGGAGGAACTTCAAGTAGTTCTTCTAGTGGACTTTCAATGTTCTCAGGAACATCTAGAATTTGATCATCAAATTCTTCTTCCTCCCTCTGAATTTCTGAATATGGAAACTCAAGTGGAGCAACTGCATCTTCCGGTGAAAGCTTTAGTGTTTTACGAAACACAACTTTCTCATTGAAGATCACATTTCTGTTGACTTCAATGTGCCTCTTTCCAGGTATATATACTCGATAAGCCTTCGAGAAATCACTGTACCCAACAAAGATACCTTTCTTACTAGAGGGCTCTAGCTTGACTCTCTTTTCTTTTGGCACATGAACATACACATGAACATACATATGAGTACCAAATATCCTCATGTGATCAACTGCAGGTTTCTTCTTGGTGAAGACTTCTTCTAGAGTCTTCTCCCCCAAGATAACACGTGGGCTTCTGTTCTGAATGTATACTGCAGTTCCTGTAGCTTCAACCCATAAAGACAAAGGAAGATCTCGATCAGTGATCATGGCTTTAGCAGCCTCACAGATCGTTCTATTCTTCCTTTTTGCAACCCCCTTCTGCTGGGGGTTGTAAGGCACTGTTATCTCTTTCTTGATTCCTGCTTCTCGACAAAAATCATCAAACTCATTAGATTCATACTCACCTCCATTATCTGATCTCAAGATACAGATGTTCCTGCCAGTCTGATTTTCAATCAATGTCTTGAACTCTTTGAACCTGTCAAATATTTCACTCTTGTCCTTAAGGAAGTAAATCCAAGACTTCCGAGAGTAGTCATCAATAAACAAGACATAATATAAACACCCACTCAAAGAGGGTGAAGACATGGGCCCACAAATGTCAGCATGAATCAAATCCAAAATGCCTTTAGATCTACTCTTGCTTATGAGAAAGGATTTCTAAGTGTTCTTACCTAGAGCACATCCTTTGTAGATTCCATCATGTTTTGGAGAAACTTTTGGCATACCTGTAACCATCTTCTGCAATCCTGGGAGAGCTGTGTAGTGAAGGTGTCCCAACCTTCTACGCCAAAGTTCACAAGGATCAACTGTGTGATGTACCAAAGCATGAGTGGAAACTTTGGAGGCCTTGTAGAGGTCTCCCTCTTGAACCTCAATCTATACTGCTGAGTCTAGATTTGTGTCTTTTGCCCATAAAAGACCTTCTTGTCCATAAAGAGGACTCTGTGGCCCTTGTCTTCTAAACCAACAACAGATAAAAGATTCTTCTTTAAACCAGGAACATAAAGAATATCATCAACATGAAGAACCGTACTTGAGTCAAGTTAAAGTGAAGTTGAGCCAACTCCTTCAATCTTGTAAGTGGAGTCATCTGCAAGTTCTACCTAAGCGGTGAACTTCTTCTTTCTGTAATCGGTGAGCGTACCATGGTATAACTGGTGAGGGTAGCACGACGAGGATTGTGTATAAGGCAATATTCAAATACAATCAATTTAGTAGACACACTAGCCAATCTAATTTTGTATAATGAAGTGGTAATCATCCTTGTGCACTGTGTCCAAGGAAAACCCTAAGGGACCACCTTGAATGACCACCAATCATCCATGTACTTGTATAAATATTGTACCATACCTCATTTGTAAAACCCCAAGGTATCTTAGATCTTCTTTTAATCATAATGCATTAGCATGATTGGCGTCACATCTATCTCCTTATATAGAGTTGTCGAAATGAAATTCTATACAACTTCACTGTAATGTCCCTACTTGGAAATTTTGAAAAAGAGTGTAATTTGGGCAATTTTCGAGCTTTACTAGTTAAGACTGTAAGGGGTTCCAACTGACTCCAAATGGTCTCGAATTTGAAATGCAAGGGTAGGTTGAGTCTTAGAACATCCTAAGATGACCTATGAACATTTTGGATCCGACTTTAAGCTTCTGCAACTTGGTTTGGGGCTAAGAAGAGAAAGTGCATATTTCTTAGGAAATTGAGGTCAAATTCCCCCAGAGATGGAGACCAATTTGACTCTCCAAATCAAGTACCACCCTCCCAAATAAATATTTCCCTTTTTCAACCTTTCTATCATTACTTTTTTTACTTATCCTATCCCTTTCCCGGGTACCCATTTACCATGGTCCTATAAATATTAAACCACTTTTATTTATTTCTTTAAAAACATTAAGGTTAAAAAAAATACTAATAAAATAACATCAACGATATAAATCCCTATTCCTATTAATCTCCCCTTGCACCATGATTATCTTTTCCCATTCATATTTATTTATATAATAATACTCTACCTTTTCCTTAAATCCCTTTTCCCCAACTTAAAAAGATTTTTTTTTCATATATATCTTTTATTTTTATGTCTTTATCCCTTCCCTAATCTCGTCAAGTCCCTAAGATTCATTATTATTATTATTATCCCCTTCCCCAATTTATGAGTAAGGAAATTCAGTCCCTCGTTAACCATTCATTAATCCTCTTCATGATTCCCAAAACCCCACTTATCTTTCCTATGGCCGAGAAGGAGATTTATAATGTTAAAAAGCTCTAATATTCTCACATCTTTTCCATTATTCTCATTAGAATTTTCACATAACGTTCAAATTAAAGCTCTAAAGTATATAAGAAAAGTGTGTACCAATGGAGGATGGAAGTTCATCTAAAAAAAAGGATGCGATCTTCATGGTGACCGCATGTATTAAAGGATAGGAAAGTCGTTGATGGCACAATGATAGAAGTAACTCCTGAGACCAGAGAACTTGGCACACATGTAAAAGGAAACTGATACTCAATTTGCAAAACAATAAAAACGGTTACATACACTGAACATAGATAAAAAACACTAACGAATGGAGTCTTGGCACAAAGCAGGAAAAAACGCTCCAAACGTGCCAGTTTTTCCAACATAGATAAAAAAAACACTAATGAATGGAGTCTTGGCACATAGTAGGAAAAAACGCTCCAAGCATACCAATTTTTCCATACTTAGGCACGCATACATACTATGACCATTGGAATGACAAGGGGTTGCTATTTCAAACGATAAGCTGCAAACCCTAAATGTTGGAAGCCACAATGCAAATCCACGCGGAAACAAAGCTGATACCGTTGAATCAAATTGCAGTCATTACTATCATAAAGTGAAGGAGAGAAAACCAACGAAACATGTTGAGAATAATCTATAAGCTGCAAACCCTAAATGTTGGAAGACACAATGCAAATCCACGCGGAAATAAAGCTGATACCGTTGAATCAATTAGCAGTCATTAATATCATAAAGTGAAGGAGAGAAAACCAACGGAACATGTTTAGAATAATCTATATTTGAATCATTTGTAAGAAGTAGCCAAAAAGATCTTGGTAGACCATTAGTAGAAGCTTCGTTTGAATAATCTGAGGAAACCACTTCAAAATCATCATCTATGGCCCTTTATAACCCATCAATCTAGCCAACTTTCTACCTTTTATAACCCATCAATCTAGCAAACATTCTACCTAGATGTCGGGACACGTCCAACAATGAGTTATAACATGCATGAAATATGAAGCAAGATATGGCAAGTGTTTTCTCCACCATGCCTATGAATGAATGATTTCCATTTAAACAATTTTATGTAAACGGCGTGCCTATGATTTTGAAACCTTTAAGCATTTTCCAACAACCAGAGGTTATTCATCCTTGCGGGAAGATGACATTAAGCAACCATGTAAACAAGCAGATCTCTGAACAACTTTTGGATGTTAATATAGGATGAGTAGTTTCTAGGATTTCAGAAATTATGCTCCAGTTTCAGTCCTAGCCCCAGTCCTTTAAGTTGGAACAACAATATAACAACAATATCATTATTGCATGTCAATTAGAAAATTATATTTAATGGACTTAGGATGCAGTTTCAATATCTCCAATGAAAGGTGGTGAATGCTCCACAAAACTTCATAGAGAAGCAAATTTTTATTCATTATAACCATGAAAAGTTTGCTTTTGTTTTTCTTGTGCCATATTTCCATTTGGATGAAATGTTTTGCATTTTATGAAACATCCTTTTTCTTCATTTATATCTTAAACATTTTCAACCCAATGAAATTCACTTAAGAGTGCAAAGTGGAAATCCACCGCATCACAAGTTGAGAAGAAAAGCATGATTTGCGAGGAGGTTTTTCTTCAAAGGTCTAGTTCGATAGGGGTCTTTGTTTCCTTATAGTTCAAGGTACAGTTGCTTATGGGCTATGACGGGCACTGAAACCTGGGATCGATTCTTGTCATTGAGTGCATTGAAAACTGACGGAGAGCATTTCAAAGCATTGAAGAGGCGAAGCGCACCTACCTTATAGCGAATTGATCAATATTGATTGGTGGTGTAAACCCCAGTTATAAGATTGGGATAACATAATCATTGCCATTACTTGGTGAGTATACTATTTGCCAATTTGTCCAGTACCATTATGAGTGTAAGGTAAGGGGAGGCAAAGTAGGTTAACGGTCCTTACCAAAGCCCTTACTCTAAAATCTCAAGTTGTGGTCGCAAAAAAGTCAACAATATTACAAGCCTTAAACAACATGGCACCTTGTGTTATAGCCTTAAATGATACAACTCTGTCTGTGATGACTTTTACATGTTTTTGTCGCATGTCAACACTTCCATGATGGCACTTCATAAAATGCCACTGTTAGTCACTGAAAAAACACCTTAATTCGATGAGCCATATCTAGAGTTTTGTAACTCCGTTTAACCTCTTCTCTAGACCATTGGAAAGGTATTAGAACAAGATTTTTTTTTGCATAAGACACCAACCCTTGGAAATGCTTGGAAGTACCCTAAAAATTGACTTTTTTGACCCACTTGCAAGTCTTCCTAGTAAAACCTGTGAGTTTACCCTGTCCAGTCGCCCCTTTTGTGAAGCAAACCCGTGAGTATACCCTAAAGTGGCAAAAAATATTAAAAAAGGAAAAATATTGAATCCAAGGTGGTTTGGGTGGTTTTGGAACTGCTCTTTCAGTTGTAACTGATCCCTATTCGACCCTAACTCCTAAGAAAAGTATATAAGAGAGGGAGAGGGGTCCATGAAAGGGGACTTGGCCTTTGCATTGTTATGCTGGAGAAATTGGGACTCTCATCCCCCTAGCTTTGCCCTAGATGTCATCTTCCTGTGTTGCAGAGCTTGGAGGCTGAGATTCTTGGAGAAGAGAAGCAGGAGAACCAGATCAAAGGTTTCACGAGGTGCCTTGCATGAGGAGAAGGTAAACTTTGTACTTCTTCCATTATCAATAAAGATTTGGTGCTCTTCCCTTTCCAAATCTTTGTATGATTGATGTTGAATCTCTGTTTATGATTACATGTTGATGCTTATCAGATTAGGGTTTCATATTTTATTGAATATAATATCCTTTCATGTAATCAATTTGGTTTGAGGAAGGTTGAAGCTTGGTTTGCAGGTCTCTTGGATTGAGGAGCAAGAGGAGGGATACATGAAAGCTTGGATCAACCTTTAATGAATAAGGTATGAGCCTTTCTTACCTTTGAATCTTGTTTATATTTGCTTGCAGAAATTTATGCACTTGTCTTGTCTTTATACCCCTAGTATGTTGGTGGCCTCTTAACCCCCAACCATAGGAACACTTTCCCTAACAACACCTTGATATAAATATGAACTAACATAGTTGGAAATATGTACTACGATGTTGAGCTACAATTTCTAGGAAGATCCCGTTCATTTGCGAAAATACCAAAAGATAATTTGGTCTCACCTTGAGATAAAACATACTCTCTTTCAACGCAATAATAATAGGATTTTTCAAGCTTATGTTTTGAAATATCATTAACTTTCTCATTTAGTGTTGTTGATAAGAGAAATTTTTGTCATTGGTAGTCATCAGAAGACATGTTATTTGTTTATTCTCATTGTCAAATCCAAGTTGACTAGATTCCAACTTCCAACAGGGTCAAATATCTTAAGTTATGTCTTTACCAAAATATCGTCGGTCCAAAAGTTAGTTTGCTTCATTAAAAGCCAATCAGTGAAGGAGGTTATGAACAAAGGAATATGTATGCTTTAAGTGGTCCAAAAGATGACCAGGAGTAGAGACTAGAATGGCTATTCCTTTATGCAACCTTGCTTTATCCTTTGACCCATTTTCAACACCTATTATATACCCTAGAACAAGCCAATTGAAGCGATGCAATAGTTTTCACAATATTTCATAGACCAATCCCATTTGCTGCATTCATAAGTACGTGGTGTTCTTATGAGAGGAATTGTCTTCTCATAGATGAGAGTTGGTGCTGTGAATCCCATTCAATTTTTTAAGTGATCAAAGAGGATTTGATTAAGTCCCAAGTCTGTGACTGAGCATCCTTAAAAAACATTGTTTCCATGTATATCTCCTTGAGCATTAAGTGCGCACAAAGCAGTTGGGTCATCTCCCATGGCATATTCTCTTCAGATATTAGTTTGGGAGTAAGTTTTAAAGATGGGGATTTCCACAGTATCATATTCATAAATATTTGGAACTCATAGTTTTAGAAGATGTCACCAGTGCCAAGAAAGATGAAAAGTAACCTCAAGACTCTGCAAACCTTATATAAAAGAGGCACATCCCTATAAAGATATGGACTGACATAATCCGACATATCCATGGAATTAAATAAAGGAAGATACTCGACCCATATGTTTTACCACACCTTCTCCAATTGCAACATTATCAACATATCGATAAGAAGAGTCGAGATTCATTAAGCCAATCATCAACATTACGTAATCCTTTCAACAAACCAAAATACTAATTTACAACAAGAGCTATGGATCATTCACCACTTTCCAATGGAGATATTGAAGTTCTGTGGAGCAGAGAGACCATATACAACTATTTAATGGACTTTGGACGCAACTATGTCAATTTATTGGTAGAACACTGTGTGTTTCAGATTGTTTATGATGAGTTTGGGTGGACGATCAAATTAAAGGATTTTCTCACTTGAAGAGGGCCCTATGGCCTGCTTATAGAACTACTCTTCCACACAATTTGTAGCAATCGATGACCGATGTATGAGCATCACATGTGATAATATGAGCATCATATGTGATAAAATAGTTCATAGGAAACCTTATCTATCTATCTATCTATCTATATATATAAAGGAATCTTCTACTACAACACTTCTAGACTGCAAGAAGTGTTGTATTTGAAGGAAAAAATTATTGGTCGCTAAAGAAGAGAGGGAGAATATCCCTAATGAAAAATTTGAACAACATAAAAAACATAACCAAACCCTTATGTAAAAACCCAGTAAGTCAAAATGAAAGACCCTTGAGCATTTTGGGAAAAAAATGGAAGAATGAAGAATTTGATAACCAAACCCTTATGAGAAAACCCAGTAAGCTAGAATAAAAAACCCTCGAGCAATTTGGGGAAAAATGGAAGAATGAAGAATTCAACAGGATATTGAAAATTACTTGCAAAATTTGATAGTTAGCACATATTCGATTTTGTCACCTCTTGCCTTTTTGACTCCATATTTAATAATAGTGCCAATTCTAACGAGATTATGCATGCATATTCCTTTGCTACAAATTAAAAAAAAAGTCAATCTAAACATTTTAACCAAAAGAGATCATGAAATAGTATTAATATTTTAGTAAATGGATACTCCCAAATATAAGGCCAATTGCAACATTTAGCTTGGCATCCAGTTTTTCAAACCCTAAAGGAAAAATGAAAAACAACATACCTCTCCAGTGTCATTGTTCATCCACAAGTTCGGATTTAGGGGTTCTAATGATTGTGGAGCCTTTGAAGTCAACTCCCTGGAATCCATAGCTGCATAGTTTTCGTGATTGGGTTAATCTTAGAAGGAACAATTGTTACAGCTGATTTTACCACACATGGTAGATCACATATTTATGGCCTTCCCTATCTCTCTGTAGACTCTTTAGAACCCATGGACCATTTTTGTACCTTTGATGTTTCCAAGATCATCCCTAAAAACACTTTTTATTTGCCATACGCGACTTTTTAACTCTTTCTCGCGTATATACGTGGATATAGCCCTTAAACCCACGTACATCGGGATGTGTGCAAAATGCCAAAGATTTTTGGAGTTTTCCTTGATGTGGATTTGAGTCACTTGTTTCTTGGGCTTCCATATGCCTTGAGATCGCTCGGATTTGACCTTCCATTACCCCATTGAAGCACTATATAAGGAACCTTTTGGATACATTGACAGAAGAGGAATTGAAGAGCAAGAAAACTATAGTCCATTGTTGTCGTTGCTTGCTTATACTTGAGTCTGCATCCCTTTGTCCCTTGGAGCACTTGGTGTTCTTCCCAAGCTTGCCTTTGCTTGTGAGCTTGCTATTGAGAGATGGAGGATTGAGGTGGTGGAGGCCCAAGTGGAGGATTCAGTTTCTCCAGTTCGCAGATGTGCCAACAGAGGTTGTCATTCTTATAATCTCTGATTTATATTAATAGAAATATCTTTTCCTGTCCAATGATGTGCACTTAAATGATTATTGAATCCATGGATGCTTTTATTGCTTATACATTATTGATTATATATGCTAGAGTAGGTCTAACACCATTATATAGCATGCTTGTCTTGTTTGCTGATTATTAAGAGAGCAAATTGTTAACACAAGCGGGATTGGAAAAGCTCAATGGGGATCTACATCAACCATCTGGAATAAGGTATGTTTCGAGATCCTTTAGTGTTAGATGTTTTATTTCTCTTGCATATCGGGAAGGGACTGATTTCTGTGGTTACTCTGTCTGTTGTGGTACACCCCAAGCCATAAGAAGTTTTCTCCGTAATAGAATTGGCGACCATACTGGGGAGTTCCTAGTCATTTCCTTTGGGGGTTTTGTTGTCATTCAATGTTCTTGAATTGCTCTGATTTCTCTGGTTCTGAGTCAGGTCTAAGGGCATGTTTGCCTAGTAGTGTCTTATAGGAGTAAATTTTGTCTCAACTTGTCTTTTTGCCTTCTTCTTTTATCTCTTTTTCTTCCTGTATGCGGGTTTTTCCTTCATAGTCGCGTGTACACGCGGGTTTTCCTAGAATAGCCACGTATATACGCGGATTTTTTGCAAATAGTCGCGTATGCCCTGATTTTTGCCTTTTTGGGGAAGATTAAGTGTTGCTGGGTGAGTTTGGATGATTGCTGAGTCTTCTTGGATGCTTATGGAGTCTGTATACACCTCTGTTTCTGACCAGAGACACTTTTTAGTTTAAATTTTTGAAAATGTTCTTGTCGTTTCATTTTCTATTTTTTCTTTTGGGATTAGTGCATTAGGTCTCTTCTACCTTAGTGCTTTGCCTGGGTGCTGTCTGGTAGTGCTTGCAGAGTCTGGGGGTTGTAGAGTCATACTTTTGCTTTTTATCTTATTTAATTCAAAAATAGAAAAACATTTGCTTTTTACATCATTATGCATTGTTTGCATTTTGCATTTTGCATGGTACTTGCATTAGGTTTGTTTGGAGAGTATTAGTTAGATTTTCATATAGGAATGATTGCATATTCATTTGAAGGAAAATTTTGCACTTCACGTAGTAGCATACCTCGTTTTTCATTTGATACAGTGCATTTGCATTGATTGTTAGGTGTGCTTTTTACTTCTTGTTGCATCATAACATCATTAGTTGCACGACCATTTTCCCTTTTGAGTAATAAGCCAATTAAAATAAACGCATAATAAAATGAATTACACTCTTTTCTTTTATAGGGTGCACCAACAAGACTAGGTTTTAGGGTCTTGGAATAGTTCATTGTGAGTAAATTCTCCAAGACCATTAAACGTAACATTTATATGTCTGTCCAGGTGAGAGTATGAAATTCCTTTATATAATTAGTGTTTCTCAGGATTCTCCTTTTACAAGGGAGTTAAGCACGAGGCAGTGTGAGCGGTTATGATTGGGATGACCCTTGGTTGTAACTGAGTAGCACTGGAGATATTTCCAGGATTGTATTCGTATCTGGGGGCTCTTTCGAGAGTTTTGGGCTTTGCTACCTTGCCCAAATGGTCAATCTCGCCTGTGACTGTCCGCTTGAGCATTGATTATATTGCGGTGACCTTAGTTGCCTTACCTAGGTTATTGAGGGGGTACTTTGCAGAGGTTATTCTACAGGTGTCCTGGCTAGGTAGGGGTCGAACAACATAGTCGCTATATGCGTTGAAGCCAAGGGCCACTATAATTGGTTACAAACCTCCGTTTGTTGTGTATGGGAGTCTCAAGCCTCTCCTAGGCGAGACATACCTACTTCATTCGGGAGTTCACATATCCTAACCTTAGTTGCTTGCGATTTGGCTTTACATTTTATAGGTGTATGCTCTGTGTACGCTAGTTTTCCTAAGGTTTGCGTAATTAGATCGAGTCTTTTCATTTTTTGAGTCATTGTGGATTCGAGCGTGACACTTCGTCGTTCTTGTCGTTTAGCAAGACTTCCACGTCTCCTTCTCCCTTGGGAGAGAGAAACAGACAGTCTGGGCGGACTACTTCTCACTTTGATTCACACACGATGGGAGATCATGAGGATGAGATTCCTGAGATGTCCTCTCCACCTCACGATGTTGGAGAGGAAGAACCTACTCCTGTATATGATCCTTCACCGGACATACCTTCACATTCTGGTTATGATCCCTCATTCCCAGGTCGCCGATATTGGTTACCAGGCGACGAGACTCATTATGAACCCACACGCACTAGTCATGTTCGGTATGGCATGCTTGATATCCCTACATCCGATCCGGCACATCATATCGAGTCGGAAGTTGAACCTAGCACTGCGCTTGGGGGCACTCCTATTCCTTTCCATGTGGAGAGATTTGGGAGCACTAGTCACATTGCACCTTCCATCCCAGTGGTGGAAGCAACCTCACATGTCCGTCCTAGACCTAGTGTTAGTAACCATATGCAGATACTAGAACCGAAAAGAGTGACCATTGGAAACACCACTTACATTCCTTCACATGTCCCTTCATCCTCGAACCCTACTCCTTCGAATGCGTTTTTGACAACCCTTCCTCCCCCTCATTCATGTGGTCCTTCGGGACAGAATATCACTACTAGCCATGTTCGTATTACGACTGCTTGCACGATAGTATCTCAGAGTCAAGTACCTCCTGTTGTGTCGGGAGGTCATATCCCTGTTTCTGGATCGTCTTATGGTCCATCTCAAGGAGTTCCCCATATCCCTAGCTATGGACATTCTCATGGG
Organism: Pseudotsuga menziesii; assembly: GCA_001517045.1. Taxonomy (NCBI): domain Eukaryota; kingdom Viridiplantae; phylum Streptophyta; class Pinopsida; order Pinales; family Pinaceae; genus Pseudotsuga; species Pseudotsuga menziesii. Next base: position 304,129 of record LPNX010852476.1, on the reverse strand, counting down.
ACATCCCATGGGACACCTTATGGAGCTTCTCATGGATAGTCTTATGGACCGTAGTATGGACAGAACTATGAACCCTATGGGTACAGGTATCAACAACCTGCTTACTCTTCCAATTATGGCTTTGTAGCATCGCATAATCAAGGTACACCACAACACAATGCTTCCATGTAGCCCTATACGGGTCAAATGGGAGGAGGTTATTATGGCGAAGGCCATGGTATTTATAGCAATCAACCTTACATGAACCAGAACTATCAGGGAGTGTGGCATAGAATGGCTCAACCTAGGTTCCCTTTGCTCGCAACATTGAACTTACCTGACTTATCGAGACTTATGAACGATCCTGTATCTCATGACTCGGCTTGGCCGACCGTCCCTAAGAAGCTTCCTTTAGACATTCCCAAGTTCGAGGGCAAAGTTGGAGAAGATCCTAGTGAGCATGTCACTACTTTTCACCTTTGATGCTCTTCCAATTCCTTACACGACGATTCGATCCGTTTGAGGCTATTTCAACGCACCCTTATCGACCCTGCAACAAAATGGTATATAGAGTTACCAAGGGGGGCATACGTTTTATTTGATGACCTTGCCATGATGTTCCTCAATCACTTTCAGCTACCCGTACGTTACGATGTTGGTACCGAGCTCTTGTCAACATTTCGGCAAGACAAGGCCACACATATCTCGGATCATATTCAAGAGTGGCATAGACGAAAGAGGTTGATTAAATCCTTTATACCACCGAAATTTCTCCTTGAGTGGTTCCTCAAGTCGTTTTTACCTTACATCGCGAAGGATGTTTCTACATCTAGAGTCCAAAACGAGGAACAAACAATCTTTAGGGCACAAGAGTTGGATTTGATCTACGTTCAATCCGGACTTTTGTATGAAATTATACATAATGCTCCGCGATCTAGTTTCGATCTTAAGATCAAGCCTGGGCCACATGCCGATGGCATTGTGGGCTGTACAAGTACCAAACTTGCGGATTCGGTTGTGAAATAAGTGAGCCAATTGTCAATTAATCAATCCGCATTAGGACAAGCTACGGCTTCATCTCAACTTACCCAAACGGTGAGTGTAGTTTCCGTGCAATTGTCGGACCAGAAGGGTAACCAACAGCTTGGAAAGAATAAGAAAAAATGGAAAAATATTCGTAAGGGTGAGGATAAGAACGAAAATGCTAATTATAATGACAAGAATGCTCGTAATGCTGGGGGGACAAGCAGACTAAACGTAAGGTAAAGTTTCCTTGCAAGTTATGTAAGGAGGACCACCTCACTCACTTGTGCCCTCATATGGAAAATGCCTCGAGGTTCATAGGACAGGGCCCAGCCATGCTAACTAATCCTTTACCCAACAACCAAAATATGAACTCGAGGACCATTGATCCTCATTGTGCATGAGGTGGAGATTAAAATCCGCCGGAGGCCAATACTGGTCATGGTTGCGTTAACATGGTGCATGCTACTAAGGTTGTGACTTGTGCGAAGGATTATGGTTCGTCACAGCCGGACCTTAGAAAGGAACCCGCTCCACCTGAGAGCCCTTTGCATATCGAAAAACCTACAGATAAACCTGAAGTTGCACCTCGCATTCCTAAGGGAGTCCTAAAGCGTTCAGGGCACAATCCTAATGCCCGAGCTGCCCAGAACTATTCTGTTGTCGAGGATTTGGGCCAAACTCCTTGTGCGATGTCCGCGCTTGAAGAACTTCAGACTTGTCCTTCGCAGAGGAGAGCCTTGCTTTCTGCTCTTGGGGTTGATGATGATAACTCTTCTTCCGTTATCAAATTTGAAACCATGGGAATACAACCTCGCTTTCCTTACTACGTGTCTCTTTTGATTCATGTAGAATGTATTAATATGACCGTCAAATGCATTGTGATTGATGAAGGCGCTGCTGCTTTCGTGATGTCTTTGTCATGTTGGAAGGGTTTGGGTTCTCCCGAGCTGTCTCAATCTGCTACTATTTTGACAGCTTTTGATGGTAGATCATTTCGGCAACACGGGATTCTTCCTTCTCTTAAGGTCCAATTGGGAGGGAAGACCGTCGCGATCAAGGTCGAGGTGGTTGATACGCCCCTTAACTACAATCTTTTGCTGGGCCAGAATTGGATGTATAGTATGCAAGCCATAACCTATTCTCTCTTTTGAGTGGTATGCTTTCCATTCAATGGGAAGATCGTTACGATTGATCAGACGTCATTCCATAATCCGAGTGTTAATGCATCATCGAGAACTTCTATCCCGATTATCGATCATTCTTAGCCGGCAACTGGGAGTGTGGGTGTGGGTGTGGGTATGTATCCGTCTCTTATGGGAACCTTTAGCTGTTCTATGCCTGTTCTTATGATCAGATCTAGTTTTGGTGGGGCTTCCTCTTCATTGAATTCGGTGTCTTTTCGCACTACCCATATGGAAGATCCTTGGATTCTTCCTTCACCGAGTCGTTTGATTGGACCTATCGAAATGGATGTGCTGTTGCCTGCAACGATGATAGAATATCAAGAAAATTTTGGTCAAGTTGCAGAGCCTAGTCCTTCCTCTTCGCGGATGGAGGAGGAGGACCTGTATGTGCTGTCTGCTTGGGCAGTTGAGTCCTATCATGCACATGATTGCCTCGACGATGTTTTTCCATCAGATGAAGCCATTATTGAAGCCATCTCTGGGGTTGAGCCACCTTGGGAAGAATTACATCATTGATCATATTTTCTTCTTGAACTCGACTGTATGGAGTGTGACGACTTTAGGGAGATTCTTAGTGAGAAGATTGGTAGTCCCGTGGTTCCATTGAGCTCTCCTGGTCAGATCGCTGATGGGAACATGGCAAATTTATCACCTACTATTCCTATCAATATTTCTCGCGATCCTGGCATAGTTGAGAACGTCTACATTGGGGCAAGTTGTTCCCATGATGAGATCAAGGAGTATACTGAGCTATTTAAAGAGTTTCGTGACATTTTTGCTTGGTCATACGAGGAAATACTAGGTATCGACCCTCATATTGTCAAACATGAGATTAAGACCTATCCGGATGCGAAGCCGGTTCGACAACGTTTGCGTGTGGTGAATCCTAGAAAAGCACCTGCCATTAAGGCTGAGATAGAGAAATTGTTAAAAGATGGTTTTATTTATCCTGTTCCCCTAATGGAGTGGGTTTCAAACCCCGTTCTGGTTGATAAGAAGCAGGGAGCGATCCGTATATGCACCGATTTCCGTGATTTAAATCGTGCTTGTCCTAAGGATAATTTTCCCACACTATTTATTGATCAGATTTTGGATGAGTGTGCGGGAAGCGAGGTATTCTCCTTCATTGGAAGAACGTTTGGTCCACTTAGAGCAGCTTGTTGAGCAACACTGAGATGCCTTAGTGGCTCTAGAAGTAAATAAGAGTCGCGCCAATGTCCAATAAGACAAGTCTGTCCATCTGAGGAAGTTTAGTGAAGGTGATTTGGTCCTTTTGTGGGATCAAGCTAAAGAACCCTTGGGGGCAAGGAAGTTTAACCCCATGTGGCATGGTCCTTACGTGGTCAAATGTATGTTAGAGAATGGCGCCTATGAGCGAGTGGATTATGAAGGGACAACCTTGGCGGAGCCTAGAAATGGGATCTATCTTAAAAAATACTATGCATGATCTTCAACTAGGGATGATTGTTGTATATTATTGTACAGTTTTTAAATTACATAGTTAGGTTTTCTTACGGTGACCAGGTTTGCTAATTAGCTTTCGTTTCTTATGGCAGATGTCGATGGAGTCTTCCGTTTACATAGGATTCGTCGATGGTGCTAGCCGTCACACTCAAAACTCAGCTTTGGCTGCTTGGGTGATTTATACTCCTACGGGTCAAGTATTGTCTTCAGGAGGCATATGTTTACGGTCTTCTTCGAACAATGTTGCTGAATATAGTGTCGTTATTGAGTTATTGCGTGATGCCATTTCACATGGTGTTCTCTCTCTTGAGGTACGTCTTGATTCGCAATTAGTGGTTTCACAGCTTAATGGCTCGTATCGTATTAGGGATCCGATATTATTACAAAGATTCTTACGTGTGAGATTGCTAGAACGACAATTTGAGAATATAACATACACTCATGTTTCAAGAATTTTTAATCTAGTTGCTGACTCATATGCTAACTATGTGTTAGATTGGCATTTGTCTCATAGACCATAAGCATATCACAAACATACATTTTTGCACACATGTAAATAAATAAAATCGATCATCATAAAAGTTTTTCATTAATACCCAAAAAGTGACGTCATAATACGTAAGTGTCATAATACAAAATTGGGGCTTCCAAGCCACCAAAATATAATACACGGTCGTACAAAAAGGAATACTCTCAGGTCTCTAAGCCTGAGGAGGAGGAGGGGGGTTCTGATCATGGTAGCACACCACGACTCTAGTTAGCCGTCTTTTATAATCGAACCCATGCCCGTGGTACACCAACCACCTGGCGCTGCATGGCCTTAGGAAAGTCCTCGACTTGCGCCATGGGTACCCTGTGCGTCAAGTGTACGAAGTTTGTGTGAATTCTTTGGAGTGTCTACTCTACATTTACACCCATGATATCATCTCCTCTTTCCCTCCGTCTATGACGAGGGAAACCATCCGGTCGCCGTGGTCCAACATTTGCATACACATGACAGATTGTCACTATGTGTCGTCACACCAAAACATATCTTTTGAGTCAATATATCAAAAAACACAAAAAATTTAATAATTCAAAAAACTTAAAAAGTGGGTTTGGGATTCGTTACTTATGTCGCCATATGTCGCTCCTAGTGGTAGGGGCATGTCCGGATCTCTACGAAAGTCTATCCCTGCATAGGGGTAATCATCGATGGCAATGATCTGCCTCCGCCACCATGGAAAGAAGTTTGCTGGGCAGGGGTTAGCCACCCTACCTCCGCCCAGTCTGCGCATAACATTTGCCCAATGTCGTTGGGCTAGATCTTGAACTCCGTGTGGAGGAATGTCCACTCTAGGGCTTAGCCCTGGTACACGCTCAAAGAAGAACATGCTCAGTATGCTGCCGAAACTGAAGTTCCGTACCCTGTCCATCTTGTAGTCACTAAGTTGCTACTTCATGTTGCTCAACAGCGCAGTGCTCTAGTCATACACTCCACCGCATAGAACATTAGTGGCCGAGAGGCCTGGTGGAGTGAAGCTAATCTGACTATCTTGCCTAATGCCAATAGTTTGGCCTTCAGTCCTAGAACCTGAATAGAGTTTGTCGGGATTTGACTCCCAACCTTTTCCGTGTCCGGAAAGCAGTACACCGCAATGTACTCATCAATAGTCAATCCACCTCCTGGTTTGCGAGATCGGAGATTTACCACCTCTCTTCGTCGGGATAAACCAGTGATAAAGTATATGTCCTCATCTTCTATGCTGACGGACATCCCAACAACGTGAAAACTCTCAGAGTCTGGATCCCAGTAATCCACTAGCATATAGAGGAGTCTTGGTTTGGCCCTCAGGCTGCCACGACACCAAAACTTATACAAACCACACGCACGTAATGCTTTTTGGGCCATTAAGTCACCTTGCACGGCCTCTTCCACATCACCATGTTCTCTCTCCCTCCACTCTAACACCATCCTGCACAAAAAAACAAGTGTTCTGATTATCATTTGCCATTGAAAACCTCATTTGCAGCCTCATACGTGACTGTTTGTGAAACAACCACTTATGTATGTGGGTTTGGGCATTTTTTCCGCGTATGGCCAACCCTATACGTGGAAAAAACCCCGATACCCGCGTGGGCTGAAACACACAACTTAGGATGGCCTAGAAAATTAAATGGACCATGAAAACTTTAAAAAATTGCATGAAATAGGAAGAGGAGGACATGAGGAGTTACCTGGATCAAACGGTGTCGAATTTCGTCGGACGATGCTTCCGGAATTCGCGTTGGAAGTTTTGAGCTCAAATGGGTAAAACTTTCAAATGATATATAATTTTAAATTTTTTACTATTTATATAATTTTTTTGAAATTTTTTACCCACTTTCTATAGTTTTGACCATTTTTTACCATTTTGGACCATTTTGAACTAATTTGATGATGTAGGAGTCCGTTTTGAGCGCGGTTTGACTGTGATTTTGACCCGTTTGTGCCGATTTCAAATATTATGTTTAAATCGACATATATGTTAGGTTTCACATCTGTTTGCACTTTGCATGACCTGATGACTATTTCATTATAACCTCAGGTACAAACCCATTTTATCTTGTCACGGAACCTTCTTGTTGATTTTAGAAGTGACATGATGTGAATGGTAGAGCTTGACCATACATGGGTACTCTAGTTAGCCCCTGTTTTGTATTTGGTGCCCATGTTGACATTTTTCCTTTAGGGTGTGGGAGTCCTTTGTATAGTATCGCCATGGCTTTTCGCAAGAGCCTCATACTCTTGATCTTTTTGCTGGCCTTTTCCCCAGGAATCCCTTATGTCAAGTTGTAATTGCATTATCATGAGTTTTGCTTGCCTCATTGAGCCTTATGCCGGCTTCCCTGACTTTGATTATCAGCCATATAGCCCGAGCTTATCTCATGTCCAGCCAAGCAGAGCCATTTTATATATCTTTTGCAGCTTGATTCCCCATTTTTACCAGGAGGGGACTTTCCCTCGAGTGTTGTTATCCTACACATGTTTCCTTGCATTGAGCATAGGTATGTTCTGCTTCCTGGAACTAGTTTGTTTTCCCCTTGACACTCGTCTCCTCCTAAATTTGTAACTATAAAGCACTTTTATTCTTTTTAAGCTTTTCAAAATATTTGAAAAAGTTAAAAAAAATAAAAAAAACCAAAAAGTTGGACAGGAAAAGATGTTATCTTTGGAAGCAGTCGAGTCGTTTCGCCTTCAAACATAGCACTGTATATCACATCCATTGGTTGAGTTAATAGTTTGAATTTAAGAGCTGTACTCGTTTCTCTGAGTTTATCTCCATCGACTGGTTAAGCTTCCAGTCCCTATGGAGCGTTTATCGATGCTTCTTGTGTCCAAGAGATGTCCCAGTTTTGTATATTGAGTCTATGCTGCCTACATTCAGTCACCATTCGCTTTTATGCTCTTGTTCGAAGGAAGTTGAAGCTTGAGTCGACCATTCCTCAGTTTTCTTGACTTTGCATGTCGGCCATTCCCGATACTGGTACTTGTTCGAGCACATTATGATCGAGTCCTTCCACATTATATAGCTTTGCTGAGTACCTCGTGTTGGATGATGGGGGATGCCTTAATGCCCTCATTCTAGTAGATTTCATGCCATCGACTTCAGATCATTTATTCTACAATAGGAGTCTAGAGTCATTTGAGTGCCTTGAGACTTACAGTCATCAGTGGTAGGTTCTCTCGCCATCGACAGTTTTGGGAATACATCAATGTCCCCTGATCGATGGATTCTTCCAAGTGTTCGACCTCAACACATTTATTCACACTTGTTAGATTGCACTCTAGTACCTTGATTCCCATTTTCATTATTGGTGGGTAATCTCGCGTCCGTTAACGGTATACATCAATGACTGGTAATCAGACGATGGACTACTATGTTCGACCTCGACGCCTCTATTCACATAGTAGGACATGTACTCGTAGCGGTTTGTGTAGAAGACTTTCCAGATTGGTGGCATTTCATATATGCTACCTCCTTGATCGTGCCAGTGTTCATGAGATTTCAGCGCTTGTGACTTGATTCCAGTGTATGTCAAATATCTTTAGCTATTATGGAGATCTTGATCCATTGTATATCTTCAGCTTTCATGAAGATCACGATCCTTTGTATATCTTCATCATGGAGATTCTGATCTATCTATATTGTACATGGCAATGACCACACATGTCATATTTTGTATCATGCCGATTCATGGCCATTGTACTCTTATGTATCCGGGACTGCTGTATGTACTTGTAGTCATATGCAGAGATATTTGTACTATATTGTTGGATGGCTGCTTCTTCCACTTGGTTCTTCATCACTCCACTTCTGGGATGGACTTATAATGTATTTCAGCCATCATATCACCTCTCTGACCTCACACATTAGGGGGAATCTGTTACAACTGATTTTACCACACATGGTAGATCACACATTTATGGCCTTCCCTGTCCCTCTACAGACTCTTTGGACCCATGGACCATTTTTGTACCTTTGATGTTTCCAAGGTCATCCCTAAAAACACTTGTTATTTTCCATACGCAACTTTTTAATCCTTTCTCGTGTATATACGCGGATATAACCCTTAAACCCGCGTACATCAGGATGTGTGCAAAAGGCCAAAGATTTTTGGAGTTTTCCTTGATGTGGATCTGAGTCACTTGTTTCTTGGCCTTCCATATGCCTTGAGATCGCTCGGATTTGACCTTCCATTACCCATTCAAGCACTATATAAGGAACCCTTTGGATACATTAACAGGAGAGGAATTGCAGAGCAAGAAAACTATAGTCCATTGTTGCCGTAGCTTGCTTATACTTGAATCTGCATCCCTTTGTCCCTTGGAGCACTTGGTGTTTTTCCCAAGCTTGCATTTTCCTTTGAGCTTGCTATCGAGAGATGGAGGATTGAGGTAGTGGAGGCCCAGGTGGAGAACTCAGTTTCTCTAGTTCATAGACGTGCCGACAGAGGTTGTCATTCTTGTAATCTCTGATTTATATTAATATAAATATCTTTTCCTGTCCAATGATGTGCATTTAAATGAATATTGAATGCATAGATGCTTTTAATTGCTTATACATGATTGATTATATATATGCTAGAGTAGGTCTAACACCATTATATAACATGCTTGTCTTGTTTGTTGATTGTTGAGAGAGCAAATTGTTAACACAAGCGGGATTGGAAAAGCTCAACGGGAATCTACATCAACCATCCAGAATAAGGTATGTTTCGAGATCCTTTAGTGTTAGATTTTTTATTTCTCTTGCATATCGGGAAGGGATTGATTTCTGCGGTTACTCTGTCTGTTATGGTACACCCCAAGCCATAGGAAGTTTTCTTTGTAACAACAATTATTCCCAAATTCAAAATATGATAAGCAATTTCAAGGCTTGTTCGAGTCCATGTTTCTTGTATTCACAGGTCTATAGAGTAGCCCTTCCTAATTTTCTCATTCTCTCCATAGAAGAAAAAGCCCCCCGCCCCCGCCCCCGCCCCCCCCAATTTTTTTCTCAATTTCTGTCTCCCGATTTCTTCCCCTCCCCCATATTTTTTTCTTTGGTTTTAAAATTTGTTATATTATTATATTAATACATTATATTATATATTAATATAATATATTATAATATTAATATATTAAAAACATAAGGATAGTAACATATTAACATACTATATGAATATTATCAATAGTAATATACTTTAAATAAAATTCTATATTATGATATATTAAAATATATAACTATTGTATATTACTAATTATAAGTATTAACTATATTATACTCTTTTAAATCTAGAGGAATCTCTAATCAATTGGGATTACTTGGGAAAGTGATGACTGTTCAAATCCCCCCAACCCCATATAACATGTCCACTCTTCGCCCGCCATGTAGCTTCGAATCCATTTGTAGCAGCGTTAGAATTTTTGTAGTGTTAAATTTAAAAAAAAATGCACAATTGATTGTCAAAATTGTAAATTTTCATTGTCAAATTCCTTCAAATAACTTGCGAAAAGAGGTCTCTCAATCCATTCACATTTTTTAAATTTAATAATTTTATCCATAGACTAAATTAGTCATTTTTAGTTGTGTCAAATGTTGTCTTGCTCAAATTTAGTCACATTTAGCTTAAAAACAATGGCGTGACTAACGTTTTTAGTCACGTAGTCATTTATTTGCCAATTCTACTAGTGAACGGTGAGCTAAGAAGTTGTCATTACCTTCATCGGAACATGGCTAGAAGAATAGAAAATACTATGAATCTTGATGCCTTTGAATTCCTACCAAGAGGAATGGCCCCTTTCATAATCTCCTTCTATCGAAGCTTGGATAAGTCTCAAGTGCAAATCACCATCATCACAATACTACTCATTGATCTCTATTTGTTGCCCCAAATGATCCTCAAAATGAGCAAGGAACCTTGCATAATGAGTCTAAATCAATTCTACCATGTTGTTCATAAACTTGTGCATCTGCTCGTCATCATAAAATATCTACCGATATTCAGAGTAATCATGAAATAAAGGTCTAAAAATTACTTGTACTATTCTTGATTCTAGAATGACCTTGCAAGGGTAAACAACTAAACCAGATACTGCAAGGAAATCGACCAACTAAATCTGACCTCTGGGAACCAATTGTAAAGACGAGGCATTGAAATTTTTCGTGGCCAATTTCACTCCATCCATGTACCTTTTAAGCCTTTGATTTTCGCATACAAAATTTCCTTTGAATTGTAATGTCCCCAAATTTTGGTAGTAGGTTGATACCCATGCAATTCCATGGGTAGGAGGAAATAATGTTGGCCAATGAATTTCCTAGTCAAAACAATTAATTAACTAGGAATAAATTTTTATAGGTTCGGGGATAATTAAATTAAAGAGACTATTTAATATTTTGGAATATTTAATTTGTTATTAAATTAAATATGAGTTGGACAGGATAAAAGGGCCCATGAGGTCACATAAGGAAATAAGGATAGCCCTCTGAGTTGTCACACAAAAGAGGAAATTGGAAGAAAACATCACGAAGAGGGGTGGTAGCAAAAAGAAGGAAAAGAACAAAGTAGTGAAAAGCTGGAAAGTGTATAAAGCAGGCCAATGCACAAAGCAGGAAAGTGCAGGAAACTGGTCAGTTGTGAAAAGCACGAAACATCAGGAAAGCAAGGGAGGGTGTAGTTTCCAAAAGGAATAAAATCTAATCAGTAGGAAAAGCAGGAAAGAAAAAGGAAACGCTTTCTAATCTAGATCATGAGGGAAAAATGGTCAAGGAATCTTGGAAAAGAAGAAATATTGTTTATAAAAGAAGGCTAGCACATCACTCTCACATCTTTTGACACTTTGAAAATCAAATTGAGAGCTCTAAGTTTCTTTGACTTAGGAGATATGCCCCTAGTCATAGCCGAGAGGTGTTCCCCAACTGCTCTTCTAGTGATATGAAATGATGATGGGTTTCAGCCATTGACAATGTTTTATTTTAGGTCTTGAATCCAATTCCATCCAAGTTTGAGTTCCTTCACAGAGATTGGGAAGTCTCCCATTCAAATCCTAGAGTATTTCTAGTCTCTTCCTCATGCTGAGAGTTATGTACTGAAGTATATCATGTCTGAGCTTCTTGTGAGAGGCACTACAACTTCCAATTGTTGTAACCACTGTAAGGATGAACTTCTGAAGTCATTTCTATAATTTGAATAAGCAAAGTCAGAGTTTATCATGAATTTCCTCCTCCTAGTCTTGATTTTGATGAATAATGAGTAGTTTTCAGTTTTGCTTGGATTAACAAACTTATATACATCAATTTGGATTCTTTTAAGTTTTTGATATTATTTAACATGTTAATGAACATAATCCACTCTTGAAATTGACAATTCATGGCCCTCGTCCATTGTTTGGGAAGCACTTGAATCCAAGGTAGGTTCTCAGTCCCGGGGTGGAGATTTGCTTGTATGTTCTCCAAAACATGTCAAAAACTTTATAAACCTATAGGTTCGAACCCAAACTGATATATGAAAGTAAATAGGAGTTCTCCAAGCCTTCACAACTTGAAATCCCTCACCCTTAATTTTCAGGAAGTGCACATCAGAAGATTTAGTTTGCATATGTTGGGGTGCCCAAGAGCCTTGGAGTAGACTTCACCCTCATTGATGTTAGAAACATAAATGGTTCCATTTCATTGTGCAAAGGATCACTAAGCTAGAACATCTCTCCCATTCTTCATAGTTCTTAAAATTTCTCTCTTGATCCCATGTTAAGTGACCAGTTTGATCCTTTAGTTCTTTTTTTGTTAAATCTTTCGATAAAGTGAATTAATGTCCAATAAGATATGATTGGTACATTACATTGGTATCAGATCTTGTTTAGATTTGTTTTAATGGTATTACACCTGCAAGTTAAACTTTGTATCAAGCTTTGGGTGGTCTAGGTAAAGTTTGTTAGTGCTGTCACATGTATGGTTAAAACTAGTCATTGATTTTCTTGTGTATTTTGGATAGTGTGTCTTAGTCCTAGAAAGGTACATTATAGTGGTATTAGAGCACTTTCCTCTACTCCTATGTAAATTAAGCTCTCAGTGAATAATATTTCAGATATCATATTCAAGTTGTTGCTATGAGGCTCCTACTAGTGGTCGAAGAAGACTTTGAACAATATGAAGAATAAATCCTCTATGTTGATGGAGTCCTACCAAGAGTTGAGGATGATGAATTCTATAATCAATCATATAGAGAAAAAATCATGTATGATATTCTAATGGTTAACAAATACTTGTCAAAGGTGATAGAAGTATGTGAAAACATGCCCCACTGCTACCAGGAGTATCTAGCAATGGGAAGGATATTTGTGTAGCCATGAATTTCAAGGATTATGTTTATCTCAAGCATGTATTTTTGCCTCATAATATCAATGAGTATTCTTTCAAGAGTTGAGGATGATGAATTCTATAATCAATTATATAGAGAAAAAATCATGTATGATATTCTAATGGTTAACAAATACTTGTCAAAGGTGATCGAAGTATGTGAAAACATGCCCCACTGCTACCAGGAGTATCTAGCAATGGGAAGGATATTTGTGTAGCCATGAATTTCAAGGATTATGTTTATCTCAAGCATGTGTTTTTGCCTCATAATATCAATGAGTATTCTTTCAAGAGAAACACACCATCCATAGAGGAACCAAGTTGTTCCATCTCTCTGAGTAAAGAGGAAGAAGAAGGAACAAAAAATTGAAGATTCACCAAAGCCATTTGCATGTTAAAAAATTATGAGATTCTTTGGTTTCTCTTCAAGAAGTGTCTCCACAAGTGATGATCACAATACCATTCAAGATGGATAAACCCCAAATTTCTTGAAATAAGATGACCATGAAGATATTTCTTGTCCCCCATTACTCCAAGAAGAAGATGAAGATGATCTATGCGCAAGTGAAGACCCAACAATCCAACATCTAGTTGTTGGCAGTGTGGGAGGTAAAATCACTTCCATTTTCTTTGTAGGTGATCTCAAAATCATTGCAAAGGAGGATGATGTTGTCAATGGTAATAAGGAATTTTTTGGATCATATCCAAAAGAAGAACATAGATCAACTCTTAAATTACCACTTTAACTTCATAATGAAGTGGAAGACAAGCCCACACCAGTTGGGTGTGAATGAGAGAATTTGGAGAAAGAAATCATGCAAAGGGATGAACACAATTTAGATATATGTGTTCCCTTGTGCCACAACGAGGTGAGGTTTGACATGAGTGAGAAACCAAATTCCACTATCAACATTGATGAGAGACATGAACCACCTAGTCTTGTAGGTGGGAAAGCATACACAAATATCCATAAAGAGGAGCGCAAGTCACTGCAAGATATTTGCAGTGAAAGAGAAGAAGAAGTTTCCAATGAGAATGAAAAGAAAGATGTTACAACAATGGAATAATAAAAAGGATCAACCCCTCCGTCACCACCTGAGCTTCACCATGAAGCTGATCCAAATAAAGACGAAGAGGGGGTTTTCCCTCAAGAGCCCGACTCATTTGCATGGCCTTTGAAGATGAGCGAAAAGAATATTAATGAGGCCTTGCGCATTCTGCATGACACTATATCATTGGTGTCAAAATCTCGTTGGAGAGTTGAATCAATTGAAGAATCATCTTCTATTGAATATTTGGAAGCCCTTTGGAAAGAAATGACAACTATCAAAGGTAACTTCTTACATTTTCTTTTTGATAGAGATCATTTGATGGAGGTTGTGAAGATGTATCATGGTGCATATTTGAGGGATGCAAAAGAAATTGGCAAGCTCACTTGTGAGTTGGAATCCACCCAATATTTTTTAAAGAGTACTCTTAGTGCACTTCAAGATTTGGAGCATCATAATGAGCAACTTCATGGGAAGTTACAAGATACATCCACCATCTCCTGCATTCTAGATAGTCATTTTCATATGGTTGATTTCATTTGTGATCCAGAGGAGGAATTTCATGTGATGGTGGCACATGAAGCACATTCAATTTCACATGTGCTTGAAGAGTTTTAAATCAACAAAGATGAAGGCCAAGCACCTGTTCATTGTCAAAGAGGTTATGAGTTCACTCTAGGAGGTTGTTGCATAGTTTTGGAGGAAGCGCTTGATCTTATTGCAATTGAGCCATACAAAATACTAATGGAAGGTTGTTTGAAAAGGTTGGTTCATTGTTCACCATCCCACATACATATGGAAACCATGACATATAGGGATGAAGATTGGGTAAGGGGATACTTTCTCTTGGTGCCACATGAGGACTAGGAGGCCCCCCGTTTTTCTTTTGATGACTTGATGATCAAACCTCAGTGTTTGAAAAGTGCACCAGTCCCTTAACAATTTGTTGAGAAGAAACATAGGCATCTATATGATGTCTCCATCATGCCTAGTGATGCATGAGATGTCCACTTGAGTCATTTGACGGGAAGCAGAGGTAAAAATTTGATCTCTTGGGCTAGAGCAAACCATGCACATGGGGAAGCTACATGCTTTCCATTTGGATCAATAAATTGGAGTTTGTATTCCTCCAATGATTAGGTGAGTGTGGAGATGTTGGAATTGAGCAACCCCAAAGGTGAGTTTTTTTATTGCATTAGTGGAAAGGGGTATGGCTCATCACACAAATTTTATGAGCAATTTCATGGGAATACATGGATCATAGATGATGCATAGAGGACATGGGACTGTCTCCTATGCCAAGTAGATGCCAATGATGTGAGTCTTAGTGCTGGTTTGCACAAGGAGCTAAAGGACTTTCATGCTGGATTAGAGAGACTAAAAGAGATCTTGCTTTGGAAGATACCGTCTAGACAGTGGGATCCTGAAACTCCTCAAAATGACAGATTGGTGCATATGTTAGTGATGGATGAGGGAGCGTGACAAATACTGTGGGATCCTGGTATTTTTTGGTGTGGATTTCTTAGACACTCTACATATATCATATTCATTTGCGACCTAGGAATCATTCTTGGTCTCAACTTCATTGAATTGAAGAACTGTGTAGTAGTATTGGAGACAAAGGCACATCTCAAGAAGAAAGAGGTGCATAAGGGTAAGTCTTCTCCCAAAATTGATTTCCACTTTGGCCATCACTATTAGATTCTCTCAGGCGAAAATGTTTGGAAAGAAACATTCCTTTGTTGTTATTATGATCATTTCAGATTTGCATGCATGAACTTTGGCCTTGCTAGCGCACCTATGGTTTCACTCTCTTTCATGAACAGAGCATACAATAAGCAATTTGATGAGTTTTCATTTTCTTCCTTAGGTATCACTGTGATGCATTGTAGGAAGTTGGAGAGTCATTGTCTCAATTTGGGATTTGCAGTGTATTCTGGGGTAGGACATTTATTAAATGACAGTTACTTGAATGTAAAGTTGGAAAGAATGATATTCTACTTAAACAAGGCAAGGTGGGTTCCTACATAAAAAGGAATCATATTAATTGTCTTTGGGACTTCTCCCATGTTATGACCAAGCTTAGTAAATCCATTGGGTGTGATGCACTTTGTAGAGAATCTCCCCATTTGAGGGAAAATATAGTTGTTCAAGTTAGGAGAGGAGTTTCTTTTTAGGATGATAAATCGGGAATTTTTTTCAAAGGAATGAAGGCAGTGGTGATGTGATGCCCTATGTCTTCCTCTGTAAATTTTGCTTCACCAGTTGTGCTTGAGGATGATGCTTTAGAAGAAGGCACAAGTTGTATTTGATGAACATCCCATTGATGAATAAGAGTAAGTTATGCATCCCATGGGACCATACTCAAATGGAAACACGCTTGGGTCAAGTTTGATAAAAAAAATGGTCCATGAAAAATTGATTCAAGAGGAGATTGATGGCAGTCTCTACAAACAAGTCATCTACTATGAAGGGGAGATTCACTGAAATATTGAAGCAACATATTGGAGGGAGTGCTCGTGCTCATCATGCGTCTTTTCATTTGCTTGAGGACAAGAAAATTTGGGAAGGGATGATTGTAATGTCCCGAAATTTTGGTAGTAGGGCGATACCCATGCAGTTCCATGTGCAGGAGGAAATAATCTTGGCCAATGAATTTTGCTAGTCAAAACAATTAATTAACTAGGAATAAATTTGTATAGTTGCGGGGATAAATTAAATTAAAGAGACTATTTAATATTTTGGAGTAATTAATTTGTTATTAAATTAAATATAAGTTGGATAGGATAAAAGGTCCCATGAGGGAGCATAAGAAATCCCTATGAGTTGTCACACAAAAGAATAAACTAGAAGAAAGCAACACAAACCAAGGTGGCAACAAAAGGAAGGAAATTGACAAAAATAAGGAAAATCAGAAAGTAATGAAAATGAGGCACGTGCGTAAAGTAGGCCAGTGCACAAAGAAGGTAAGTGCAGAAAAGTAGTCAGTTCTGAAAAGTAGGAAACATCAAGAAAATAAGGGAGCACACAGTTTCCAAAAGGAAGAAAATCTAATAAGTAGGAAAAGCAGGAAACCAAAAGGCAAAGCTTTCTAATCTAGATCATGATGGTGCATTGGTCAAGGAATTTTGGAAAAGAAGCATTATTGTCTATTAAAAAAGGCTAGTACACCACTCTCACATCTTTTGACAGTTTGAAAATCCAATCGAGATCTCTGAGCTTCTTTGACTTGGGAGATGTGCCCCTAGTCACATCCGAGAGGTGTGCCTCAACTGCTCTTCCAGAGATATGCAAGGATTGACAGATTTCAACCATTGATAGTGTTTTATTTCAGGTATTGAAGCCAATTCCATCCAAGTTCGAGTTCCTTCACAGATATTTGGAAGTCTCCCATTTGAATCCTAGAGTATTTCTAGTCTTTTCCTCATGTTAAGAGTTATGTACTGAAGTATGTCATGCCTGAGATTCTTGTGAGAGGAACTACAATTTACAATTAATGTAGTTGTTGTAAATATGAACTTTTGAATTCATTTATGTAATTTGAATAAGCAAAGTATGAGTTTCTCATGAATTTCCTTCCAATAGTCTATATTTTGATGAATAATGACTAGTTTTTAGTGTTGCTTGGATTAACAAACTTACATCCATTGATTTTGCTTCCTTTAAGTTTTTGATGTTATTAAACATGTTAATGAACATAATCCATTCCTGAAATTGACAATTCATGGCCATTATCCATTGTTTTGGAAGCCCTGAATCCAAGGTAGTTGTGTAGTCTTAGGGTGGAAATTTGCTTATATTGTTGAGTGCACAACTTCAGGAGTCATTTCCATTCGACTTGTGTTGTATTAAGTCCAGAATATATGTTGTATTAGGTTCGGATCTTCTCCATGGAACTTATGTTGTATTAAGTTCACTAACTTATGTTGTATTAAGTTAAAGAGATTATGTTGTATTAAGCTAGGACCTTATGTTGTATTAAGTCCTATGCTGAAGGGATGCTTGCACTAGGAGCTTATGTTGTATTAAGATCATGACCTTATGTTGTAATAAGGTCAAAGACTTGTGTTGTATCAAGTTCATAACTTATGTTGTATTAAGTCTCAAGGATATACTATGCGATGTATGGCTAGTCATGGTCAACGTGTGCTACAAGTCTTCTTTAGGGATTAGATATCCCTAGACTGATTTACTTTTGAATATGACTATATGACCTAGGGTAGTACATATGATCATAGGTTTGGAACAATTCTTATGAGTATGATATGATATATTTGGCTATTTAATTAAACACATATGGGCCATGCATAATTAATAAAATAAATATGAGCACAGAGATAGAGAGAGAATTCGAATTTCCCATGTATACCTCCAAGTGAACTCGAATTAGTAAGACATCAGTTGAGTCCTAATTGTGATAAAACAAGTTTTAGTTAATTAAGGAATCAACTCCTTAATTTATGTAAAGTGGTTGTTCAAGATGACACTGATGAAGAAGCACTAGTTCTATTCAGTTACATTCAGTTATGTTCAGTTACATTAAGTTCTATTCAGTTACATTCAGTTACATGAAGTTCCATTCAATTCAGTTCAGTTCAATCAGTTAACAACTCAGTTAAAGGCAGTTAATGCCAATGAATTAATGGAGGGCACATATCTTCATTGTGGGAGATAATTATGAGGTTACAACTTGGCACCAAGTTATTAAGGGTGCAAGTTTGAAGGTGATTAGTGTTCACAGTGTTACCAGTGCACCAAAAGCATGCAACCGTTCACTACCTTCTTTGTCTCACTGAATTTGGCTTTTTATTGATGTGCTATGCACTTGGCAAGACCAATACAATGCTCCTTATGATCTCTACTCTCTTGTGCTCTCTGATCAAGAAATATGCTATTGTGCTATAATCATTCACTGCCGATTATTTGTCATACTCTAAGATTGTTTGTTGGGTTTTTTATTCTCCAGATCACTGGAGGGTTTTCCCATGGTACATCACGTGTCTTATGGATTGAATGCTTGTGTATGAATTGTTTACTAGATCTATCTGCACTGTAATTGTGGATTAAAGTTTTAAAGTTCAAGAATCTTTGCTTTATTGCTCAAACACTAACATGGTATCAGATCAAGGGCGTGCAAGAGCTTAGTTTTGTGCAAACACTCTAAGCCTCTATAGATCTTGAAGCATTGATCAAGAGCTTGAAGCAATGGCATTAATATCCGTCCGACCAGAAGATCGACTCGAAGGAACATCTACTTTCAACACATGGAAGGCGAGAGTGATTAATATCCTTGAAGAGAATGGTATTGATTCTTTTGTGACCTCCGCGATCGAAGAGCCTACTACAAATGCAGGAAGAACAAATTACAAGAAGAATCAAGCAAAGGAAAAGAGGATCATATATGACTCCATGAAGGACAACCTTATGTCGGTGATCACACCATTGAATACGGTAAAGGAGTGTTTCGACACACTCACAAATCTTTATGAGAATAAGGCCCCTACCCAACAGAGGGATTTAAAGAACAAGTTGCACAACATGAAGATGGAAATAGATGAGAATGTAGCCTCCTTCTTCACAAAGATTTCATAGGTGAAGAATCGACTTGCAAGCATCAGTGTGGAGAGGAATGAGGATGATCTTCTACAAATGCCATCGACGGACTCCCCTCCTCATGGGAGAGCTTTCTTGCTGTGGTAAATGGAAGAGAAGAGCATACCGATTTGGAAAGAATTTGGCATGATTGCATCCAAGAAGAAGGGCACATCCAGAACAAGATGGTGAGCACTAAGGAGGAGAATCTTTCTCTCATGGAAAGAACCAAGAAAGAGAGAAAACATTTATCTCCCAAGAAGAATTTCCGTGCAAAGAAGAAAGACATCCATAAAGGTGTTGACAAATCAAATCTCCTATGCTTTAAATGTCATAAGGTAGGACACTTCATACAAGATTGTTGTGCGAGGAAAAGAAAAGAAGGAAGAGTTCATGCTTCCATTGTTGTAGAAGAAACCTCCAACGATGCACCCAAAGAGAAAGAGACTAGAAAGGAGTATTATATTGTCTTTGTTTTTTCCGTATCTCTCATCACAAGAGAATGGTACATGGCTGATTGATAGTGGTTCTTCCAAGCACATGTCAGGGTACAAGGGCACACTCTCCAACCTAAAGGAGAAACAATTTTCATGCATGGTGGAATTGGGAGGGAATTCCACATACTCAATCCAAGGAGTTGGGTCCACATCTTTCCAGCTAAGTTCAGGAGACACAATACATATGGAGGACATTTTGTATGTCCCTGGATTGAATAAGAACCTATTCTATGTTTCTGTCCTTGAAGATAAAGGCTTCCGTGTGATCTTCATGGAGAATCAAACACACTTGTGGACGAAGAACCATGATATTGCTATTTTTTTGGAGTTCAAGAAGGAGGAATTTACAAGGTCCTAGGAAATCTTATTTCTGCCATGACATTATATTATCAGCCCATGCAAGATTTGGCATAGGAAACTCGGACACCTCCTCTCCAGAGCACTTCTTGGTGAAAGGTATGCTTAGTTTTGATTTTTTTCGCGATTCTATTTGTCGGAGTTGTGCTTTAGCAAAGAATGTGAAACATATTTTTTCTAGCAGCCATACTAGATCTAAAGGAATCCTTGACTTAGTACACTCAGATGTGTGTGGACCCATGTCTACCCCTTCCCTCAGCAGGCACCTTTAATATGTTTTATTCATTTATGATTTCTCCCGTAAGGCCTGTATTTACTTCACGAAAGAAAAAAGTGAAACCTTATGTAAATTCCAAGAGTTTAAAGCCTTAGTTGAGAATCAAGCAAGTAGGAATATTCGTGCCCTAAGGTTTGATAATGGAGGAGAATTCAAATAAAATGCTTTTAATGAGTTTGGTAGTGATGTAGGGATATGTAGACAATTATCGGTTTCTTACAACCCACAACGGAATGGGGTTGCAGAGAGAAATAGCATAAATGTTTATGAGGCTACAAAATCCATGTTACATGATTAGGTTCTTTCTGCTTATTTGTGGGTAGAAGCCTCCAACAAAACAGAGTACATTCAAAACAAAAGTTTGCATGCAGTCCTTGATGAGAAAACACCCGAAGAGGTGTTCACTGTTGAGTAACCAAATATACCACATATTCCGATTTTTGGATGTTGTGTGTATATTCACATTCGAAAAGAAAAGAGAACCAAGATGGAACCTTCCGAAAATAAGGGAACTTGTGTTGGCTACAGTGAGACCTCCAAGGCATTCATAATTTATGTACCTGGTGAGAGACATGCTGAGGTGAGTTAGGATGTGAATTTACATGAGGAGGAAACATTCAAGTGGTCAAAATAGCTTGAATGTGATCTAGAGGCAGAGGAGACTGAGATTCCTACTTCAGAGGATCATGATGACGATTCTTCCCCTTCAGATGCTTAGAGGGAGAATCCAATAGAACATGCATAAATACCTGTCATTGATGAACCAATTGAACTGGTTGATGAACCTCCTGCAAAGAGGAGGTCAACATGGTGTCGAGATGTATTGAGAGATGCTGAGAAGCATGGAGCACCGGTGGGAACTTCTAGAGAGCATAACAACCTAATAGATATTCAGGATATGTTGCATTGATGAGAAACATCAGTGACTTAGATCCTTCATCATATGAAGAGGTTGCAGAGAAGCAAGTGTGGAAAGATGCTATGCCAGAGAAGCATCATTCTATTATGAAGAATGATGTTTGGGATATTGTTCCCAGACCTGAGAGGAAGTCAGTTGTTACTTCTAGATGGCTTTACAAGATAAAGCATGCTACAGATGATAGCGTGGACAAGTTCAAAGCCATATTTGTTGCTCGAGGATTCTCTCAGAAAGAGGGCATTGATTATGAGAAGACTTTTTCTATAGTGTCCAAGTATACTACTATCAGATCTTTTTTTTCCTCGGAATACTACTATCAGATCTATTATTTCACTTGCATCAATATTAGGCTGGAGGATTCACTACATGGATGTGAGGACTACCTTCCTCAATGGTGAGGTTGAGGAAGAAGTTTACATTGAGAAACCTGAGGGTTTTGTGATACATGGGAAGGAGTCCCATGTATGCAAATTGAAGAAATGCCTGTATGGGTTAAAGAAATCTCCTTGAGTTTGGTATTCCATAATAGATAGTTACCTTCATAAACTGGGTTTCTTGAAGAGTGATGCATTATCCAACTTGTACTTCAAGGTACTGGAGAACCAACCTCCGATATTGGTTCTATATGTTGATGATATTTTCCTCGCTAGAGAGGAAAACTAATTGCTAAGTGTAAGAGAGAGCTTACCTCAAAGTTTGAGATGAAATACTTAGGTATTATGCACTGCTACCTAGGCCTTGATATTTGTCAGAGGAATGATGATATATTTCTATCTCAAGGGAAGTACACAGTGGACATCTTGCGCGAATTTGGCATGGTGGATTGTAAATCCATAAACACTTCGATGGATTCCAATTTGAGGAAACTCCATGAGATTGAGACTAGATTGGATCCAATGGACCCCACTTTATACAGATAGTTGATCAACTCATTGATGTACCTGGTACATTCGAGGCCAGACATTTTCTATGCAATTATCATTTTGAGTCAGTTCATGACTGATCCTAGACATAGACACTTGGTTGAGGTACCTCCGCGGTACAATTGCTTATGGAATCAGGTATGCCTCTAATGGAGGAGTGTTATCACTTGGATATACTGATTTTGATTGGGGTGACAACATTGTTGATCATAAGAGAAATTTCAAATACTATTTCAGTTTGGGCTCTGTTATGATTTGATGGTCTAGTAGAAAACGTGGTTCAATTTCCTAGAGCACATTAGAGGCTGAGTACATTGATGCTAGTACTGCTTGCAGAGAATCAATGTGGATGAGAAATCTACTTGGAGGATTGTTCAATGACAAGATAGAGCCTACAGTGATAAGGTGTGACAATCAAAGTTGTATAAATCTTTCTGAAAATCCCGTGTTTCATAACAAGTCGAAACACATAGAAATGAAGTATCACTTCATTTAAGATAAGGTCCAAAAAAGTATGGTAAAACTTCAGTATATAGATATTGAGGAGAAGATTGTAGATGTGATGACAAATACTCCATCTGTGATGAAGTTTAGAAACTTCTGAGATAATCTTGGTATCACAAAGAATGTCTCCCTCGCTGAGAGGGAGTGTTGAGAGTACAGCTTCGGGAGTCATTCCCATGAGACTTGTGTTGTATCAAGTTTGGAATCTATGTTGTATTATGTTTAGATCTTCTCCATGGAACTTATGTTGTATTAAGTTAAAGATATTCTGTTGTATTGAGCTAGGACCTTATGTTGTATTAAGTCCTATTCGGGAGAGATGCTTGTACTAGGATCTTATGTTGTATTAAGATCATGAACTTATTTTGTATTAAGGTCAAAGACTTGTGTTGTATCAAGTCCGGAACTTATGTTGTATTAAATTCACATGACTTATGTTGTATTAAGTCTCGAGGATATACTATGTGATGTATGGCTAGTCATGGTCAATAGCCTCCTACAAGTCTTCTTTAGGGATTTACTACCCCTAGAGTGATTTACTTTATCATATGACTATATGACCTGGGGTAATACATATGATCATAGGTTCAGAACAATTCTTATGAGTATGTTATGATATAGATGGTTAATTAATTAAGCACATATGGACCATGCATAATTAAATAAATAAAGATGAGCATAGAGATAGAGAGAGAATTCAAATTTCCCATGTATACCTCCAAGTGAACTCGAATTAATAAAACATCAGTTGAGTCTTAGTTGTGATAAAACAAGTTTCAGTTAATTAAGGAATCAACTCCTTAATTTATGCGAAGTGGTTGTCGAATATGACACTGATGGAGAAGCACTAGTTCTTTTCAGTTACATTCAGTTATGTTCAGTTACATTCATTTATGTTTAGTTTCATTCAATTCTGTTTAATTACATCTAGTTCCATTCAGTTACATACAGTTCAGTTCAGTTCAATAAGTTAACAACTCAGTTAGAGGTAGTTAACATTGGTGAATTAATGGAGGGCACACATCTTTAGTGTGGGAGATAATTATGAGGTGCAACTTGGCACCAAGTTAGCAAGGGCACAAGGTTGAAGGTGAATCAGTGTTCACAGTGTTACCAGTGCACCAAAAGCATGAAACCATTCACTACCTTCTTTGTATGACTGAATTTGGCTTGCTATTAAAGTGATGCACTTGGAAAGACCAATACAGTGTTCCATATTATCTCTACTCTCTTGTGCTCTCTGATCAAGCAAAATGCTATTGTGTTGTAATCATTATCTACCGATTATGTATCATACTCTAAGATTGTTTGCTGGGTTTTTTATCCTCCAGATCAGTGGAGGGTTTTCCCAGGGTGCATCATGTGTCTTATGGATTGGATGCTTGTGGATGAATTGTTTACTAGATCTATCTACACTGTAATTTTGGATTACCGTTTTAAAGTTCAAGAATATTTGCTTTGTTTCTCAAACACTAACATGTATGTTCTCCAAAACATGTCAAAACTTTTCTAAACCTGCATATTCGAACCCAAAATGATATATGACAGTAAATAGGAGTTCTCCAAGCTTTCACGAGTTGAAGTCTTTCACCCTTGGTTTTCAGGAAGTTCACAACGAAAGAACTAGTTTGCATATGTTGGGGTGCCTAGGAGCCTTAGAGTAGACTTCAACATCACTAATGTTTGAAACATAAATGGTCCCAATACATTGTGCAAAGGATCACTAAGCTATCATAACCCTCCCATTCTTAGTAGTTCTTGAAATTGCTCTCTTGATCCCATGTTAAGTGACCAGTTTGATCCTTTAGTTCTCTGTTTTGTTAAAATCTTCCGATAAAGTGAATTAATATCCAATCAGATTTGATTGGTACATTACAGTGGTATCCGAGCTTGTGTATATTGTTGTTAATGGTCTTATACCTTCAAGTTAACCTTTGTATCAAGCTTTGGGTTGTTTGGGTAAAGTTTGTGAGTGCTGTCACAAGTCTGGTTAAAACTAGTCATTGATTTCCTTGTGTATTTTGCATAGTGTGCCTTAGTTCCAGGAAGGTACATTACATCTACACACATACCTGTTTGAGACTTGATCCCATCGAAGTTCATTGTACAAGACTTATCAACAACATTGGTGGTGAAGTTTATATAGGACTCGATACCATCTTGAAATCGTGCTATTTTATTCTCTTGATATTTTTGGTCCTCTTCATGTTGTCTTCTTGTGGGTATTATCTCGTTCACAAGAGGCTATTCATCTTCTTCTTGTCCAAAACCTGCATCAATCCCTAAAGAACATGACTGAAAATGATGGTTGAGATTCACCCTAGGAGAGGGTAAACTTTTAAGATATACAATAGAAACCTCCATATGCAACCTTATATCATCATTAATGGTGAGCAAGAATGGATAAACCAAATCACAAGGATCCTCATAAAAGATCGGTTCTCCACGTTCTTCAAAATTTACATTTCCTTTGTTAAAAGAATCATATATGTGTTCTCCAATGAATTTCCAATAATACACATCCATATCATGACTGTCATGAGGAAAACACATATCTCCATATTCATGGAAATAATCTTTAGTAGAAAAGAGGTCCTCATATATATAATCTTTGAAAAAATTGTCTTCAAAGGAAAAAGA
This sequence comes from Pseudotsuga menziesii, assembly GCA_001517045.1. Lineage (NCBI taxonomy): Eukaryota > Viridiplantae > Streptophyta > Pinopsida > Pinales > Pinaceae > Pseudotsuga > Pseudotsuga menziesii. The sequence continues at coordinate 278,860 of LPNX010852476.1, read as the reverse complement.
GAAGGGAAGGCTCATCAAACCCCCATCACCATGAGGATGACAAGGAGAGGAATCAACCATGTCCTTGACATTCTCTTCAGTCAAAAATGGCTCTTCCATGAGAGATTCTTTATCATATTCATTACGTTGTAATTTTTATTTATACTGAGATGGGGGTGGGTGAATAAGTATAAATCATAGATTACACAAATTTTCACTTAACAAAATATACTTCAAATATACTTCAAATGTTTTTGTGAAAACAATAAAGAACACAATTGCACAAAGAATATGTAAAGTAACTTTATATATATATATATATATAATTGATTACATAGATAGGAGACACCAATCTCCAAATGTGAGCGCCGACTTACTTTAGACACCAATTTGATTGGGACACCAATCCCACATGTAAGCACCCACTTGCTGATTACAAGACCCAACCTGTAAGGACTTCAATCTTTTGAGCAAGTGCCAACTTGTTGACTTTAGGAGTTGACCTGAGTGGATTTCAGTCCTTTTGCACAAGCATCGATTTGTAGTCTTCAAGCACCAATTTGAAATCTCCTCTTCTTTGTTCTTCAACATCAACTGAACAAAATCTCCAGCTCCCCTTTCTATATTCTCTAGCACCAACTAGAAGGAAGCTACAAATTCCTGTCCTTTCCCCTTCCTGCCACCATGAGATAAAGATAAGTTATAACAGAACTGCGACTTATCTGTGATCTGCGTTTTCTTTGATCTACGATCTATGTCTTCTATAATCTGCAGCACTTTTCCACCTCTACAATCTGCAATATGTATCTTATGCAATTTGTAAAATCAACAATTTTCCATTTCTGTGATGTGTCTTCTACTATATATATTCTTCGCACATCCCAGTGCAAGGGCTTCTCTCTAATTTGCGCACTGTCGGCTTCTCTTCTTCATTGCTTTTGCACATTCTACTCTCTGTTGTATATTTTTATTCTAGAACAACAAGACATTAATACCCTAGAATTCGAAGCTTTCCAAATCAAATAATTACATATTCTTCATCTTCAAGCTTGCATCAACATTTCAATCTCTTCCTTATTTATACTATTCTTGCTCAAGAGATGTGTCCACACGTTGGGATTTCTTCGAGTCGTTAATTCCCAAACTTCCTTACTTCTTGGTTAAGCTAACCACCTCATTATATTTTTTGTCAACGTACATGTTTTGATAATTCAACCTCATGTGGTTTTGCACGCCTAAGTCCAATGACTTGGTGGTATCTATGCATATGAGTCCCATGTCTTGGTTGGATTTGCGCACTTTCAAAACTTGTATGCACATTTTTCTATATATTTCTTTGAAATGTATTCATGTCTGACACCATCAATTGTAACACCCATGTTCAACAATATTCACTACTTCATCATCATATTTGAGATTCATCAACATGTTTCGTGTTTAGCATCAATGACAACACAAAGGTTCAACACATTATTCTTCGTCTTCATGAATTTCATTATCAAAACCAATTTCATGTTCTTCTAGGATTGCAACAACAAGTGGCTGGAAACCCTTGAGGACTTCTTCTTGGATATGTTCCTCTTTTAAATATGTTTCCTCCTCAAGCTCATTCTCTTGATCTTCATCTATGGCTTCCTCAATTTTTTTTACAAAATCCTTAACAAAAGTTTCTTCAATGACACATTATTCTTGAGATCTTTCTAGGGGGTTATCTTCATCATTATATTCATATTTAAGAAATGGATTAGAAATGTGTTTGTTAATGAGATATCCAATGCCCCCCTTGAAATAAGGATCCCATCTCTCACAAAAAAACTTGATAAATTCTTCAAGTGAGGGAATTCCTTTCTTAGGAATCCCATCGTACCAATTTTATATATCTTTGTTGGACAAATCAAGAGAATATTGGACATCTTCATATTAATGTCCTCATGTACCACACTCAACTTTGAAATGGATCCCATGAATAATATAATATTCCATTCAGCTAAATTGTCATGTCTATGGATTTTTGGTATACTTTTCCTCCAACTGTCACCAATGAATTGATTAGGATATCAAAAGATCCTTGATAAATCCAGTGGATCAAACCAATTGTGCATCCATGGTTCATTAAAAAAGTACCATATCATCTCTTTATTGATGCCAAAATATGTTGAGTTACCAAGATGATCTCTTCTTCTTAATTGACAAATGTGCCCACCTATACACCCAACAGGTCATCAAAAGTTGAGGATTATGTATCGAAGTGTACTTTGTTCTTATTTTTCTTTAGTGGAGTTTCCAGATAAGACTTGCAAGGTTAGTCCTTAACAACAGTCTCACGAATGTACCAAAACAAAAACTTACCTCAACTTTCTTGACAAATGTGTCGTTCTTCCCAAGAGAATGAAAACTTTGATCTAAGAAACATGCACTAACTAGTATGCAACAATCTTCAAATGTCCCTAGTAATGACGCCAAAAAATGTTACACACTCAAAATAACACCCTAAACCAAGGTCGGATATCACAGTGCGATGAGTGGTAAGCACAAGAGGATCTAGTGCCCAATGTCAACACAACATAGCTCCTTAGAACATTATGTCAACTCCTAATACTAAGGGGAGTCCTTAAATTTCAATGAATGATATCTGCAATTGCTTAAAAAACACACAGTCATATTTTCCTTGAAACCTCTCAATTAAGATCAATTCCTATTGGCCCAGTTAAGGGGCATAAGGAAGAAGTTCGCAAGCACAACCAAGGAAGATATGTCGCGCACATGACAGAAACAAGGAAGAGTGCGAATGAAGCAAAGGACCCGCACAGGCAGAATAGAGAGGTGCGCGGTGAAGGAAAGGCAAGCGTAGAAGCGCGCAAGTGATAATAGCCAGAAAGCGACAAATACAGAATCCAGATTGTGACCGTTTATGGCGGCGTAAGCCTGCAGCTATGCACGTACGAGAGGATATTTGTAAGTCAAGACGATAGTGCCTCGTGTCAAGTCATGATCACCATAGCTATAGCCTGAGGGGCGGCTGATGGTGACAGTTAACCGGCTGTCGGTATGTAGCCGGCCCAGCAGGGTCATGTAAAATAATATAAATAGGAGGGATGCAATAGTTTGAAGGTTGGCTTGTGTTGGCTTTCATTGGATTTAAGTGGCCTTATTTGTTTCTCATCCATGATGATTATGTTTTAGGTCAACTTTCTGTAATAGCTTTGTCTGTTCAGTGGTAATACATGGAAGGATGCCATTTTGATGTAATGTTGTAGGGATCAGGGAAGGGGAGACTCAGGAAGAGTCGGCTTGCGATAGAGGCGCTGTTGAGCCGCGAATCTGGCTGCTGTGTGCGTAGACCGCTAGGAGTATATGTAGAGTAGAAGAGAAAACCAGAGAGCATGAGAACCATAAGTTTGAGTCTTAAAGACACATTTTAAGATTAGTTTGCATCCCATAGACTGCAAGGTGCTATATCATTTTCTCATGCTAGATGAAGAGCACCTTGGTGATTATTCCCAAATGGGTTTCCACGTTATCTCTTGTGTCTGAATGAATGATTGATATGGTGAATGTTTATGTGAATGGTTGTTGTTTTCTTTCTGTATAATGTTAAATACTGCTTAAATCTCTGGTGTTACTTCGTAATCAGTAGATGAACAATTGGAGAGGCGTCACTGAAATGAACATGTATATGTCAGCCTGTATGTTTTTGTCTTGAGTCACGACTTGAGTCGTAGGTCCAATTGGTATGAGTTAGTTGCGCCAGTTGCGCAGTGGAAAGGAAGGTCAAGTTGCACGTGATGACATGTATTCGTGCTCGGTTGCGCAAGACTGGCTCCTCTGTCCAGCTGTTACAGCTAATTTTACCACACATGGTGAATCACACTTTTATGGCCTCTCATGTCCCTCTGCAGACTCCTTAGACCCCATGGACCATTTTTGTACCTTTGATGTTTCCAAGATCATCCCTAAAAACATGCAAAAATTTCCATACGCGACTTTTAATCCCTTTCTCGTGTATATACGTGGATTTGACCCTTAAACTCGCGTACATCGAGATGTGTGCAAAAGGCCAAATTCTTTTGGAGTTTTTCTTGATGTGGATCCGACTCACTTGTCTCCTTGCCTTCCATATGCCTTGAGATCGCTTGGATTCGACCTTTCATTACCCCATTGCAGAGCTATATAAGGAACCCTTTGGATACATTGAAGGCATGAGGAATTGAAGAGAAAGAAAACTATAGTCCATTGTTGCCGGAGCTTATACTTTGAGTCTGCATCCCTTTGTCCCTTGGAGCACTTTTGTGTTCTTCCCAAGCTTGCATTTTGCTTGTGAGCTTGCTATCGAGAGATGGAGGATTGAAGTGGTGGAGGCCTAAGTGGGGGACTCAGTTTCTCTGATTCACAGACATGCCAACAGAGGTTGTCACTATTGTAATCTCTGTTTTATATTAATAGAAATATCTTTTCCTGTCCCATAATATGTGTTTAAATGAGTATGTAATCCATGGATGCTTTTAAATGCTTATATGTTATTGATTATATATGCTAGAGTAGGTCTAACACGATTATATATAGCATGCTTGTCTTGTTTATTGAATGTTGGGGAAGCAATTTATTAATTCAAGCTGGAGTTGGAAAGCTCGACGGGGATCTACATCAACCGTCCGGAATAAGGTACGAACCGAGATCCTTTACTGTTAGATATTTAGTTTCTCTTGCATATAGGAAATGATTGATTTTTGGAGTCAAGCTGTCTATTGTGGTACCCCAGGCAATTTATCTCGGTTCATACCTTATTCCGGATTGAAAGTCGCGTATGGCAATTTTTGCATGTTTTTAGGGATAATCTTGGAAACATCAAAGGTACAAAAATGGTCCATGGGATCTAAGGAGTCTGTAGAGGGACAGGGAAGGCCATAAAAGTGTGATTCACCATGTGTGGTAAAATCAGCTGTAACAGATGCCCCCTAATGTGTGAGGTCAGAGGGGTCATACGGTGGCCAAAATACATTATAAGTCCATCCCAGAAGTGGAGTGATAAAGAACCTAGTGGAAGAACCAGCCATCCAATCAGTACAATACAATGATAAAGCTATGCATATAACTGGAAGTAGATACAACAGTCCCGGATACAGAAGAGTACAATGGCCATGAATATGCATGATACAATATGACATGTGTGGTCATCGCGACGTACAATATAAATAGATCAGAATCTCCATGATGAAGATATACAAAGGATCATGATCTCCCTGAATACTGAAGATATATAATGGATCAAGATCTCCATAATGGCTGAAAATGTCTGACATATACTGGAATCAAGTCACGAGAGTTGAAATCTCATGAACACTAGCATGATCAAGGAGGTAGCATATAAGAGATGCCACCAATCTGGAAGGTCTTCTACACAAACGACTACAAGTACATGTCCTACTATGTGAATAGAGGTGTCGAGGTCGAACATAGTAGTGCATCGTCTGATTACCGGTCATTAATGTATACTGTTAACAGACGCGAGATCACCCATCGATAATAAAAATAAGAATCAAGGTACTAGAGTGCAAACTAACAAGTGTGAATAAATGTGTTGAGGTCGAACACTTGAGAGGATCCATCAATCAGGGGACATTGATGTATTCCCAAAAACTATCAATGGCGAGAGAACCTGCGACTGATGATTGCAAGTCTCAAGGCACTAAAAAATGACTCTAGATTGCTATCCCAGAATAAATGATTTGAAGTCAATGGGATGAAATCCACTGGAAGGAGGGCATTAAGGCATCCCCCATCATCCAACATGAGGTACTCAGCAAAGTTGTATAATGTGGAAGGAATTGATCATAAGGTGCACGAACTAGTAACTGTACCGGGAATGGCCGACATGCAAAGTCAAGATAACTGAGGAATGGCCGACTCAAAGTTTCAACTTCCTTCGAATAAGAACATAAAGGCAAATGGTGACAGAATGCAGGCAACATAGACTCGATATACAAAACTGGGATATCTCTGCGACACATGAGGCATCAACAGAGGCTCCATTGGGACTGGAAGCTTAACCAGTCGGTGGAGATAAACTCAGATAAATGAGTACAACTCCTAAAGTCAAACTATTAATCCAACCAACGGATGTGATATACAATGCTCTGTTCGAAGGTGACACGACTCGATTGCTGCCAAAGATAACATCTTTTCTTGTCTGGATTTTTGGTTTTTTAATTTTTCTTTTTGGACTTTTTCAAATATTTGAAAACCTTGAAAAAGAATAAAATTGCTTTAAAGTTACAGACTAGGAGGAGACGAGTGCCAAATAGGCAAGCAAACTTGTTCCAAGTAGTGGAACATACCTATGCTCAATGCAAGGACACGTGTAGGATAGTGACACTCGGGGGAAAGTCCCCTCCCGGTAAAAATAGGGAATCAAGCTGCAAATGATATATAAATGGCTCTGCGTGGCTAGACATGAGACAAGCTCGGGCTGTATGGCTGATACTCAAAGTCAGGGAAGCTGGCATAAGGCTTAATGAGGCAGGCAAAGCTAATGATAATGCAATTACAACTTGACATAAGGGAGTCCTAGGGAAACAAGCTAGCAAAAAGATCAAGAGGAGTATGAGGCTCTTGCGAAATGTCATGGCAATACTATACAGTGGACTCCCATGCCCTAAAGGACAAATTGTCGTCATGGGCACCAAATGCAAACAAGGAGCTAGCTAGGGTACCCATGTAAGGTCAAGCTCTACCATTCACATCATGTCATTTCTAAAACAACAAGAAGGTTCCGTGATAGGATATAATGGGTTCGTACCTAAAGTTATAATGAAATGGTCATAAGGTCATGCAAAATGCAAACCGAGGTGAAATCTAACCTATATGCCAGTTTAAACATCATACCTGAAATCGACACGAACGGGTCAAAACAACGGTCAAAACGGTGCTCAAAACGGTCTCCTACATCATCATATTAATAAAAAACGGTCCAAAAGGGTTAGAAACGGTCCAAAACTATAGAAAGTGGGTAAAAATTTTCAAAAATTTGAAAAATTTCTATAAATAGTAAAAAATTCAAAACATTATATAACATTTGAAATTTTTACCCAATTGAGCTCAGAAATTCAAACGCGAATTCCGGGAGTTTTAGTTGGCGGAATCCGACACCGTTTTTTCCAGGTAACTTCCCATGCCCCGCTCTTTCATGTGCATGTAAATTTTTGAAATTTCCATGGTCCAAATCAATTTCTAGGTCAGTCTAATATATGCACCTCAGCCCACGCAGAAATCGAGGATTTTTCTGCGTATAGGACTGGCTTTACGCGGAAAATGCCTCAAAGTCGCGTATATACGCGGCTGTTTAGCAAACAGTCGTGTATGCAACCACATTTAAGTTTTTCTATGACATTTAATGACCCAAACTTAAATTCAATGTGCAGGATGGTTCTAGAATGGAGGGAACGAGAGCATGGGGATGTAGAAGAAGCAGTACAGGGAGATCTAATGGCACAACAAGCTCTTCGTGCATGCAGGCTCTACAAGTTTTGGTGTCTTGGTGGCTTAAGGGCCAAACCAAGAGAAGATCTTGTTATCTTGGGAGGTCGTATTCCTACTTCTGGAGGTCATATTCCTACTTATGGAGTGTCTCATGGGACTTCTTATGGACCATATTATGGACCGCAGTATGCACAGAGTTATTCACCTTATGGGCATGGGTATCAACAACCTGCTTACTCCCCGAATTATGGCTTTGTAGCCCCAAATAGTCAAGGTACACCACATTATGGTGCTTCCATGCCACCCTACATAGGTCAAACGGGAGGAGGATACTATGGCCATGGCCATGGTGGTTACAGTAATCAGTCCTATGTGAACCAAAATTATCAAGGAGGGTCTCATCGACCTGCTCAACCTAGGCTCCCTTTCCTCGCAACGTTAAATTTGCCTGACTTGTCTAGATTAACGAACGATCCGGTATCTTATGACCCGGCTTGTCCGGCTGTCCCTACCAAGATTTCTTCGGACATTCCCAAATTCAAGGGAAAAACAGGAGAAGATCCTAGTGAACATGTTACTACATTTCACCTTTGGTGCTCTTCTAATTCCTTACACGAAGATTCGATCCGTTTAAGGCTATTTCAACGCACCCTCACCGAGCCTGCAACGAAATGGTATATAGAGCTACCTAGGGGGGCATTCACTTTGTTTGATGACCTAGCGATGACTTTTCTCAACCATTTCCAGCTACCAATGTGTTACGACGTTGTACGAAACTCTTGTCGAAATTTCAGCAAGGTAAAGCCACGCATATCTCGGACCATATCCAAGAGTGGTGTAGACGGAAGAGATTGATTAAAGCCTTCATATCGACGGAGTTTTTCCTCGAATGGTTCCTTAAATCGTTACTACCTTATATAGCGAAGGATGTTTCTACATCTGGAGTTTAGAATGAGGAACAAGCCATTTTTAGGGCACAAGAATTGGATTTGATTTATGCTCAATCTGGTTTATTATATGAGATCATTCCTAACGCTTTGCGTTCTAGTTTCGACCCTAAGGTCAAACCTGGACCACATACTGATGTCATTGTTGGTTGTACGAGTACCAAAACTACGGATTCGGTTGTGAAACGGGTCTATCAATTATCTATCAACCAATCTGCCTCGGGACATGCCACGGCTTCGTCTCAACCCACCCAAAGGACGAATGTGCTTTCGATGCAATCGTCGGACCAGAAGGGTAACCAGCAACCCGGAAGGAATAAGAAGAAGGGTAAAAACAATCGTAAGGGTGGGAATATGAATGAAAATGCCAATTCTAATGACAAGAATGCCCAAAATGCTGGGGGGGACAAGTAGCCTAAACGTAAGGTTAAGTTTCCTTGCAAGTTGTGTAAGGATGACCACCTCACTCGTGCCCTTGGATAGAAGAAGCCTCGAGGTTCATAGCGTAGGGCTCAGCTGTGCTGACCAACCCTTTACCTCATAATAAAAACATGAACTCGAGGACCCATGATCAGTCTGGTGGAGATCAAGACCTGCCGAAAGCTAGTAGTGGTCATGGTTGCATCAATATGGTGCATGCTACTAAAGTTGTGACTCATGCGAAGGACTATGGTTTGTCACAACCAGACTTTGGAAAGGAACCTGCTCCACCCGGGAGTCCTTTGCGTATTGAAAACCCTGTGGATAAACCTGAAGTTGCACCTCACATTCCGAAGGGAGTCCTTAAGCATTCGGGGCACAATCCTAATTCCTGAGCCGCCCATAACTATTCTGTTGTCGAGGATTTGGGCCACACTCCTTGTGCAATGTTTGCACTCGAAGTACTTCAGAGTTGTCCTTCGCAAAGGAAGGCTTTGCTTTTTGCTCTTGGTGTTAACGATGATAACTCTTCCTTTGTCATCAAATTTGAAACCGCGGGACTACAGCCTCGCTTTCTTTACTATGTGTCTCTCTTGATTCATGTAGAATGTCTTAACATGACCGTCAAACGCACTGTGATTGACGAAGGTGCTGCTGCTTCCGTGATTTCTTTGGCGTGTTGGAATGGTTTAGGTTCCCCCGAGTTGTCTAAATCCGCTACCATGTTTACTGCTTTTGATGGTAGATCATTTCGGCCGCACGACATTCTTCCTTCTCTTAGGGTCCATTTAGGAGGGAAGACCGTCTCGATCGAGGTTGAGGTGGTTGATGCGCCCCTTGACTACAATCTATTACTAGGTAGGAATTGGATGTATAGTATGCAAGCCGTAGCTTCTTCTCTATTTCGAGTTGTATGCTTTCCCTTTAATGGGAAGATAGTTATGATTGATCAAATGTCATTCAAGAATCCATGTGTTATCGCATATTCGGGAGCTTCAGTCCCGATTATCGAGCACTCTCAGCCGGCAACTGGGAGTGTGGGTGTTGGCATGTATCCATCCCTTATGGGATCCTTTAGTTGTCCTACACTTGTTCTTATGATCGGGTCTAGTTTCGGTGAGGCTTCATCGTCGTTGCGTTCGGTGTCTTTTCACACCACTCATATGGAAGATCCTTGGATTCTTCCTACACTGAGTCCTTCGTGTGAGCCTATCGGAACGGACGTGCCATTACTTGCAGCAATGATAGCATATCAAGCGAATCTTGAATGTGTTGTAGAGCCCAGTCCTTCCTCTTCGCGGACAGAGGAGGAGGACCCATATGTGCAGCCTGCATTGGCAGTTGAGTCTTCTCATGCACATGACTGCCTTGATAGGGTTTTTCCATTAGATGAAGCTATTATTGAGGCTATGTCTGGGGTTGAGCCACCTTGGGAAGAGTTGCATCACAGATCTTATTTTCTTCCCGAGCTTGACTGTTTGGAGTGTGAAGACTTTAGGGAGATTCTTAGTGAGATAATTGGTAGTCCCGTGGTTCCATTAAGCTCTCCTGGTTCGATGGCTGATGGAAACATGGCGAATATATCTCCTATCATTCCTATCAATATCTCTCGTGATCTTGGCAAGATTGAGAATGTCTATATTGGGGCAGAATGTTCTCATGCTGAGATTTAGGAGTATACCAAGTTGTTCAAAGAGTTTCGTGACGTATTTGCTTGGTCATATGAGGAAATGCCAGGTATCGACCCTCCAATTGTTGAACATGAGATTAAAACTTATCCCAATGCTAAGCTTTTTCGACAACGCTTGTGTGTAGTGAATCCTAGAAAAGCACCAACAATTAAGGATGAGATAGAAAAACTGTTGAATGCCGGTTTTATCTATCCCGTTCCCTTGATGGAATGGGTTTCAAATCCTGTTCCGGTTGATAAGAAACAAAGAACGATCTGTATATGTACTGATTTCCGCGACTTGAATCGTGCCTGTCCTAAGGATAATTTTCCTACACCATTTATTGATCAAATTTTGGATGAGTGTGCGGGAAGCAAGGCATTTTCCTTTATGGATGGCTTTTTCGAATACAATCAGATATAGATCAAACCCAAGGACCAACATAAGACTGCCTTTATTTGTCCTTGGGGTACCTTTGCATATCGAAAGATGCCTTTCGGCCTTAAAAACGCTGGAGCCACTTTTCAGCGGGCTATGACCTTGATCTTCCATGATCTCAAATCAATTAATGAAGTCTTTTTGGATGACCTTTCTACTCATTCTTGTTAGAGGATGCGTCATTCCTACCATTTGAGATTAGTGTTCGAAATATGCCGCCATTACTTGGTCAGGTTAAATCCTCATAAATGCATCTTTTGTGTGAAGTCTAGTTGCTTATTAGAGTTCATTGTCTCCAAGGAGGGTTTAAGAGTCGACCCTTTAAAGGTTGAGGCAATACTTCAATTGTCTCCCCTGAGAAACATTAGACATCTTCAATGTTTGCAGGGCATGGAAAATTTCTTGCGGAGATTCGTCATTAACTTTGCCAATTTGACTAGAGGTTTTATGTGTCTTTTGAAGAAGGACACTACCTTTTGCTGGGATGAGCGAGCCTAGGAGTCCTTTGATGCGCTTAAGTGAGCCTTAGCATCAGCCCCGGTGATTAGCCCACCCAACTATAGCCGTGACTTTTTACTTTATGTGGTCGCATCCATGGAGATGATTGGTATGGTTTTGGTTCAGGAGGATGAGGAGCTCCAGGAGCATGTCATATATTATTTGAGCTGAAACCTTATAGATGCAGAGATCCGTTATTCCGATGTGGAGAAACTTGCCTTAGCTACCGTTCATGCGGTTCAAAGATTGAGACATTATATTCTCCTTCGCTAGACCTTGGTGGTAGACCATGTCAATCCATTTCAGTTCGTCCTCACTAGAAGGATGATAGAGGGAAAGTATAATAAGTGGATTGTCATCTTGCAAGAATTCGATCTCGAGTTTGTTTCGGCAAAATAAAAAAAATCGTTCATTTTTGTGGAGCTTATATCTGGTTTTCCAAGCGAGGAGGAGGAGGAAGTTTGTTAAGATACGTTTGTCGATGAGCACATTTTCTTGATCTCAACTTTGGATCCATGGTATGGGGATATTATCATATATTTACAAACATTGAAGGTCCCTACTCACCTTTCAAGGGATGAGCGACGACGGTTACGTCACGTATCCAAGAATTACCTCATAGTGGATAACACATTATACCACCGTGGGGTAGATTCCATTTTATGTTGTTGTTTAACTCATGAGGAGGCTGAGCTTGTGCTGAATGATTACCACGAAGGGGCGTGTGGTGGTCATTTATCTGGGCTTTCTACAACCCAAAAAAATCTTGAGAGCGGGTTATTTCTAGCCGTTGGTCTTTAAATATTGTGTCAATGTGGTCAAGAAGTGCCACCCTTGCCAGGTGTTTGCATGCAATATGCGCTCACATCTTGCCCCGTTACATCCAATTATCATCACCAGTCCCTTCACTAAGTGGGGGCTTGATTTCATGGATTGCAACCCAGCTTCAGCTAGGGGGCATCATCATATTATAGTGGCTGTTGACTATTTCACGAAATGGGTTGAGGCTATGCCCACAGTTAAATACGACGGTGAGATAGCCACACATTTCGTATTCAACCAGATCATTACTCGGTTCGGTATTCCAAAGGAGCTTGTCACTGACCATGGTAGGCACTTTTAGAATTAGATGATGGAAGAATTGGCCTCTAAGTTAGGGTATAAGTAGGAGCATTCCTCTTCTTATTACCCTCAAGTGAATGGATAGGTTGAATCAGTGAACAAATCACTCAAGTCCATTGTCCAACGAACCATCGCAGAAAGCAAGACCAATTAGCATATCATGTTATATCCTGCTTTGTGGGCTTATAGGACCGCGGTTAAGACTGCCACCGGATTTTCTCCATATCAACTTGTACATGGAATGGAGTTTGTATTGCCGGTTGAATGCGAAATCCCTTCTTTGAAGCTAGCCATAGAGCTCTTACCAGACACTTCCCCATTGGAGGAGCGTTTGGTCCACTTAGAGTAGCTTGATGAGCAGCGTCGAGATGCCTTGGTGGCTCTAGAAGTGAATAAGCATCGCGTTAAGGTCCAGTACGATAAATTTGTTCGTCCAAGGAGGTTTAGTGAAGGAGATTTGGTCCTTTTGTGGAATCAAGCTAAAGAACCCTTGGGGGTAGGAAAGTTTAACCCCATGTGGCATGGTCCTTACATTGTTAAATGTGTGTTAGAGAATGGCGCATATGAGCTAGTAGATTATGAGGTGACAGCCTTGGCGGAGCCTAGAAATGGGCTCTATCTTAAAAAGTACTATGCATGATTCTCAGCCAGGGCTGACTATTGTATATTATTGTACATTATTTTGCATAGTTAGGTTTTTCTTATAGTGATCGAGTTTGTGATTAGCTTTCGTTTCTTATGGTAGATGTCAATGGAGTCTTCCATCTATATAGGATTCGCGGATGGTGCTAGCCGCCACACTCAACACTCAGCCTCTGCTGCTTGGGTGATTTATACTCCTATGGGTCAGGTATTGTCTTCAAGAGGCGTATGTTTATGGCCCTCTTCGAACAATGTTGTTGAGTATAGTGCCGTTATCGAGATTCTGCGGGATGCCATTTCACATGGTGTTCTCTCTCTTGAGGTACGTCTTGATTTGCAGTTAGTAGTGTCACAGCTTAATGGCTTGTACCATGTTAGGGATCCAACATTATTATGAAGATTCTTACGTGTGAGATTGTTAGAATGACAATTTGACAACATAACATACATACATGTTCCAAGAAGTTATAATCAAGTTGCTGACTCATATGCTAACTATGTGTTAGATTGGAATTTGATTCATAGACAATAAGCTCATTACAAACATACATTTTTACACATGTAAATAAATAAATCAATCATCATAAAAGTTTTTCATTAAACATTCAAAATGTGATAATACATAAATGTCATAATACAAAAATGGGGCTTCTGAGCCACCAAAATTCAATACACGGTAGTACAAAATGTATCACTCCCAGGTATCTAAGCCTGGGGAGGAGGAGGGGGGTTCTGATCGTGGAATGTCACCATGGCTCTAGCTAGCTGTCGAAATAACCGCACCCATGCTCGTGGCACACCCACCACCTGACGCTGCATGGCCTCAGGCAAGTCCTCGACTTGCGCCATGGGTACCCTATGTGTCAGCTGCACGAAGTTGGTATGAATGCTTTGGAGCATCCGCTCCACATCCACACCCATGATGTCATCTCCTCTTCCCCTCCGTCTATGATGTGGGAAACCGTCAGGCCACTGTTGTCCTACATCTGCATACATATGACAGGATGTCACTATGTGTTATCACGCAAAAACATGTCTTTTGAGTCTATATATATCAAAAAACACAAAAAAAAAAAATAATTCAAAAAATTTAAAAAAAGGGTTGGGATTCATTACCAATGTCACTGTGTGCTGATCCTGGTGGTAGAGGCATGTTGGGATCTCCCCGAAAATCCATCCCTGCATAGGGGTAATCATTGATGGCAACTATCTACCACCGCCACCATGGAAAGAAATCAACTGGATAGGGTTTGGACACCCTACCTCCACCCAGTTTGCACATCGCATCTGCCCAACGTCGTTGGGCCGGATCTCGAACCCCGTGAAGAGGAAGGTCAACTCTAGGGCTCAGTCCTGGAACACGCTCAAAGAAGAACGTGCTCAGTATACTGCTGAAACCAAAGTTTCATACGTTGCCCATCTTGCTGTCGTTGAGCTGTTGCTTCATGTTTGTCAACAGCATAGTACTCCAATCGTAAACTATGGGTCTCATGCACTCCACTGCATAGAACATTAAGGGCCGCGAGGCGTGGTGGAGTGAGGCTAGCCTTGCTATCTTGCCGAGTGTCAGTAGTATGGCCTTTAGGCCTAGCACCTGTATGGAGTTAGTTGGGATCTGACTCCCGACCCTCTCCGTGTCTGGATAATAGTATACCGCTATATACTCATCTATGGTGAGGCCACCTCTGGGCCCACGATACCGTAGGTTCACCACTTCCCCCCATTGGGACAATTCTGTAATGTAGTATATGTCCTCCACCTCTATAGTGAGGGACATCCTGTCGATATGGAATGACTCTGAGTCAGGATCCTAGTAGTCTGCTAGCATCTGCAACAGTCTTGGTTTGGCCCTTAAGCCACCAAGACACCAAAACTTGTAGAGCCCGCATGCATGAAGAGTTTGTTGTGCCATTAGATCTCCCCGTACTACTTTTTCTACATCCCCGTGCTCTCGTTCCCTCCATTCTAGAACCATCCTACACATTGAATTTAAGTTTGGGTCATTAAATGTCATAGAAAAACTTAAACGCGGTTACATACATGACTGTTTGCTAAATAGCCGCGTATGTACGCGACTTTGAGGCATTTTTCCGCGTATAGCCAGCCCTATACGCGAAAAAATCCTTGATTTCTGTGTGGGCCGAGGCGCATATTTTAGAGTGGCCTAGAAATTGATTTGGACCATGGAAATTTCAAAAATTTACATGCAAATGAAAGAGCAAGGCATGGGAAGTTACCTAGAAAAATTCCGCCGGTTGAAACTCCCGGAATTCGCGTTTGAAGTTTTGAGCTCAATTGGGTAAAAATTTCAAATGTTATATAATGTTTTGAATTTTTTACTATTTATAGAAAATTTTCAAATTTTTGAAATTGTTTACCCCCCTTCTATAGTTTTGGACTGTTTCTAACCCTTTTGGACCGTTTTTGACTAATATGATGATGTAGGAGACCATTTTGAGCATCGTTTTGACCATTGTTTTGACCCGTTCGTGCCGATTTCAGGTATGATGTTTAAAATGGGATATAGGTTAGATTTCACCCCGGTTTTCATTTTGCATGACCCTATGACCATTTCATTATAACTTTAGGTACAAACCCATTCTATCCTGTCACGGAACCTTCTTGCTGTTTTAGAAGTGACATGATGTGAATGGTAGAGCTTGACCTTACATGGGTACCCTAGTTAGCTCCTTGTTTGCATTTGGTGCCCATGCTGACAATTTGTCCTTTAAGGTGTGGGAGTCCGCTGTATAGTATCGCCATGACATTTCACAAGAGCCTCATACTCCTTTTGATCTTTTTGCTGGCTTGTTTCCCCAGGACTCCCTTATGTCAAGTTGTAATTGCATTATCATGAGCTTTGCCTGCCTCATTAAGCCTTATGCTGACTTCCTTGACTTTGAGTATCAGCCATACAGCCCGAGTTTGTCTCATGTCTAGCCACGCAGAGCCATTTTATATATCCTTTGCAACTTGATTCCCTATTTTTACTGCGAGGGGACTTTCCCCCGAGTGTTGCTATCCTACACATGTGTCCTTGCATTGAGCATAGGTATGTTCCACTGGTTGGAACTAGTTTGTTTTCCTATTTGACACTCATCTCCTCCTAGTCTGTAACTTTAAAGCGATTTTATTCTTTTTCAAGATTTTCAAATATTTGAAAAAGTCCAAAAAAAATAAATTTAAAAAACAAAAAGCTGGACAAGAAAAGATGTTATCTTTGGCAGTAGTCGAGTCGTGTCGCCTTCGAACAGAACACTGTATATCACATTTGTTGGTTGGGTTAATAGTTTGACTTTAGGAGCTGTACTTGTTTATCTGATTTTATCTCCATCGACTGGTTAAGCTTCCAGTCTCGATGGAGCCTCTGTCGATGCCTCCTGTGTCGCATAGATGCCCCGGTTATGTATATCGAGTCTATGCTGCTTGCATTCTGTCATTATTCGCCTTTATGCTCTTGTTCGAAGGAAGTTGAAACCTGAGTCGGCCATTCCTCAGTTATCTTGACTTTGCATGTCGGTCATTCCCGGTACAGTTACTGGTTTGTGCACCTTATGATCGAGTCCTTCCACATTATACAACTTTGCTCAGTACCTCGTGTTGGATGATGGGGGATGCCTTAATGCCCTCCTTCCAGCGGATTTCATCCCATCGACTTCAGATCATTTATTCTAGGATAGGAATCTAGAGTCATTTTTTAGTGCCTTGAGACTTGTAGTCATCAGTGGCAGGTTCTCTCACCATTGACAGTTTTTGGGAATACATCAATGCCCCCTGATCGATGGATCCTCTCAAGTATTTGACCTCAACACATTTATTCACACTTGTTAGTTTGCACTCTAGTACCTTGATTCCCATTTTCATTATCGGTGGGTGATCTCGCGTCTGTTAATGGTATACATTAATGACCGGTAATCAGACGATGGACTACTATGTTCGACCTCGACACCTCTATTCACATAGTAGGACATGTACTCGTATTTGTGTAGAAGACCTTCTAGATTGGTGGCATCTCTTATATGCTACCTCCTTGATCGTGCCAGTGTTAATGAGATTTCAGCTCTCATGACTTGATTCCAGTATATGTTAGACATTTCCAGCCATTATGGAGATCTTGATCCATTATATATCTTCAGTATTCAGGGAGATCATGATCCTTTGTATATCTTCATCATGGAGATTCTGATCTATTTATATTATACGTGGCGATGACCACACATGTCATATTGTATCATGCCTATTCATGGCCATTGTACTCTTCTGTATCCGGGACTGCTGTATCTACTTGCAGTTATATGCAGATCTTTATCATTGTATTGTACTGATTGGATGGCTGGTTCTTCCACTGGGTTCTTCATCACTCCACTTCTGGGATAGACTTATAATGTATTTCGGCCATCGTATGACCCCTCTGACCTCACACATTAGGGGGCTTCTGTTACAGCTGATTTACCACACATGGACCATTTTTGGATGTACAGTTAGGGGGCTCCTTAGACCCCATGGACCATTTTTGTACCTTTGATGTTTCCAAGATCATCCCTAAAAACATCCAAAAATTGCCATACGCAACTTTTAATCCCTTTCTCGCGTATATATGCGGATTTTACCCTTAAACCCGCGTACATCGGGATGTGTGCAAAAAGCCAAATTCTTTTGGATTTTTCCTTGATGTGGATCTAACTCACTTGTCTCCTGGCCTTCGATATGCCTTGAGATCACTTGGATTCGACCTTTCATTACCCCATTGAAGAGCTATATAAGGAACCCTTTGGATACATTGAAGGCACGAGGAATTGAAGAGCAAGAAAACTATAGTCCATTGTTGCCGGAGCTTATAATTTGAGTCTGCATCCCTTTGTCCCTTGGAGCATTTTTGTGTTCTTCCCAAGCTTGCCTTTTGCTTGTGAGCTTGTTATCGAGAGATGGAGGATTGAAGTGGTGGAGGCCCAAGTGGGGGACTCAGTTTCTCCGATTCGCAGACGTGCCAACAGAGGTTGTCACTATTGTAATCTCTGTTTTATATTAATAGAAATATCTTTCCCTGTCCAATAAGATGTGTTTAAATGAGTATGTAATCTATGGATGCTTTTAAATGCTTATATGTTATTGATTATATATGCTAGAGTAGGTCTAACACAATTATATATAGCGTGCTTGTCTTGTTTATTGAATGTTGAGGAAGCAATTTATCAATTCAAGCTGGAGTTGGAAAGCTCAACGGGGATCTACATCAACCGTCCATAATAAGGTAGAAACTGAGATCCTTTAGTGTTAGATATTTAGTTTCTCTTGCATATAGGAAATGATTGATTTCTAGAGTCAAGCTGTCTGTTGTGGTACCCCAAGCCATAGGAATTTCTCTCCATAACACCAACTATCCTATTGCCTTCGTTGAGGTCCTTGGCTACAAGCCAAGGGACTATAATCCCTCGACAATCGCGGAAACATGGTTCCAGCGGTTACTCATCTAAGATATATCTCGAGTGAGATTGTGCCTGCTTTGCAGGCGTTGCCGATGAGGCTTGCTATGTCGGGACGATATCTTGGGTAGTTGTTGGATCGGTGGGATGCGCAGAACTTGGGTCACGCAAGTTAGGAAAAGTACCCAACAATTCCTTATGGAGTTAAAATAATGATGCAATAACAACACTAAGTCAGAAGAAAGATTTATAACACTTTGTCATGTATCCTAAGAAGAATAAATTCATTATGCTACTGTTGTTATGTAGATGCAATGGTAAAAGAATTAAAAAAACTTGATAAAAACTGATCAAAATAATGCCAACTTACCATATGAAGATGTACCTTGCATAGTGGGGAAAGGGGAAATCCTATGGAGGGAGAAGGGGAACACTAAATCATATATGAAAATGTAAAATCAGATCTGGTATGTTACCTAGAACAACCATCAAATAGATGATGGTCCTGCTTATCATGTTTCCAAACGGGTGTCCAAACCTTGCTTTTTAGGCCTTTAAACTTAGCTGGAAATATCAATATACTAGGTGTACCTATAATAAGAGATATGCAAAAAAAAAAACCACAACAAGCATAGATTATCGAGAACCTGAAAATTCAACCACAAGATCAAAACACCCTTGAAGATTCACCATTAAATTGCCTAGGACGCACTTTTCTATCCAAAGAGAAGTTCCAAATTCCAATTGTGTTTTGACATATGAAGTTTTATATTTTTTTTCGGGGTTTTTTAGTATTATATATATTTTTATATTGTTTATAGGCTTGTACCCACAAAGTTTCAAACCAATGACCTTACGCAAGGAGTGTCTTAACAATACACCCAATCACCTTCTATTCAACGCCCCATGGGCCTTTTTTTGGGATCTTTTATAATAAATATACAACCAAATTTTGGTAAACATGATAAGAGAAGGGGGTATGACCTTAGTCCTCAACCACATGGAAATTAGAGACTAAGTTCAATGCCCCTACTTAATTTGGCTATTCAGTATTTACCAACTAGGGCAAAGGGTAGTTACCCGATACTAGGTTAAAGTAGCCTAACCCTAATTCGGGAAGATGATGAATCCTAAGGTGCATAGTGGATAGATCCTTCACAAGGAAAGTCTCCTCAAACAAGACTAACAAGATGCCGATAAAACCCTAATTTACCTTTCTTAGGGTGCAAAAGCAACATCAAACAAGAAAATGGAGAGATTTTACCAACATTGACCAAGGAAAGAGAAAGAGAATGGGTTCTTAGGTCCTCCTTAGCCATGAGTTATTACAACTATTATTTGGATCAATCTTGCAAGAGAGTAGACTATAGAAATATCATCATTCAACCTTCTTCACATCAAAACCATGCTAAAAGGAGAGGTGGGCATCACTCAAATGCTCCAATATACCAAGAGAAAAATAAATAAGTACATAATTAGAACCTTTGTCTTGTTTTCAAATGGATGCTAAGAGACTTTATTTATAGAAGGCTTCTTAGTCTTATCTAACTTCAGATACTACCTTACTAAAAAGTAAAAATAACTTAAAACTAGGGCTTGTCACCCACAAGATGAGGACTAAACTAGAAACGAAAAAAAATAATGATAAAATAGTGAATAGTTTCATTTGAATAAAGTGATGAGCCATGGGAGGAAGTAATGCTGCAACAAACCCCAACAATGTAGAATATCCCTCAAGTTCCTCTCCCATTAGCAAGGTAAGGATTCATGGAGAGGATGCTGCCATGATGAAGTGTGCACATGTGAACGAAGATGAGGGGTCATACAAGAAAAGGAAGGTCCAAGTTGGCATAAATGAGATGTGCTAAATAGGGCGTTGAATAATGTATTGCCATTGGTATCAAATATGAACATGATTGCCCCGAGAGGCGCTCTAAAGCCCAGTATGGGGGAGATCTTGTAACGTGATGTAATGTTACTAATGTTTGTAACATGTCGGCAAAAAATAATAGTGATAGTGAATATTATGGGAGGGATCTTGTAACATGATGTAACGTTAGTAACATTTGTAACATGTCGACAAAAAATAATAGTGATATTTGTAACATGTGAGCAAAAAATAATAGTGATAGTGAATATTATGGGAGAGATCTTGTCAGGTGATGTAACGTTTGGAACACGTCGGCAAAAAATAATAGTGATAGTGAATATTATGGGACAGATTTTGTAACACAAAATAAAAAATAATATCATTTTCTTAACGTTATTTTTATTAATAAAAAATAAATTTTCTAATAGGCCAAAATAAATGTCGGCCACAAAAACAATCTAATATGGGGGAGATGTTGTAATCTTCCTACCTAACAAAACAATAAAAAAGTAAAAAATTAATTATCCGTAAAAAAAATATGTGGGTCAAGAAAAAAACACAAAATTGAATTATCCGCAAAAAAAAATGTTGGCCTTGCACATGGTTTTAAAACCATGTGCAAGGCATTCTAAACAACCCATGGTTTTATTGTACATGGTTTAGGAGGCTTTGCACATGGTTTTTAAACCATGTGCAAGGCCTCCTAAACAACCCGTGGTTTCATTGTACATGGTTTAGGAGGGCCTTGCAAATGGTTTTAAGACCATGTGCAAGGCCTCCTAAACAACCCATGAATGTAGGAGGGCCTTGCATATGGTTTTAAAACCATGTGTGGGGAAATGATGCAATGTTCGTTCCTAACAAAATAAAAAATAATAATAAAATTATATGTGGACCTTAAATAAAAAGATGTGTCTTTTGGTTTGAAGCAAATCAATGGATACCTAAGAAGAGGTTTGCACCTTGATAGATTTGATCCATCTCGGTGCTTGATAGAGCCTAGGATTTGGATCTACGCTGGTATAATTCCAAGTAATGATAACTGTTGCACTAATGCTCATGTATGTCTAGTTTCTGTATTCTTAATTAAATATGTGTGTCAAGTAAAAGAAAAGAAAATATGTATGTAAGTTATACCATGGTCGCAAATGGACATATAATTGTACATATAGAAGAACATTGAAAATGTCACAAATGCACAAATACCATTTGTGAGACTTATGAATTAAGAGGAACAAACTTGAGCATGAAAGTCCCATAAAGAATATGGTATGTGATACAATATTTGTAAAGCAAATATAAGTAATGAACTGATGCATGTAAAAGTCTTACAAGGACGTTGGCATATGTGTGTCAAACACTACAGAAAGATGAATTACGGAAAGTGGAACACCAACACATATCATAACTTGTTGAAAATTCAATCCAGTGGGGCGTTATCCAAAGTTAAGGAACTTCACCAAGTGGACACATATCTTTAGTCAAACGGATTATAAATAAGCAAGAGATGGATGAGGTGAAGTAAGCTTGTGAAGAATTAAGATCTGAGATAACTATTTGGAGAAGCTTCATAATTATTTGGGGTATCAATGGCTTGTTGATTGCAGAGAGTATCTTTATGTAGTGGAGCCAGATTGTGCAACTAAGTTAGTGATGAACAATGAATAAGTGCACTAATGAAGTAGATACACATATTATGGATGTGCAAAGTTCTTTCTCAGTAAATATGCAGATCACAGAACAACAAGTGTGACTAGGACAAAACATCTGTTCAGACGCAGAATGCAGATCATCTAAAAGGACACAGACATAGTAGATATCGCACATTGTATTTTTGGAAACTGTATGTTCAGGCACTGAGACTCAGATGAAGATAGAAGAATTTATAATAGTTGCAATATTTCTATATTTGTAGTTTTTCCATACAATTGTATTTCATATTAGGGAGGTCGGATGGGGAAAGGAGAAGGGGGTCATAGCCTCCTTCCAGTTGGTGCTAGAGAATACGATTAGGGTGTTGGTGCATCCTTTCTATTGGTGTAGATAAAAATTAGGGGGGCTTAGCCTCCTTCCTGTTGGTGCTGGAGAACAAACAAAAGTTGGTGCTTCCATAACCGGAGAGCGTAGTTATCCACAGGTTAGACCTTGAAGCCACAAGTCGTAGTTTACGCAGTTGGACTGATATATATTTAGGCCGGTGCTTGAAGATCGTGATTTGGTGCTCACATAGATTGAAGTTTTTGTAGGTTGGTGCTAGTAGCCCACATATTGTATTTCGGGATCATGTCAACACCTAAAATGAGTGGGTTCTTATGTTTGGAAATTGTAATCTCCCACTGATGTAATTATATATATATATATATACACACACACACACACAATTATTCTCAAGTATTAGTGTGGTATTCTGATTATTCTTGTGGATGCTGAAAACTCTTGATTTCTGAACATATGCATAAGTTAAAATTAGACATATATGCACAATTACTGGTTCACCCCCCTCTCAGTAATAAGATAAATCCAACATAGGGTATGAAAACTCTTGCATGTGCAATCATCCTTCTACATAACATAAACATAAGTGTGGTTAGGATCCCCTAAGACATATGTCATAATGGGTCCATCCCATGAAGCATTGAATACCAATCTAGGGCACAAATGGACCAACATGATGGGGGACTTCCACCCATCAAGGGGTAGTATTCAAAGAAACTAAGTCGATACTCTTTGGAATGAAAACCAAAAGGACCTTCCATCACCAGACAATTAGTCTTGATCCTCGCTAAACCAACACTTTTACATAAACAATCATAGACTTGGCCTCTTATAATGGAAAAAATACCACTTCAATCTAGTATACACTGAAAGGCATGCTGCAGACGATATGAAGCATAACTAATGGCTCCAATTGCAAGACATGCACTCTTCTTGGTAGTGTATGAAAAACCCATAGAATTTCCTAGAACCTGTAGAACTACACAATCATCTAACAACAACTATGTCAAATGCATTGGAGGAAAACACTTATTTCTTGCCTTGTTCAAATAAAAATGAAATGATATAAATGAAAGTGTAAAGAATGAGTAAAAGTAAATGCAAAAACAAAATGAAGCTAAATATACTATGCAACCTACCTCCCTACTCTAAGAATAGTGAGAGAAATAATTCAAGTGAAATCATACCACCAGTGAAGCCACCTTAGCATATCATTCATGTTAGGGATTCTTCATTTGTATTTGGACATAGTTCAAGACAAAACCACATCAATGGTGAGCTAAGAAGTTGTCATTACCTTGATCAGAATGGGGTTGGAAGAATGGAAAAGGTCTTGAACCTAGATGCCTTTATATTTTTTCCAAGAAGAAGGGATCCTTTCACATTCCCCTTCTATCCAAGCTTGGACAAGGTTCAAGTACAACCACTATCATCATAATACTACTCATTGATCTCTGTTTGTTGCCCCAAATGATCCTCAAAATGAGCAAGGAACCCTGCATAATGAGGATGAAACAATCTGCGGTGTTGTTCATAAACATGTGCATCTTCTTGTCATCATTAAAAATATGCCAATATTTAGAGCTATGAGGGACTAAAGGTCTGAAAATTACTTGTACTATTCATGATTCTAGAATGGACTTGGAAGGTTAAACAACTAAAGAAGATACTACTAGGAAATCAACCAACTGATTCTAACCTATGGGAACCACTTGCAAAGATGAGGCATTGAAATTTTCCGTGGCCAATCTCACTGCATCCATGTACCCTTTAAACCTTTGATTTTTACATGCAAACTTTCCTTTGACTACACCTATACTTAACTGAAACTTGATCTTGTTGAAGTTCATTATCCAAAATTCAACAATACTGGTGGTGAAGGTATTATAGGACCTGATATCTTTTTGAAATCCTATTGTTTTATTCCCTAAATCTTTTTGGTCCTCTTCACAGTGTCTTCTCATGTGTATTGGATATTTCAAAAGAGGACTTCAATTTTTTGATGTCCAAAATCGACACCAATCCCTGAATAACATGGATGAAAGTGTTGATTATGAATAAACCTAAGAAAGGGTAAACCTTTAAGTTCTACAATAGAAACCTTCATATGCAACCCTATTTCATCATCAATGGTGAGCAAGAATGGGTGAACCAAATCGCAAGGATCCTCATCAAAAATCAGTTCTCCAATTTCTTCAAAATTTACACTTCCCTTGTTAGAAGAATTATATATGGGTTCTTGTGAGAGCTGAGTATATTGACTCTAGTGATGGCTCTCCCATCTTGTTTTCTGCTATATGCAAATCATGCTAGTCATCATAAAGGAAAAATATGTTCAACTCTAATTCACAACGATGGAGGAACTAAAGTATCTTGGTTCATGACTCTAGTGATGGCTCTCCCATCATGTTTTCTGCTATATGCAAAATCACGTCACTCATCGGAAAAAAAACATTATGTTCAACTCCAATTCACATTGATGGAGAAACTAAAGGGAAATAAAATTGGTGGAAAAACTGGTAATTCCAAGGTGCAAAACCTCCTTATTCAATGTGAATTGCCTCATAAGACTATGCACAAATGCATGGTTATATATGTATTTGGCGAGGTTGTCATGCCAATCAATGGTTTCCTTTGTGAGTTTGTCGACATTCTCAAGCATCCAATAGATGCAATGGACAACACTTATAGTACAACACAATGTTTGGTGCCTCTCCATTAGCAACTTGTTGATGGTCACATAATTAGCACCATTATAGTGACTACTTGCACCACATGCTATACACCTGTTGAATTTTCAGCATTAGCATAAACTTTAAAAATTTGTAGATAAACGTAAATAGATTAGCTGTGCAGTAAAAACATATTCATCACATCAGCACACATGGACACAATATTTTTCACTGGGGAAAATTTCAAAGGACAAAAACCCCAAAAGCATTAATAGCTCATCTCATAAATGAGATGGCTTAAGAAATTCTTCAAAAAGTTCCTCAAATCCAGATCTGGATTTTGACCACAGTAACTGTAAAATTCATCAGTAAAAATCAGACTGATAATTTTACCCACAATTTCCAGAATTACAGAAAATTACCAATTTAGGGTTTTCTCAGAAAAACTGAAATTTTCTCTCTCTTGCCCAAAAATATCAGACTATTGAAAACTGCCTGAAAATATCAGACTGCTGAAAACTGCCTGAAAATATCAAACTGTCTGAAAACTGACCAAAAATATCAGACTGCCCAAAAATATCAGCATGCTGAAAACTGCCCAAAAATATTAGACTGCTGAAAACTGCCCAAAAATATCAGACTGCTGAAAACTCTCCGAAAATATCAGACTGTTGAAAACTACCCAAAAAATGGAATGTTGAAGATAGCTGTGCAAAAATGCTGAAGATGGACTTTGTTGATAAAACCCTAGCTGAGGGTTTGAACATAAGATAGTCTTCTTCACATGTGAGAGCAAAAGTGTGTGTAGAAAATGAGAAGGCATGATCTTCTTTTATAGCCTTTGTTCACCTATAAGTGGACAAGATTATGAAAAATAAAAATAATAATATTTTTATTCTTTTCCTAATTTCACTTTCACTTTTACGAAAAAAGGTACTTTTATATTTTCCTTTGACTTTTATAAGAAGTCCTTTAATTAGGAAAAATAAAAATAATAATATTTTTATTCTTTTCCTAATTTCACTTTCACTTTTACCAAAAATGTACTTTTATTTTTTACTTTGACTTTTATAAGAAGTCCTTCTTTAATTTTGTTTTCCACTTGTGGTCCTTTTAGGTGGACAAGATTAGGAAAGATAAAAATAATAATATTTTTATTCTTTTCTTGATTTCACTTTCACTTTTACCAAAAAAGTACTTTTATTTGTTTTCTTTGACTTTTGACTTTGTCTTTTTACCAAGTGCCCCTGTGGTCATTACCTGTGGTACTTTTTTATTTCAAAAGTACATCATCATAAACCAAGAGAGTTATTAATGTTTTTATCTCACACACTGTGTGACACCTAGATTTGGTACTAGGGTAACTTAACCAAGGGTAGCTAATCCTTGGAGAAGCACACCAAGCCCATAGATCAAGGGTCAAAGTGCCACACACATGCCCATACCCAGTCTAGGGCTTACAGTGTCTTCATTCTCCCAGAGAATGGCTACTCAGAACTAAGTTGAGTCTACCAGTCCCATACTGGTCTACATCGTGGTCCCGAACCAGATGTCTACTCAACACAAGGTTGAGTCTACCCAGGGCATATCTGGGTTTATATCATGGTCCCAGACCAGATATCTACTATTCAACAGAATGGTCACTCAACACTGGGTTGAGTCTTCGCCATGGTCCCGAACTAGGTGGTCCCATTCTCCGAAGAGAAGGGCTCTTGATGCTACTTAGAAAATCAATGCACAAATGCATGGTTATATATGTATTTCGTGAGGTTATCATGCCAATCAATGGTTTCCTTTGTGAGTTTGTCGACATTCTCAAGCATCCAATAGATGCATTGGACAACACTTATAGTACAACACAATGTTTGGTGCCTCTCCATTAGCAACTTGTTGATGGTCACATAATTAACACCATTATAGTGACTACTTACACCACATGCTACACACCTCCTTCTATGACAAATTCATCCAATAATTCATATAACAATGTTGCATCTTTAATATATGTTGATGCATCAACATATTTCATAAACATTGTACGCTTAAGACAACATACCAATAAATTAAGAAGATTCCTACCCTTCCTATCAAATATCCGTGTGTAGCTAGTGGCCTCCCATGACTTTCTTAGATCTTCCAATGTTGTTCCTATATAGATCTCTTCCTTTGAAGGAGTGGACATCGTAAATTATCATAGGTGGGAGATTTATACCTTGGGACAATAATAGTGGCAACATTAAATACACTATATTGCAACAATTTGGTCTTGGGAATGATCAAAGGTATGTTGCTCTAAGTAAATTCCTCACCACAAACTATTTACTTCTTCCTTCTCATTTTTATAACCATTGATATAATGGAAGGTAATGACCCTTCTCTTCTTCTTGGAACAAAGAAAGGTGAATTCCTCATAGAAGTTGAACCCATGGATTCCTTCTCACTATACCTAGTCTTAGATATCCTTGAGGTTTTGAAGGATATAACAATTCCTCTAGCAACAATTTCATGTTTTTGAGCCATTACCTCTATATTCTTTCTATTCAACTCATGAGGGATGGAGGTTCAAGGCCCATGGTAGGAAACCAAAAAAAACCTCTTATCTTTAATCCAAGCAACATGTTGAATGAAAGCGCAAAGAGTCCCAAGATCAAAGAAAAAAGGGAATTGGTGTTACATGTTGAAGAGGAAGAACATGTAAATGGGGAATTCTCAGAGGATATTATACCCACAACAATTGCAGGTTTGAGTAATAATGACAAATCAACAAGAAAAAAGGAAGGTGTCAGGATTACACATGATGATCCTATAGTAGAGCAACATTACATATTGTTATAAACAATTTGGCATAGAGACTCCCATGATTGTGGATAATATAGAGGGGGAAGTCTAAGTAGTAGGAAAGGAAGAAAGGAAAACAAGTTAAAATCCCTTGAAGTGTTGAAGAATCCATTAAAGAATCACCTAGAGCAGTAATCATGTGTCCACTTGTAGAAGTATTGAAGAGTCTTGAAAGAGCCTTGCCATAAGTTTATATAAATCCAAGTGGTCCCCTTAAGGAATACTTGTTAAGCATGGCCCTCATGGGATGAGATAAAATGAGGTTGTTTCCACATGCCCACTTTGAGTTGTACAAAAATGGAACAAGCCCCTAAAGCCATTAAAGATGCCCCTAAATCCATGATGATGTGAAGTTTAAAGAATCCCATCAAGTGATGATTATGTGTCCATGTAACCATGATGAAGTGAAATTTGAAGAAGTCGTGAAGCCTCTTGATAAATCCATGAAGCCATAAAGTAAATACCTAAAGCAAATTGAAGAATCCTGTGAAGCAATGAAGAAGCCCCTAAAGCAATGGAGATATGACCACTTGGATTTCCTTGATGAATCCATGCAGTGGTCAAGAAGACAAGTCAAAGCCCCTTGATAAAGCCATGAAGTGGTCAAGAAGACAAGTCAAGGCCCCTTGATGAAGCCATGAAGTGGTCACTGACCCATTGAAGAAGCCCTTAAGATGTGGAAGACAAAATTAACGATAAGTTATAGGTTGGCCCTAAGGTGAATTAAATAATGACTTGGAAAGGTATAAATACACTAGAGCATTTCATTTGTAGCATCCAACTTCTTCATCTCTTATGCACAATTTCAAGGAGGATAAGAGTGCAATTTTGAGGAGGATCAAATGAGAAAATTTTAGGCATGATCTAGAGTTTCTTAGTGAATATCTTGAAGGTGCATCTCTCTCTATAATTCATTAGGGTTTCTCTTGTGAAGGAACATGTTTCTATGGACTAGGGTTTCTCGTGAAGGAACATGTTTCTCATGGACTAGGGTTCATCTTGTGATCTTGGAAAAGGTATAGATATTGCACATGTATTAGGGTTTCTCTCTTGGTGAAGATCTTGCACATGTATTAGGGTTTGTTTTGTGAATATCTTGCAGATGAATTAGGGTTTCTTTCTATCATGGTGATGTTCTTGGCATACATTATGGTGATGGAATAGATTATGGTGATATTGGCATATATTATGGTGATGTTATTGCAATAGATTATGGTGATGTTATTTCCATAGATTATTGTGATGTTATTAGTGTGGATTATGGTGATGTTACTATCATGATTTAGGGTTCCTCTCTTGGAATTCCCTAGGGTTTGAAGAAGAAAACAAATGAAGTTTATGGATGATTGTTTCTAGGGTTTGATTACATACTTGAGAGGCATATTTTTGGTCCTCTGCTTGAACGTATTATTGCAGATGTGAAGGGCTAGTTTGCTGCAGATTTGAAGGTTATATTGCACACATGTTTTGGTATTCTTCATGAAGGGTTTGATTGTGCATTTGTAGAGCATTTCATAAGTCTTATTTGCAGGATTTGGAGGACATGTTTGAGGAATATTTTGATGCATATTTGAGGGTTGTTTTGACACCTTTCTAAGGATAGATCTTATGATGTTATTAACAGGTTTGAGGTAGATTTGAGGCATATTTGAAGGTAGGCACATAGGCAAGTTTTAATGCATATTTGGAAGAGATATTTTGGTATTCTTCATGAAGGATTCAATTGCACATTTGAAGGACACATTTCAGCCTTGTTTATGAAGATTTGGAAGACACGTTTTGGACTTATTCATGAAGGACTTAATTGTAGGTTTGAAGGACACATTTAATCCTTGTTTATGAATATTTGGAAGACATCTTTTGGTATTCTTCAGGAAGGACTTAATTGTGGATTTAAAGGACACATTTTATCCTTGTTTATGAAGATGTGGAAAACATAGTTTGGTCTTGAACAAGAGGGTTTTGTTGTAGATTTAAAGACTATCTTGGAAGAAGTTGCTTGTAGATTTGGAGGATATATTTGAGGCATGTACAAGTTGACATGACAGTGCTAGTGACAATGACAATGTCAGTGAAAGTGATAGTGACAATGATAGTGATAATTATAGTGATGGAGACAATGACATTGAAAGTGTGAACATAGTGACAATGTGAAGATAGTGACAATGTGAAGACATTGATAGTGACAGATTGATATTCCTATACATATTAGGGTGGCAGGGTGGCTCTAGGGTAGGATGGTGCTTGTGATCTCAAGGAGTTAGTGCTTCCTTTTATTTGGTGTTGGAGAAATATGGTGGTAGGGTGGTGCTAGGGTGACTTGGAGCTCACTGAGGATTGGTGTCATCTCTACAGGTTGGATCTTATGCTTTAGGGAGTAGGTTCTTACTTCTAGTTGTAGCTAGTAAAGCTAAGCAGTTGTATCTTCCTTCTATGGGTTTCTAGGGAAATCAAGGAGTGGGTGATTCCTTCCAATGGGTGTTGGTAAATCATTTGACCGTAATCTTTGTTTTATATAAGAAAAGGATTTTGTGGTTTTCTCCCATTTGGGTTTCCATGTAAAATCTATTTTACAGTATGTATGGTTTAGGTGATGATGAATTCCATTGTTAATGGTTAATGTTTACATGATGTGATTAATATTTGAAATGGTAAAAAGTGGTCAATATGAATTCAACACCCCCACTCTTAGTATTGGTTATAGTTTTAACAAGGTTTTTCATTATAGCAATAGGTCCAAGTGGGAAAAAAGAGGTGTTCTAAAATGGATATGACAATCCTTACACACACAAACACCTCTACAAAGAAGAATATGAGTGTGACAATGTGTCATAATGATTTTCCTTAAGGGCACCAGACACCCATCGAAAGGGTAATGAAAAAACCCAAAAGACCATCACCTCCTGTAGGTGGAAATCAAGGGGACCTTCCATGACCTGATAAGGGGTATTTATCCTTAAAATCAACAGGCTTTACATAATATAGACCAAAAACTTGGCCTTTAAAAAGACAAAAGAAGCCCCTCACTCTGGTACATTTGTAAGGAACGCTTCATAAAATATGACACATAACAGAAGGTAAAAATATGATAATGTACATGATGTAAAAGACGAGATAAGAAACATGAAAAACAAGAGTATTACTAAGATTTATTCAAACTCATGTCAAACAAACTAAAAACTTAATAGAAAATGGCATAAAGATGTTAGTTATTGGATAAACCATTCGAAAATAGAAACATATTTCACTCTATGGAGTATTATACTATTAGTAATACTATCACATAAAAATTTAAGAAGAAAATCTATTGCAATGAAGAAATACAGTGATACATTTTTATAAAATGAACATGTAAGAGATTACCTAGAAAGAGTATAAGAATTCATCCTACTACAGAAGGGAGATGATAAAGGTTGATAATGTCTATTTTTATTATAATAATATGTAAAATAACTACCCAAATTATGAAGCTCCTCTTCTCTTTATCCCATTCATCTATAACTTATATAAGATAGGTGATTCAACTATCTCACCATAAAAAGTATATATGATTTTCTGCTTGTTTAAAATTGCATGTGTCCTTACTTGTGAAACCCCAAATGAAAAATGAGTGCCAAAGATATCTTCCAAATAAAACTTATCTTAAGTCCATAACCTTCCTTTGTAGCCAATTAATTAGGTGTTAATATTGTAAAAACGATTAGTTTGATGATGAACCTCCAACAATGTATTGTGGTTTTATTTTGTTGGAGATGATTGACAACCTTGCTTATGAATCTACTTGAGCTTGTTGATGTGTTACGGAAAAAGTTCCTATGGTTGGGGGTGGACCACAACAGATAGGATGAAACCAGAAATAAACCCATTTCAAAGCATGCTAAAAATATAAACAAAACTAACATTAAGGGATAAGAAGTGTACCTTATTCCGAACTTTCGAAGTAGATTCCCATTGAGCTTTCAATCAAACTTGTCTCTACACATTGTCTTCAACAACAACAAGATATACAAGCATGATATATAAAAGTTTTAGAGTCTTATATAACATATTTGATTCCAACATGTAAATAGAGTAATTACATCCATGGATAAAAATATTCATAGTTACACATGTAACGGATGACAAACGAATATTTCTATTAATATGAACAAAGAAAGAAATGAAAACCTATGTCGACACCTCATCGAAATCGAGAAATCGACTCCTTCCACCTGGGCCTCCACCACTTCAATCCTCCATACAAAGGAAAGATCACAGAGATAAATTCAATCTTGGGGAATAGAACTAATGGTTGCTTAAAGGACAAAGGGATGCAGACTCGAGCAATTAAGAATGGGGTACAATTTCACTATAATATATTTTCTCTCCAAAGTTCTCCTCCTTTAATTTTTCATAGTAGCTCAATATATAGCCCATAAATGGGAAGTGAAGGGTCGAATCAAAGTGTTTCTCGACATATGGAAGGACGAGGATCAAGTCATTTGTTACTTGATGGGGAAAACTCCATTTTTTATTTATTTTTGAGGGTAATTCTCGATGTAAGTAGGAGATGATGGTGCAAGCTGCGTATATGCGGGTTGTAAACTTGTGACTCGTGTATATATATATATATATTGAAAATTTTCTTTTTATGGGTTCCACTAGAGCATCAAGGTAATGGTGAGCAAATGGGATAAAATGAGTCTACATAGGGACATGGATAGGCCATCAAAGCATGATGTATCAAGTGTGGAAAATCATGCTATAACATATGCCCCCTAATGTGTGAGGTCAGATGGATACACAATGGCCAAAATACATTATAATAGTCTCAGGAGTGGAGTAATGAAGAGTCGGGTGGAAGAAACCGACCACTCATCAGTCTTAATACAATGATAGATCTCTACATATAATTGCAGATATGAAGTATACATAGCAGTCCCAAATACATAACAATACAATGGCCATGAATAGGTATAATAGACATATCTCATTATTGGTCATGACCACATACAATATACAGTGAATAAGGTCTCCATACTAAATGAAGACATTAAATGGTACACTGGAGTCTAGTCATGAGAGTTGAAATCTCATAGATACTTGTACAATCAAGGAGGTAACATATATAGAATGCCACCAAACTCAAAGGTCTTCTACACAAATCATCGCTAGTACATGTCCCATCATGCGAATAAAGGTGTTGAAGTCAAACATGATGGACCATCGTCTGATTACCGTTCATTGATGTATACCGTTAATAGACGCAAGATATCCCACTGATAATGATAATGGGAATCAAGGTACATAGTGAAAACAAACAAGTGTGAATAAATGTGTTGAGGTCAAACACTTGAGAGAATCCATTGATCAGGGGACATTAGTGTATTCCCAAATCTGTAGGTGGTGAGTGAACCTTCCACTGATGATTGCAAGTCTCAAGGCACTCAATGAACTCTAGATCCCTATTCCAAGACAAATGATCTAAAGTAGATGGAATGGAATCTGCTGGAAGGAGGGAATCCATCAACCAACCCGAGGTACATAGCAAAACTGGATAATTTGGAAGAACTCGGATGAAGAAGATGTGCACAAACTAGTAACAAATGTATCGGGAATGATCCACATGCATAGATAAGATAACTAAGGAATGGCCAACTCAGGCTCAAACTTCCTTCAAAGAAGAGCAGAAGGAAGATGAAGACTCATAGGAAACATAGACTCAAAATGCATACTGGGACAACTATGTGACACATGAGGCATCAACAGAGGTTTCAATATAGGGACTGGAAGCATAACCATTCGGTGGAGAAAAATTCAGAAGAGAAAGTGCATACCATACCATGAAATTTTTACCATACCATTTGGTTTTTTACCAACAATAGTGCATTTGGAGCTAGTTGGACCTTGAAATTTCAAATCAAGAATCTGGGAGATACTAGTCACAAAATCCATAGTCCTCAGGACCAGGTAATTCATATTCACATTCTCTATGCATTCAATGTATTAATTTTGATTTTTAGTGGTGAATTTTCAAGCATGGAGCTCCCAAAGATAGGAATCTCAACCCACACCAGTCATAGTTCATCGGGTTGTGTATAGGGATGGATGTACATGGGAAAAGCAAATATTTCCCACGTACATACACACATGTCATAAGAAACAATATTGTATGTGGCATTGGATGTCAAAATAAAAGGTGAAAACTCACAATTTTTTGTTTTTTATTGGTAGGATGGTTTTGGAATGGAGAGGACATGAGCATGAATATGTTGATAAGGAAGTTCTTGGTGATATAAATGCTCAATAAGCCTTAAGGAGGTGTGGTTTGTATAAATTTTGGAACCTTGGGGGTTTTATGGTCAAACCAAGACTCCTACATATGTTTGTAGATTACTGGGATCTAGACATAGAGGTCTTTTGGATGGTATGCCATTGAGACTAGAAGTAGAGAACATCTACTTCATCACAGGACTATCCCGTCGAGGTGAGGCAGTGAACCTATAGGCTCGTGGAGTAGGCAGAGGACTCACTATTAAGGAGTACATAGCTGTATATTGCATTCCTGACCCAAAACATATCAGAATTCAAGTTTCGGTGAATGTTATCATTAGTATTAGTGTCAAAGTGATAGTTCTAGTATGGATAGAATAACGGGGTTGGTATCGCTTCATCAAGCATCACGACCTCTCATGTTCTACTTGGTAGAGTGCATGAGACCTATAGTATATGACTAGAGAACATCACTATTGAGCACCATGAAACAATGATTGACCAGCTGCAAGCTAGGTATAATAAAAGACTTTGGTTATGCCAGCATTTTGAGCACTTTCTTTTTTGAGAGGGTACCGAGTCTTAGCCCTAAAGTTGAGGTCCCTCCTCATAGTCTACAGATTCCAGCCCAGACACGCTGGACGAAGGTGATGGAGAGGTTAGGGGGAGGTAGGGCACCCACTCCTTTCCCACCTGACTTCTTCCACTAGTGGTGGTGACAGATCATCGCCATAGATGACTATCCCTATGTAGAGATCAACCTCCATGGAGATCCAGACATGCCACTGCCACCAGGGTATGTATACAGAGATATAGGTAAGATCCCACTTGTTTTTTTTGAATTATTTGTTTTTTTGTATTTTTGATATATATGGAAATCAAAAACCTGTATTTGGTGGTATCAAGTACTAACATTAAGTTTATGTGTAAAGACGTAGGTCTGTGACAACCAGATGGTTTCCCTCGACATTGGTGGAGGGGACGAGGTGATGAGATGATCGACATTGATGCTGAGTGTACGCTGTAAAACATACATGGAAACATTACTCGATTGACACAGTACATGATACCCATGGTGTAAGGCAATGAATTTCCCGAAGCTATGCAGAGGCATGTAGTTGGGGTACCCCATCCATGGGTTAGGCATTTAATTAGGTGGTTAGCCAATGGTGTTGTGTGTTATGATAATCATCACCTAGGACCACATGCATAGATTCCTAGATAGACATTTTGTATCGACCATGTATATTTCGGTAGATTGAAGCCCCATTTTTGTACTATGACACCATTTTTGAGCTCTATTTGGAAATAAAATCTTATAGTGATCAGTTTGATATATTTACACGTGTTTAAATCTAAATGTTTTTAATGTTCATGCTTCTTTATTTATGTGACAAATACCAATCTAAAATGTAATTTGGCATATGAATCGACAATATGATTATAAAGTCTAGGTATATGAATGTATGCAATGTAATCAATATGCCGCTCCAACAATCTTATCTTTAAGAACCTTCGTAACAAAGTAGGATCCCTGATATCGTACAAACCATTTAACTGTGACACAACTAATTGTGAGTCAAAGAAAACATCAAGAGATCGAATACCATTGGAAATGACATCACGTAATAGTTCAGTCATGACACTATATTCAAAAACATTGTTTGATGATGGTTGGAGACACACACCTCTCGAAGACACCAAATGACCCTTAGGTGCATAGATAACCTAGGTAGTCGAAGCTAGGTTATGGGTGTGGCGACTGGCACCATCAGAGAATCCTAAATAGACCAAATACTCTGTCAACATCTTCCACCAAAAAGGAAGCATGCCAATAAACCTATAACAATACAAGGGAACCAAAAACAAACTACATAAAAAGTACAGTAATGTTATCACTCCAGGAAACTCCTCTAGGTTGTAGCTCGAGGATTCCTGGTAACTTACAATGTTTTTTAGGGTTTTCAGATATGGGTCAAGTCAGTCGACCTATGTAACCTTTCCACTCTCAAGGCATGCATCAGACTCACTCGTTTACAAGGCTTTTAGTTGCAATTTGTTCAAAAATTCGACTATAAGGTGTAGGGATGGAGAACTCACCAGGTTGGCAGACTTACACACATAACACATGCGTATAAATGGCTAAATCCTACTGAGGATGGTATTTATAAATCAAATATCACTAATAGACCAATAGGATGACAACTATCAGCTTTTTAATAAATCTGAAATTAGCCTGAATGCACATTCAGGCATAAACACAACAAAGAAAGAGATGATGGCTGAATAGATCACAACAAAAGAGCTTATACCATGAATAAGTAAAATGAGAAGCTTGAAAGTATTATTGGCTCCTAAATCCTCGAAGTTGAAGCTTTATTAATAAATTAATCATGGGCTTTATAGCCTTCTACAAAAATTACAGATCCTGAAAATCCGATCTGTTTACACCAAAAAAATAATTGAAAGTGATAGTTTTTCCAAATTAGGGATTCAAACCCTTGCTAACTATTTGTTTATCTACTGTGAAGATCTAGTTCACAGAGCGATCTTTTAATGACTGAAGTGGTCGCTGATCATCCCCACTACTGGTTCAATATGAAATTGCCGCCAGCAACTAGTGTATCGGCATTTAACTGAAGTGTTTTTTCTTGTTTAGTTCGCTGGATTTTTTGTCTTGTCGCCACAATTGCCGATTGAAAGTTCTGTCTTCTAGCACATTGGTGCCCTAGACCGGAGCGCTGCCGTTGTTTCGGAGGTGGAACGAACTAAATTTACCGCTGCCGAAAATTGATTGATGATGTTGGAATCGGAGCTTTAGTCCTCTGTGCCGCCGACACTGCAGAGGAGCTTCATTGTGAACTTGCCGATCCGTAGTCTGTATGTCTTCTGATCGCCGATGATCTTCTATTGTCACGCTTTCGGAAGCTTTTTCATTTAGCGGAAGCCGTATTCTTTTTTTCTTCCGCCTGTGCGGCTACCCCTTGAACTATCTTGCCGACAGCTAGTGATTCTGAGTTTCGACGCCGAAGTTTTCATCTGCTCGTGGACCCCGTAGTTTATATATCTTCCACCCTTTCTGTTCTTTAGTGGACTAACTCGCCGACGGTTAGTGCTTTCAAGTTTCGATGCCGAAGTTTTCATCTGCTCGTGGAACCCATAGTCTGTCTTTCTTCCACCATTGCGGCTCCGTAGTGAACTAAGACTCCGCAACGTCGGCGATCTGAACTCAAAACTTCTTACCATCAGAGCTTTTAATCCCTCTATTATCCGCAGTGGCGAAACTTTTAGCCACTACCTTCTCCGCAGTGGCGGAAATTTTAGTCACTATATTCTCCGATCACTATTTAAGAATGTTCCGATGGCAATAAAAAGTTTAGTAATACACCTTACCGCCGAAGGGGTCTTCCACTTGTTATTTATCTTCCATCTTTTGGTGGCTAATGAGATGTTCTAATCCTTACCCAAGCCATCGAAGCTACAACTTTGTGAAATTTGCATAAAAAATAGAGGCTTTCAAAATAGTTAGTGACATTCATATTCCTCATTGCGTGAATTAAATTCTTCCTACGAAAATAAATTATATTGGGTGATAACAAGTAATATACAAGATGTTAGCCTCGACTGAAGGTCAGGCTTAGTATTTCTTATGATAGAGCCCATTTCTAGGCTGCAACAAGGAATTTCCTTCATAATATTCTATGTCATAGGCCCCTTTCTCTAGGACACGTTTCACCACGTAAGGCCCATGCCACATGGGGTTAAATTTACCCGCCCCTAAGGGTTCACTAGCTTGATCATACAATAGGACCAAGTCACCTTCACTAAATCGATGGGGACAAAAGACTTATCATATTGATCCTTAACACAACACTTATTTGTCCCTAGAGCCACTACAACATCCTGAAGTTGCTCATCTAGGTGCTCTAAGTGGACCAAACATTCCTCTAACTCATAAGTGTTAGGAACAAATTCTATGGCTAGATTCAATGAAGGAATTTCGCATTCAATCGACAAGACCGACTCCACTCCATGCACTAATTGATATGGAGAAAACCCGGTGGCAGTATTAACTGCGGTTCGGTAAGCTCACAGAGAAGGGTAAAGCATAATGTTCCAGTTCATTTTGCTTTGCATGACGGTTCTTTATAGAATGGACTTAAGGGACTTGTTAACAACTTCAACCTGGCCATTCACTTGAGGGTAGTAAGAAGAAAAGCGTTCTTTCTTATACCCTGGTTTCAAGGCTAATTCCACCATCATCTTGTTTTGAAAGTGCCTTCCATGGTCAGTGACAAGATCCTTTAGGATTCTGAACTGAGTGATAATCTAATTGAATACAAAATGAGCTGCCATCTCACCATCGGATTTAATTGTAGGCATAGCCTCTTCCCATTTCATGAAGTAGTCCATGGACACTATAATGTGATGGTGCCCCCTAGCCAAAGATGGGTTGCAATCCATAAAGTCTACCCCCCACATAGTGAAGGGACCGACGATGATAATTGGATGTAACGGGGCAGGATGCGAACACATATTCTGTGCAAACACCTAGAAAGGGTAGCATTTCTTGATCACATTAACACAATATTTGAAGATCAATGACCAATAGTAAACTTCTCTAAGGATTTTTTGGGCTGCAAAAAGGCCAGATAAATGACCCCCACACGCCCCACCATGGAAATAATTCATCACAACCTCAATCTCATCATGAGTCAAACACCGACGCAAAATGGAATCCACCCCATGGCGATACAATGTGTCACCGAGAATGAGGTAATTTTTTGAATTATGACGTAAGCACCGACGTTCATCCCTCGCAAGGTGAGGGGGAATCTTCAAAGTATAAAGATAGATGATAATATATCTATACTAAGGGTCCGAATATGAAAGGAGAAAGATATGTTCATCCAAAAATGAATCCTCATGAACCTCATCTTTATCCAGATTAAGGAGATCTTACATGAGCTTCGCAAAAATTAACGAATTCTTTGATTTTGCAAAAACAAATTCGAGGTCGGATTATTGCAAAATAATAATCCATTTATTGTATTTCTCCTATCATTCATCTAGTCAAGAAAAAATGAAATGGATTGATATGGGCTACGACCATAGTATGGCAAAGAAAGATATAATGTCTCAATCGTTGTAATGCATGAATAGTCCCTAAGGCCAATTTCTCGATGTGACTATATCAGAGTTCCACATCAATAATATTATGGCTAAGTTAGTAAATAACGTGCTCCTGGAGCTCATCATCCTCTTGAACCAGAACCATACCAATCATCTCTTGAGACGAGGCCACATATAACTAGAAATCACGACTATAATTAGGTGGACTAATGTAACAACTCAAAAATTCATAAATAATTTATTATTATTATTATTAATGGTCTATCTGCAAATGACATAAATGAATCCATACAATCTTTAACTTGTGTTTATTGTTTTATCTATTGAACATAATGACTCGATTACATCAACATTATTGTGCAACTTATTGTTATGAATGAAACTACTTTACTTGTCGTAAAGTTATGCAGGAAGATCATG
The DNA here is from genome assembly GCA_001517045.1 of Pseudotsuga menziesii. NCBI lineage: Eukaryota > Viridiplantae > Streptophyta > Pinopsida > Pinales > Pinaceae > Pseudotsuga > Pseudotsuga menziesii. Next base: position 239,065 of record LPNX010852476.1, on the reverse strand, counting down.
TTTTTAAAGAGCGTCAGCTACAGTTAATGTACTTGCTAGTTATGTTTTTAAGACACTTGTTAATTTTACTATGAAGCTAGGAGGATGGGTTATGGTCTTACTTAGCTTTGTAGCTAACACATAAACCATTTAGTCATTGTAGGCGCTTCGAGGAGGGGGTCTCACCTTACTAGGGCCACCACCAAGGGTCTAAACTAAAGATAGAAGGAAAGGACTGTAGCTAAACTTTGCAAAACAACCAATCCTAAGAAAAAATAACTATGCGCTGGACTATACCATAAGTTATACCAAGCATAATGAAAATGTAATGGAATAAAAGGTGACAAAAAACGGTGATAATCGAAAGGTTGATACATTAGAGTTTTGATTTTTGAATATCAAACACAGTGAAATTTAAGAGGCCACATGGTGGCCTTATGACCTCCAGCTGGAGAGAAGATGTGTCACATCGTAAACCCTAAGGGTTTAACGTGTCTCATTTTTTTGTTTTCGTGATGTATTGTTTTGCTTATGCACTGTGTGAGAGCCTTTAGCTCTCAACGTTGGTTTTGGTGTTGTCCTACAGGCTCTTGGTGTTGCCCGCAGGCTCTTGGATTTCCCTCAGCTCACGATACCCCAAGTTATGAGAGTGCACCCACCTTGGTCTCATATTGGTTTTTCGCTCTGCATTGCCTGATTGTATTTTAATTTTAAACAGTGGACTATTTAGAAAGCCTTCGTCGCCATTGTCGATTTTAGTAAGGTAAGTTTTCTCTAGTTCTTTTCATGTTTTCTTCTTTGTTGCTTTCAAAATACATTTCTTATTTATATTTGACATCTATGATGTTTCTTGCAGAAGTTTTGACCGTGGTTGCTGCAAAGAGTAAGGGCCGTTCTCCATGAAAGGCCATTTCTTTGGTAAGACCTATACCCGCACTCCTTGCTCATTGTGGCTTGAAGCTTTGTGGATTATGTGGCTATATCGCTCTGCATTTTATGGATTGGAATCCATCTCTACATTTTCCTTTTGTTGAACAACAAATGGTAAACCCTCCAGGGGTTTTGACCTACGACATTTTCCAGTTGTCTTTTTAAAATTATGCTTCCTTCGATGCTAGAGTCTGAAGAGGACCATTCTGTAATGTTTTAGTTTATTTATGCGTTTGGTCTCTTTACATAGTCTTGTATACAGAATGTTTTAAGGATGGAAGAACCAGCTCTGCTGGGGTTTTATGAACCTACGACTTCCTTCTCTTTGACTATCAATGAAATAGTTTTAACCTTTAGATGAATTGTATTGTTCTTTTAAACATATCCAACATTGTACCTTTATGCTTATATTTTGAAAAGAAAAAGGGGTCGTGAGGCCACTGTAATGTTAAGTTTGTAAAACAAAATGGATTCTGTAGATTGTGACTTTTTTTCATATAAGAAATCCCATGAGGGTTTTTACTACATTTTGTAAGTTAAGGCCATGAGGCCATTGCTTTGTTTAAATTATTTTTAACATACAATGTTGTTCTATCAAGAAAATTGTAGGTGAAGTCATAAGGTTTTTGCATTGATTGTGGAAGGAATAACGATTCTTGTATTCTAATTGTTATGTTTACTTGCAGACAACTTGCTATGTTGAGATTCGATCTATCCATTTAATCAATTAGTGATTTGGAAATTTCATTAATGTTAAGTAGATTTTAACCTTTGTTTTGACTGACAAGCCTCAGTAGGATTTGATCCGGTGGCCTATAAATACAAAACTTTTTTTCTTTAAAAGATTCTTAATGCAGTTTCTCTCTAAGGTTTAGTTTAATGTAGTTTTAATTTGTTGTTTTAAAACCCTAGCTTAATCTAAATAATAATTAAGCCGTGTGGCTAGACTGGAGTTATGGTTTATTAAAAAATAGAATAAGTCTGTTGGCCATATTATAGTATTATTGTGAAATAAATGTATCTATATATAGTTATACCTTGAATACTCTTTTCTTACGACTGTCGAACAATAGAGATAATGTATTTCTAGATTTAAAAGTTTTCTTATTACTAATAATGAAATTGGAAATCTATGGATTCTTGTTAAAGAGACCTTGTGAGGTTTTAATTGATTTTTGAGTAAATATTATTTGAGTCTTTTAACCCTAACCTATCTTCAATGAAAACCTAAGTATTTTGGCTGCAATAGAAATTTTCTACAATAGGCCTTTAATAAGGATAATAGCAGAAGAAACCTTTGAATCTTGGATAGAGAACTTGTGAATTTTATTAGTTACATATACTGTGTTATCCTAGATAAGTCTATCAACTAATAATAAGTGATACGAGTTACTTCTATTGCAAGGGTTACTTAGCAATGATTACAGTAACCTATGAATGTAATGAGATGAAGCTTTTAGGAAAACAATATTGTAAACTCAGAAAAATTGTTTAATATGAACAAACATTTCTACTATAATCTACCATTTTCCATTAACTTTATGGAAGGAAAAACTGTAGCATCCTTTACAATAGTACTCAGAACATAAGATCTTCCTAACCTATTTCACTTCAGTATTGATTACTTAGTTCAGACAAATCCATAATATTCTTAAATTTTTAATACAAATATGAAGTAATTTTACAAATAATAAATAAAACAACTTAGAACCTGGATAATTGCAGAAGGGGGACAAACACCCAAAGAAGTTGTTCCTCCCAACCGTCTCCTGAAAGCAACCAAGATCACTTGCTTTAGGACTGCCGAGCCTATTCATTGAACCACCAGGATGGAGAGGCTGTATAATAGACCACACAGAAAATATCTGCAACTTAACAAACTCACTAGTAGACTTAACTCTCAACAATTTCACTTTAGCCATCCCCTTATTGAATTCCTCTTGTGTGTCTGACTTTTCAGTTTGTAGCAATTCACAAGGGTCTAATCACTTGGAATTGAATGTAATGAGCCTCCTGCTCAATTCGATGGTATTTATAATATTTCCTAGGTCATTGGGTCAGTTTTGTAAATTAAATGAACCACCTGCTCAGTTCCTCTTCTCAGGGAACATGACCATAATTTTAGGGGTTTTTCCTCCTACAACAACTAGAAAGTGAAATGCTACTGCTGCCACTTGTCATTTATCCTTCTACAGCTGCTCATTTCTCCTAGTGGGTCAATGAACACTCTTCAATAGTCTTTTTGGGATAGGTGTCTCTCCTTTCTAATTTTTAAAATAAATAAATGTTCAATTACAGTCATCCTTGACTATCCTTGGTAATAAAAACTTTACAATAACTTTTAACATAATGTTTTCTTAAATAAATATATATATATATATATATTTTAATTATAGGTGGGTTACAACTAAGCATGGGGGATGATGCCAAGGATTTCTTAAGAGCATAGAAGGAATCCTAGGCTCTTTCATCCCATATGAACAGAGTATCTTTCTTCAACAAGCGCATAAATCCCTTCATCAAATTTGCATAATTGACAACAAATCGATGCAACAAATTAGCCATCCCTTGGAGACTTTGAAGGTGTCTAATTTTGCACGAGGGAGATAATCGTAATATTGCCTGAAGATTTAAAGGATCGTTCCTAATCCCCTCCTTAGACATGATAAACCCTAATAAACAACCAACCTTCACACAAAAGATGCACTTTTGAGGATCTAACTGAATTTGATAACGACAACATGAGAGTGAGAGTGGGTAGCTAAATTGAGTAGCTAAATTGTCTAGATAAAATTCAATAATACCTTTAAGGTCATGGCTCGCTGAAAAGTAGCTCCGATGTTTTTAAGGCCAAACTATATTTTACGGTACGCAAAAGTACCCCAAGGACAAATAAATGTAGTCTTGTGTTGATCCTCGAGTTTAATTTGTATTTCGTTATACCTTGAAAAGTTGTCCATAAATGAGAAAAATTCACTCCCAATGTATTAATCCAAAATATGATCAATGAATGGTGTGGGGAAATTATCTTTTAGGCAAGCCCTATTTAGGTCTCTAAAGTCAGTGCATACACGGATGGTCCCCTACTTTTAATCGACAAGAACGAGATTGGATGCCCATTTGGTTAAGGGAACCAAATAGATGAAGCCAAATTTGAGCAACTTCTCTATCTCATCCTTAATCACAGGTTCTTTACGAGGGTTCATTGCACGTAAGCGTTGTCGAACAGGTTTAGCATTTGGCTATGTTTTGATCTAATGTTCAACAATGCAAGGATTTATTCCTGCTATTTCATCATACAACCAAGCAAAGTCATTGCAAAATTATTTAAAGAGCTCGATGTATCTTTTGATTTAATCGGGCGAGCAATCAACACTGATGTAAACATTCTTGATTTTACCAGGAGTCCAAGAAATGTTGATAGGAATAGTAGGAGATAAATTTTTCTTGTTCCCTTTTGAAATATATGCCATGAGTTCCTAATGGGATCATGGGATGGCCAACATTCTCACTTAAGTTTTCCCTAAAGTCATCATGCTCGATTTGTTTGAGCTCAGAGAGGAAGTAAGATCGATGATGCATATCCTCCCAAGGTTTTTATAGATCAATCATGGCCTTGAGAATCGCTTCATATGAAGGAAAAATACCATCGAGGAAATCGTGTGAATATGACGATGCAACCGCCCAAGCAGGAAGTGCAAGGAGATCCTCCTCTTATTTTTGCGAAGAGGAAGGACCAAGGTCTACAACAAGATCAAGTGTAGCTTGATATGTAGTCTCTGCTACATACAACGAAATTTTCATCCTAGGAGGTTTAGCATCTTCATCTGAAGTGATTGGAGAAGGAAGAGTCCAAGGGTCATCCAAATTCATAGTGCAAAATGGGACTGAACTCAAAGGTGACGAATCACTACTAGGAGTAGAGATTTTAGCTAGAATTGGTGTTGAAATATTAAAAGTTTCCATCAATGACGGATACTTTTCGACACCAACATTCTCATTTATCGGCTAAGAATTATCAATGGTTGGGATGGTAGGTCTCGACAATGTAGATGAACTAAAATTATTGAATGAAAATTGATTGATCCTCACAATCCAATCCTCAAAAGGGAAGCACACTACTTGAAATATGGGTGCCATGATCACTTTCATAGTGTAAATCCAGGTATGGCCTAGTAAAATATTGTAGTTGAGGGGTGCATCAACCACCTCAACCTCTAACAACACTGTCTTCCCCTCAAAGTGGACTTGAAGGGAGGGAATAATGCCATGCAGAATAAATGAATGTCCATCAACTGTGACCAACACAGTCATATATTTGAACAACATGGGTGAGCCAAGGCCTTTCCAACAAGCCATAGACATCACAGAGGTCACAACGCATTCATCAACAACTATGCATTTGATAATGTTATTTAGACACTCCACATGGACTTGGAAAGCCACATGGTAAGGAAAGCGAGGTTGGACCTCATGGGTTTCAAATCTAACTATAGTGGAGGAATTAGGAACAACTACTCCAAGAGCAGACAATCATGCTTTCCTCTATGAAAGACAAGTATGAAGAATTTCAAGAGCTCACATCGCACAGGGAGTCTGCCTCAAATCCTCGACAATGGAATAATGTTGGGATACTTGGGAAATAGTATTGTGCCTCGAATTATTTAAGACTTGCTTAGGTATACCAGGTATAGTTTTAGGCTTATCAATATGCAAAGGAATTTTAGGAGGTGTAGGCTCCTTACCCATTTTGGGTTGTTACGAATCCTAATATTTTGAGCGAGTCACAAAATTAGTAGCTAACATCATGTTGATGCAACCGTGAACACCCCCCATGACCGATGGGTTTTGATTCCCACCATAACTACTTCTAGTGTCCATAGTCCTCGAAGCCATATTTTGGTTATGAGACAAAGGGTCAGTTAACACAACTAGGCTTTGTGCGATGTACTTCGAGGCATATTCAATACGAGGGCACACGTATGTGGTATGGTATTGCCCACAAAGTTTCTTGTCCCCACAACATTATCCACATTCTTTTCATCATTATGATTCTCCTTCCTATTCCCACCCCGTTTATTATTTCTTCCCTTTCTTCTATTCTTTTCGGGATGCTAGTTTCCTTTCTGGTCCGACGAATGCACTGAAACCACATCCATCCACTGGGTGAGAGTGGACGTGGTCGTAGGCTATTTGTTCATAGACTAGTTAATAGACATACTTCACATTTTATTTGTAACCTGGTCTATGACTTTGGTACTCATGGAGCCAACAATGCCATCGACATGTGTCCTAGGTTTGAACTGAAGGTCAAAGTTCGACTGTGGCGCATCAAGAATAGTTTCATATAGAATCCCCAAGTGAGCATAAATAAAATCCAACTACTGGGCCCTAACGATAGCCTGCTCCTAATTAGTCATTCCAAATGTTGAAACATACTTTGCAATGTATGGTAATACATATTTAATGAACCATTCCAATAAAACCTCAGGTGGAAAGTTGTCTTTGATGAACCTCTTTCGTCTGCGCTACTCTTGAATATGATCAGAGATGTGTGGCTTTATCTTTTTGAAATGTCGACAAGAGTTTTGTTCCAGCATCATAACGTACCAACAACTGAAAGTGGTTGAGAAAGGTTAAGGCTAAATCATTAAGCGTTTGATATGTGCCCTCAGGAAACTCTATCTACCATTTCATGACAGGACCCATGAGGCTGCGTTGAAACAATTGTAAACGAACAGAGTCATGGTTTAAAGAATTCAAAGAGAACCGTAAGTGGAAAGTAGTCACATCCTCTCCAAGGTTCTTACCATTCTTACCTTCGAACTTTAGAATGTCCGAAGGAAGTTTGGCAGGAACAACTGACCACATTCGATCATTAGATACTGGATTGTTGGCCAACTTCGAAAGGTTAGGTATATTTAAGGTAGCTACATAGGGGATTCTACGTTTTTCCATCAGATTCGATGCCCCCTGAAAGGATTGGTTCATATAGGGTTGATTCTGATAAAGTTCGTGGCCTTGAGCAATCGGATAATAGCTACCTCCCATATGGTCGATATAAGGTTGCACAAGGATCTAGTAATGAGGTATTCCTTGAGAAGGAGGCGTCATATAACCATAATTATAGGGCTGATAGGTCAGTTGACCCCTAGACATCTGGGGAGGTACATAACCTCTAGAGACAACAGCACCAACTAACGAGGGGAAAACATAGTTAAATGGAGAACCACTTCCCGAGGGGCTGTGTGGGATATAAGGAAGGTTCGACAGAAGAACAACATTTGAAGGAATCAACACGATAGATGATGGGACGTAATATGGAATGTAGGCTGTAGCCTCAACATTCATGTATCTACTATCACCCCCGTAAGAGTGAACACTGGTGTTGAGACCGAATGAGGGGAGTGAAAATCCTCGCGTAAATGGAGTAGAGGGTGGAATATGACCACTCCCAAATCTATGAGCAAGGTTAGGGGTTGTGGTGCCCCCCAGTCCAACACTAGGGTCCTCACTAGGACTGGTGGCGATTCATGGGATAGTAGTAGTGATATCTGACATGTCGAAAGTGGAAGGACTTGTGCTAGAGGGAGTAGTTTGAGTCTCAACACTCGACCTCCCCGAGGAAATTCCTATGGACAACTGTAAAATTTGACAGCTAGGTAAAATCATATAGCTGTAAAATATGGACACTGGTATGATGAATTGCACCTATGAGTAACTTCATGTCCAACTATCAAGCAACAATATTTTGTGCAATTGGATGGTTTTTCAAATAAAGAATAGATCTCAAAACATGTAATATTTTTCCTGCTTGCAACAACAAATCCCTCATGGGATATCAAATTCTTATATTGCTCTACTTAATTTTCTTAGCATTGGTGCGATTAAAGAAAACAATATGCACACTTCTTAGAACAAACATGGTTACCCACACAAGTGATCCAAGGAATTTCCTTTCTTTAGAATACAAATCCAAAAATCAAAAAATAAATTTTCAACCACATACAGAGAGTCCTTGTTTCAGTTCTGCAAGGGATAAAACTATCTCTAGTTGCAACATTTGCACATCATTACTTGCAGAAAATTCTAAATTGTTGCATCAAAGGAACCATTGAGCTTGATATCACTGTCTCTCAACTAATACCTCTATGAATTCATGAAATTTTAAGTTCCATAAATCACCAGTTTTTCCCCAAAAATGCTTCAATGTCTGTCTACGACTTCTGATGTAACAACCATATGCCTATCTACTCAAGTTGCTTTTGAGAGCTTGATTTGAATGGGTAGGTCAAATGTTGTTATCTTTCTATCAAGTCTTTCAACTCCACTTTTTCTTTTAAATTGATATCCAAGGAGCATGAAAAAAATACAACATCATCCAAACAATTTTATGTGGAGATGGATGAATTCATATGACCTATTGAGAGGGAGCATTTTGTGTATGGTGAATGGATCTGAATGGTTAATCCATAAATATATGACTATAGATGATCCTTGAAGTAGGTTGATTTTAGTGTGTTGGAAACATTAGTGGTTGTGGGGCTCTCTTTTCTACAAAGGGATGGTTGAGTTTCTCCTATTAGGAACAAGGAACCATTTATACTTGAACAACATTGATGAGTATTAATTAAAATCATGCTTTTTCCTATACATTCATGAGAATATTCCCTCCAAACACCAATTTGTGTTAAATTCTAAAATGCGTATTATTTATTTTGTCAAAGTCTATCTCTAGCAGTTAAGAGAATTCCACTACATTGACAATCCATTATTTGCATGTTGATTATGAGAAGAATTACTCTCTACCAGTATGTAACGTGTCAAGTCCACCCACATACTGATGCTCACAACTCATGGGCAAGTGTCGGTAGACATGAGACCATGTTCAATTTTACTAGCAAGGAATTCACATGAATGATTCTTGAGTCATCTATGCCCGAGAAGATCCCGAGCATTGGTTAGTAATCTAATAGAAAATTCGATTTTTAGCAAGTAGAAAATACTTCTGAATTATATTTACCACAAGGCTATAATTTTTCTAAAGCAATTATAAATATTGCCCTCATGTCCTTGTATAGAAGAGAGCCCCACATTAAGGAACTAAAGTTGCATTCTCCTATGCATCTTACTGGATAGCTAATGATGGCTGACTAATTTCTCTATTTACCATACACAGATCTACCGATGTTTAATTACTTGATATGCTATTCAAATTTTCGTATAATGTAGATTTTCTGACCATAGCAATTGTATTGAAATTTGGACTCTTTGTATCAAGTAGCTTGTAGCTTTGAAATATTTGTGGCACTATCAAAGGTCATGGAAAAAACTTTATAATTGAAACAATTGTTGTATTGGTCATTGTGTAGGACATATTTCGTTTAATTAAGAGTGTTTGATTTGCCATTATTTTAACTTGGCCTTCTCTTTTATATTTTTTTCCTTGAAAATTCTTGATTGTCTTCAACTATGAAAGTAAATATAAGATCAAATGCGGGATTATTTTTTGGGACGATTTTATCTTCGTAATTCACATCCGACATCTTACTAACCGAAATTGTTTGTTGTTAACAATATTTGGAGAAGTACTTTTTATTATATTTATGGTTGGAACTAGAAGGTAAGTTGATGTGAGAACAGGACAAAACAAGTTTAAATGGTAGAAATAATTTAATTAATGACGTAGTTCCCTAGAATTTCAGTAAGCTTGTACAAGCTAGAAGAAAAGCTTGTTCAAATAAAAGCAACAAATCTTCTGAAATATTGATTTTAGGCCCTAGATATCATCAAACGAGAGTTAATGATGCATGAATTTTACAAAAAAACTTAAGGTTGTTATGAATTTGGATGATTTCTTTAATCAAACGAAGAGAATAAAAGTCTTATGCAGCCCCCAACCAGAATGGAGAATTATGTAAGAAATTTAAATACAAACTTGTTACAAGAAATTTTATATTTTAATCTATTTCTAAATTTGAATAGAATGAAGTGCATTTATGGTTGACAACATGATCTTATTTTCTCAAGTAACAAATGTGATATTCATATGAGAAGCAATTTTTTTCTCCTTACAATTCATTTGAATTCTATCTTTTGTGGTGGAACAACCCATAATGTGGTTGGAAATATTCTCAAATTTAGTATTAAAAATACAACACACTGAATACTATGGATGGGACATTCTTTAACTTCATTATTAGAATAGATATTTATAGACCAAAATCTATTTGAATCATAACAACTAAATATAAGATAATATAATGGAGTAATTGTGGAAAATACAAGAAAAGAGCTTAACTTATGAGATACCACTCGTCTTTTTAGTTGGGAATATGAGATACCACTTGTCCTTTTGTTTTGGGAATTTTGATAGAAATATTGCAAGGGCCAATGCACATTATTAGATACAAACACTCTACAAAAGGTTCATTCATTATGTGTTTCTCTTGTTCTTTTCTTCATTTTAAATTGCCCTCTTTGATGTGCACTTTCTAATGCATGACATAATATCCTCCTTGACATGTATCTTCATGGATTAGAACTCTTACTTATATCCTTATGCTCTACATATCATTTTTTGGGTACTCGTGAGAAGCAATTACTCACACATTCCAAAAGAATTACTTAGTCACTATTTTAGAATCTTTGACTTACAACAACAATAGATGAAACCCAAGCAACATGAAAATTTGTAAACTAGTTGAGACATGACCACCACACATTGAATGTAAGCACCAAGTGTTAAACTTGATCATTCCAAGTTGCAGCCCATTGCATGCATGCTTTCTATTAGCACTCAAAATCACACCCAAGGTTATGGAAGGTGAACCCTGAGGCAACAAAATAACCACTTTAAGAAAGGGAGCTGGCTTCTCTATTTCTAGAGAGGGATCTTTCACAAATATATAACAAGGCCATATATAGACATGAAATGAAATCCAAATATTGTTGTGGTTGAAACAGAGTAAAGGTACATGGGCTATGGAGTCACAATTATCAAGAAACACAGAGAAATTTGCATGGGAAAATTCTGCAAAGGCAAGATAATAATTTGGTTACAGTCAATATGTTTTTGGTCTAGTGATAAGGAAGAAACGATGACAGTCCATTAACAAAGAGCACCAAATAGATGAATTTTGCGTTAATTTTGGTAGAAACAGTTTGTGAATATCTGAAACGATAGCGAGAGCATAACCAAGTATGAATTCTGAAAACTATCACACTCTTATCTCAGATATGAGAGAAAACATAATGGAAAGATTAACAAGAAGGACATGCAAATAAAGAAAAGAAAGCATAGACTATAACTGAGAAATATACATGAATCTTTGCATTCAAAGGCCAGCATTCAACTCTGCAACTTCCATTAAGGACAAGTCTCAAAATTACATAACACAAAAGTTTCACGGGTTTCAATCCCCTGAACTTCATGGGTTCCAACCCTTTCTTCCTCAGTTGAGGTTATACTTATAGTGTCTTAGACCCCCGAGAACAACCTCGAAACATGGTCAAAATTAGTTACAACTTGAGAAACAAACTTCTAACAAACTCTAATGTGGCGCATTTTCCATTAATAACATAAAACAAAAAATATGGGGGTCACGCGCATGCTGGATTAGTTGGAGAATTTGGACAGCAAGGACTCAGGTTTGCTTGTTGAAAATGACAGTTCAGAATATCTTCGAGCATTCTGCGATAGCCTCATTCGTGTATGCACCTTCACCTGTGAAAAAAATTCTAGACCATTAATCTTTACCTACTTAAACCCTGATCGTCCGATGATGTGGATCTTTAAGATTTCACAGATCTAAAAAGTGAATTTTTTCGTGCTAGTTGGATCAACGAAAACTATCATGACCATAGATCTAGATCGACCTTGATCTGAGACATCGAAACCTGCAAGCCCTTTAAACGATTCCATGGATTTGGAAAGTTATTTTCTTCGTTCCAATTAGATCAACAAGATCAATCCCCACTGTGGATCTGAGATCAGGGATGATCTGGACCGTTGAAAACCATGGGGTCTACCTGTTTCCGCATACCAGGAAGTCTAGTTAACTCGTGCACATGTTCCCTTATTTCACACCGTCGATCTTTTCAAGATTCATTTTGGGTCGTTGATATGGGGTTTGCGGGAAACGAAAAATGGCTTCTAACTTACCCTTTACGCCCCTTTCTCTTTGTTTTCCTTTTTCTTTCATTCCGCACCATTGATCGTCTGTAGAAAAAGTTCGGACCGCTGATCTGGTGGAAAACGGAAAGCAAACTTTCCACTTTTTGTAAAACATGATTCTGACTTTTCTACTTCCCCAGTTCTACTTCCGTCCTTCCGTTTCTCCCTGTAGCGAAAAGTGGATTGCAGAAAACAGGTTTTCAACATTTTTGCAACTAAAACCTTGCATTTCCGCTTCCGCACTTTTCCAGAAATCAGGAAGTAGAACTTAAACTTTTTATAAAATGTGATTCTATCCTTTCCGACCCCGGATTTCCGCTTCTGCCTTTCTTCCTCCGCACTTTTTCGGAAAGCAATAAGCGAAACTTCAATCTTTCGTGGAAGTGAATTTTGACTTTTACGCTTCCACCTTTCCTCTTTTGCACTTCTTGGAAAACAGAAAGTGGAACCTGGACTTTCAATTTTCTCATGCCCAAATACTTAAGTTTCCCTCTTTCCAATTTTCGCCCCTCTGGTTTCTTCCAGACCGTTGATCTTTGGCGATAATGCTCTGGACCGTTGATCTTGCGGATCACAGAATGCAGGACTTCAACCTTTCATGATTAATTTCTTTGAGTTTCTGCTTTCCGATCTCTTCCCCCTTGTTCTTTTCTAAGCCATTAATCTTTGGTGCAGAAACTCGGAGTCGTGGATCTTGATCACAGAAAGCAGAAAGCGGGACTTGAACTTTCCTATGGTCGAAACTTAGCATTTTTCACTTTTCGATCTCTGCCCTTTGTGCCTTTCCACACCATTAATCTGTGCGCAAGCTTTCCAAACCGTTGCATCTTCGGACTGTGGAAAGCGGAAGGAGGAAATTCTAATTCTTTACAACCAAACATTTGTATCTTTCACTCCTGGATTTCCGCTTCCGCCTTTCTGCTTCCTCTTTTAGCAGAAAACGGAAGACATTTTCCAACCTTCATGACTGCAATTCTACCTTTTCTGCCTCCGCCTTTCTGCTCTCGCCTTTTCTCTCTGCACCGTCGATCTTGGGCCGAAGCGTCCTGGGCTTTCGGATTTGGATCACGGAAGGCGAAAGCCAACTTTTCCACTTTTGTAACCAAAATTTAGTCTTATCCGCGCTTTCGCTTCCGATTTACTTTGGGCAGAAATGAGTTTTTAGCCTTTGATCTTCTACGCTGCGCATCTAGGCCGTCCATTTCCTGTCAACAATCAACTGATGGTGGATTCCTTCGTTTACATGCATTTCAAGGTAAAAAATCATAATTTTTATAAGTATTTGGCATTCTTAACTTAGAAATGTTCCTTCAAATGCCTACAGACCTTCATCAACAATCTTTAAGGTGCTATGATGTGAGAATTTACATACCTTATTCATCATTACACTATTTTATACCTCTCCAACTACTTAGCACAAATACAACGCTAACAAGTGGCTCCAACTAGGGATTATATCCTCCCTGCGAGACAACAAAGAACCCCATAGACCAGGTGCCAAATCCATTGGGTGGCTCCCAACCTTTCCTGAAATTCCCAACATGATCTAAAAACAAAAACTAAAATGATGGTGAAACCAATCTGAAAAAAGTATTGAAAGAAAATGCTCTCCATGTGGAGCTTATTCACACCTACCTACCCTACTTATTGAGCATCAATACCCTGTCAAGTAAATTTTGACTTCCAGTGAATCCAATCAAGCAAATGATCCCATAAACCATTTTTTTTTCTGATGCTTGATAAAAAACAGAGATGAAAGACTTAATTGAAAAAGGTTATGATAAAGAAATTAATCTTTACTATAAAGATATAACCAACCATTAGCACTGCAAATATTCTCCATGTATTCTGCCACTAGGTATGACAACCTGCAAAATTTTATGTTATTTGTTTGCCATGACAAGGCCACTTCAACTGCAACCCCACCTGTGCACTGTCAAACTTCCCTTTATGGGAATCATGCAAGGAATGGGTGAATCCACGGACCTGGGTAACACTTTTTGGCAAGCGCATTTCGGTAAAAATAGAAAAACGCACCTCGGTCGAGGGCTTGTTAAGCCCTCGACCGAGGTCTTAATATCTCGACCGAGGTTTTATCAAGCCCTCGACCGAGGTATTGCGTGCTTTACAAACCCTCGGTCGAGGT